>QODF01000038.1:1425002-1505709 GCA_024372805.1 Oostethus manadensis
ATGGAATAGGGGATAATGGGGGGGAGACACAAAAACTTGAACGGAATATCCTGTTTTTTTTAGTGGGCCCTGTAAAACAATTTGCAGTGGAAGTCATTACTGAAGTCATTACTGATGTTCACACACAATTTCTGCTTCAGAGATAAGATTTATAAAGTACCAGAAGTTTTGAAATCCAAGAATTGTTACCTTTCATGCAATATTCACCACCATCACATGCCTTAATTAGCATGGGAAGCACATTGAACGCCTTCTTTTTGCGTATAAAACACAACAACTATTATCAACCTTTATGACCCTGCCTTTTAAAAGCATTGCAATCAAGAATTGTCAGGAATGGGAAGTAAAATGAGGAATCAGACCTTATTTATTAAAATTCCGATGAAGGCCAACCTTAATGTTGCTTTTCATGTCTACTATATTAGGTAATAGGAGTGTATAGGTGACTATGGGGTGTATTTTATGTCTATAGAGTTCTAATAATAGTAAACAACAAATTATAAATATGAAAATATCTCATTTATTACAATTGAATCCTGTTTTGCTGAAATTCGGGTCTGGAATCAATTAGCTGTGATAAAGGAGGGATCACTGTATTGGATTATATCGGCCTGTGTCTCAAATCTCCGATACTGGCACTTTGATACAAAGAGTCTATTCCAGACTCCACCCCCAGCACGTCTATCCAGCAGCGACGGGATAGAGCTGGATAGAAGACAGTGTTTTCTAGTGTGCCAACAAAGTAGCACAGAGCAGGAGCGACGTCAGATGTGTGGCAGTAAAAAGATGTTGCCGTTGAGTGCACACCTTGCACAAGTTTCCCATGGTGGCATAGAACTGGGGAAGTTTAATACGTCGAACCTCATTGCGCATGCAAAGCGCCATCACAGGGGAAACTCACACAGGACGGCAAAAAAGTCATTCGCTGTAACAGTGAGTAATCGCTTCATTGAGTAACTCCAATCTTGCTACTGTGTGTTATGCCTAGCTGTCACCACAATGTGGATAAAACTATATCCCGCATACATACAGAAGTAAATGAGAGAGTTATCGTCATACCTATTGTTGTGTTTGAGTAATATTAATTGATCAAGCCTTTTCTAACATCCCACACTACAAAATAAGTACCGTGATTTTCCGTTCTTTAGAGTGCATGTATGGCGGATATTCAAGACTGCGATACAGGTATTGTATGGTATTTATCGAAGTAAAAAGGTGGATCGGGACACTCCTAGCAATTCTTCCCTGGCTTTTGATCAGTATGAGACGGATATTCAACTAGTGTACCATTACAAAACTGAAAACTACTCTATCATCTCTGTTTTTCTTTCACTGCATATTTGATTCCAAATGCTGATACTATGTGGGAAGGCACCTAAAGGTAAGGTTTGATGACACAATTGAGTGCTAATGTGCATATTTGTTGGTGCACAACCTCAAGTTAATTCTGCTATGTGCTTACTACACACTTACGCTAGCACATCGCCTTTTTGTCTCACTTATCAAACAGCAACGTAATAATCTCAGAAAAAACAACTCCAGACTTCCCCTCATTCCGCAGGAGAGCCGGTCTGTGGGTCAAAAAAGGTTGGAGACCATTGTGATACACCACCCACTAACATTGTCATCCAACTCACACACGACTCGTCACGTTTTAGTCATCAAATCATATGAAAGAGTCCTTTGTGGAAAAATGTGTCATTTACAAACAGTTACCCAGGATTTGTATGCAATTCAGGCAGAATTAGCTTTTTCTAACGTTTCCTGCATATTACATCTGGCTTGTGCAATTTTGCTCACCTGGAAACCTCCTTTAATGGCTTGTGAATTTCACTAATAGGCCCAACAACAGGCAAGTGCTGTAAGGCTGCTTGGTCCAGCGCACAGCCACGACTGCTCACCTCGATTAGCTGTGATTGAGGTCATTGTGTTATTTTTGTAGATTAACCTATGGTTCATGTAATTTATTGGAAATATAATAAAAAAGGTAAAGTAGTATTTAGCTATAATGAAAGACTTAAAGACTGTAACCTTTTTGCTGAGCACCTGCCCATCGCCACCTGTGCTGTTAACTAATTTTGCTTGAGCCACCTATTTTGTGTCTATTGACAATTTCCAAGCTTAAGCAGTAGTTACCCACCTTTTTGAGCCCAAGATCCCCGGTCTCGGCCATGAAACTAGGCAAGATCTAGATACAACTGAACACAAAATGCAGTTGTTAAATTGAAGTTATTATTAAGGAAGAAAAAAATCCAAACTTAAATGGGCCATTTGTGAAAAGTGATTTCCCTCCTGTTAAACCATACCTTAACTGAAATAATTTGAGATCTTTTGCTCAGTAAGGTTATAAAGCCATTTCTAAAGCTCCAGCAAACCACAATGAGAGTCATTATTTATAAGTGGCAAAAGCATGGAACAGTGGTGAACCTTCCCAGCAGTGGCTGGCCAAAATTACACCAAGAGCACAGGGGCAACTCATCCAGGAGGTCACAAAAGATGAACATCCAAAGAACTGCAGGCCTTACTTGCCTCGGTTAAAGTCAGTGTTCTTGTCTCCACCGTAAGAAAGACACTGGGCAAAAACAGCCTGATGTTTCAAGACCAAAACCAGTGCTGTACAAAAACAACACTAAAGCCCGTCTCAAATTTGCCAATTTTGACATCTTGATGATTCTCAAGACTTTTGGGAATACTCTCTTGTCTGACAAGACAAAATAACTTTTTGGAAGGTGTGTGTCCCAATACATCTGGCTTAAAAGTAGAACATCAAACCAACTGTAAAATATGGTGGTGCCAGTGTGATGGTCTGGGGATGTTTTTCTGCTTCAGGACCCAAAAGACTTGCTTTTATAAATGGAAGCATGGATGCTGCGGTCTACCAAAAACTCTCAAAGGAGAATGATGTCAAGCTGAAACAAACTTGGGTTCGGACAATGATCCAAACTACACCAGTAGGTCCACCTCTTGAATGGCTGAAGAAAAACAAAATGAAGACTTTAGAATGGCCAGTCAAAGTCCTGACCTGAATCCTATTGAGATGCTGTGGCATGACCTTAAAAAGGCAGTTCCATTCTGGAAAAACCCTCCAGTGTGGCTGAATTACAACAGTTCTGCAAAGATGAGTGGGCCAAAATTTCTCAGCAGCGCTTTAAGAGACTCATTGCAAGGTATTGCAAACACTTGCAGTTGATATTAGGTTTAGGGGGGAAATCACTTTTTCACACAGGGCTATGTAGGTTTGAATTTGTTTTTCTGTTAACAAAAATGTTTCATTTAAAAACTGCTTTTTGTGTTCAGTAGTGTTTTCATCGACTAATATTTAAATGTGTTTGATCTGAAACATTCAAGTACGACAAATGTAAAAAAGAATAAATCAGGGCAGGTCAAAAACTTTTTCACACCATTGTAAAAAGAGTTAACGAGGCGACTGCTGCCCCATATCCAACAATAAAACCCAGGAAGGGAACCGAGGTGGAGTGAAAAGCGCATTTCTCCGCCTTAACGAATAGCCTATTCTCAGGGAGCCTCCGGAGAACTAATCGGACGTGCTGGGTGTACGAAGAAGAACCCCCGCGACCAGAGGTGACGAGGACGGCCGAATGAGACCGGAGGCGAGGGAGGAGGAGATGTACTCCTCGAGAGCCTCCC
The DNA here is from genome assembly GCA_024372805.1 of Oostethus manadensis. Classification (NCBI taxonomy): domain Eukaryota; kingdom Metazoa; phylum Chordata; class Actinopteri; order Syngnathiformes; family Syngnathidae; genus Oostethus; species Oostethus manadensis. The sequence continues at coordinate 1,428,651 of QODF01000038.1, forward strand.
TCTCAGGCCGAGAGATATTATAAAGACTGGAGGAGGGAAGTATTGCGTCCGGAACGAGTTCAATGCCGCAATCGTAGGGACGATGAGGCGGGAGTGACTGGGTCTGCTCCTTGCTAAACACCTCGCGGAGGTCGTGGTAAACAGTGGGAACCTGGGACAGATCTATAACCTCCGGAGTCTTGACTCGAGCGGACGAGTTGTGGAGGCCGGCCGACCCTGTATGACAGAACACGCTCCAACTCGAAATAGTGGCCTTGGTCCAGTCAATCTGGGGGTTGTGCTTATGAAGCCACGTGAGGCCTAAAACCACCGACGCGGAACGAGAGGGGATAACGAAGAGCGTTATAATGAGAGCATGTGTCTGGTAAGTGACGCCCATCCAAGGAGCGAACAAGCTTGGGGGCCGGCAATCTAGCTACCGGAATAGCGAGTCGCTTCACTAAAGCCTCATCTAAGAAACAATCATCCGCCCCCGAGTCAATAAAAGCACTAATAGAAATATTCTGGTTGTCCCACGAGAGGGTACCTGCCAGCTCGAGACGGCTGGTCATGGGTTCCAACGACGAGTGGTCTCGAGGGGACGAGTCCTCCCGGGAACTCGCACCTGGCAGCTGCGGTGCTCGTGGGCGGCGGCAAAGGGCGGAAAGGGCCGTCGGCAATGGAATGGTCCGCCTCGCTGCAGTAGATGCAGAGACGCAACCGCCGCCGCCGGTTCCTCTCGGGCGCTGTGAGTCAGCCTCCTCCCAGCTGCATGGGCTCGTCCACGGTCGACGTCGACGGGGAGTCGGTGACGGATGGTGGGCGCTCATGGCCGTGCTTGCCAGGAAAGTAGCTCGCCCGGTCGCGTCCGCGATGGTGACTCCAGTCATTCTCTCGGTCGTGAAGGCGTCCCTCTATGCGCACGGCGAGGGCGATGAGTCCTTTGAAAGTCTGCTGGTGTCCACTTCCGCAGGGTCCATACATGTGGCTGGATTATTCTGTTGCGGGTCTGCAGGAGCCAACCCTCGGACGTGAACAGAAGAGGCAGGTTTGAGGTGTTGTCTTTTGTCTTTAATATAGATAGCAAGAAAAACAGAAGGCGATTGTGCGGTTGCACAAGGAACGGGGAGTGCACCATGGACAGTGGAACACACACGGGCCTCGGGATAGCCAACGTGGTAGACCGGGTCACGGAACGTACCGTCTGGGAGACGCTGGAACAAAGCTGGATTGAAGTCCAGAACTGCAGGAACAACAGAAGGGTTGGAAAAGAGAAACGTGCAACTCCGTACGTGATCTTTCCCGAGTGGAAGAGAATAACCCAGCATCTCCCAGGTGCGAGCCCTCTGCTTATAACGTGTGTCTGCAGATTACGTGCAGTGGCGTCCCGTGGCCCCGCCTTCAGTTGCCGTGGCAGCTCCTTCAACCAAAAGCACACGCTCAGGAGAAGGCAAGGAAAAAACCAAAGGCAACGCAAAAAAACGTTACATCATCAGGCTGTGACCTTTAGCGTTTACTGGAGCAGTTTGCAGCTAAGTGTGAAGCTTCTGGGATGAGACTCAGCACCTCCAAATCCGAGCCCATGGTTCTCAGTGGGAAACTGGTGGACTGTACCCTCTGGGTTGGCAGTAAGGTCTTGCCTCAGGTGGAGGAGTTCAAGTATCTCGGGGTCTTGATCACGAGTGAGGGACAGTTGGAGCGTGAGGTCGCGGTCTGTACCGGACCGTCGTGGTGAAGAGAGACTTGAACCGCAAGGCAAAGTTCTCTGTTTACCGATCGGTCTACGTTCCCACCCTCACCTATGGTCATGAGTTATGGATCATGACCGAAGGAACAAGATCGTGGATACAAGTGGCAGAAATGAGTTTCCTCCATAGGGTGGCTGGACTCACCCTAAAAGATAGGGTGAGGAGCTCGGCCATCCGGGAGGAGCTCAGAGTAGAGCTGCTGCTTCTTCACATTGAGAGGAGCCAGTTGAGGTGGCTCGGGCATCTCGTTTGGATGCCTCCCGGGCGCCTCCCTGGTGAGGTGTTTCGGACATGCCCAGCCGTGAGAAAGCCCCGGGGAAGACCTAGCACACGCTGGAGGGACTATGTCTCACAGCTGGCCTGGGAACGCCTCGGTGTCCTCCCGGTGGAGCTGGAAGAGGTCGCCGGAGACCGGGAAATCTAGACTTACCTTCTGAGACTGCAGCCCCCACGACCCAGACCCAGATAATTGGAAGAAATTGGAATGGAAAAAAGCGACCAGTAGGTGCAGTAAATTCTCAGAAAACAAACAAGACCCAGCATTCATGATATGCACACTCTTAAAGCTGTGCAACTGGGCAATTAGTTGAAAAAAAATAGCAGTGTGGCATTCAATCAGTGATCAACGGTCAATTTTGTGAAAAAACAGGTGTGAATCAGGTGGCTCCTATTTAATGATGACGCCAGCTGTTGAACATGGATTTCTCTTTGAAAACCTGGGGCAAATGGGTCGTTCAAGACATTGTTCAGCATACTTTGATGAAAAAGTTGATGGGAGAAAGGAAAAGTTATGAAGAGGTGCAAAAAATGTTTGGCTGTTGAGCTAAAATGATCTCCAATGCCTTAAAATGGAGAACAAAACCAGAGATACACGGCACAAAACGGAATACAACTATAAAAATGGATGGAAGAATAACCAGAATGGCTAAGGTTCAGCAAATGATCAGCTCCAAGACGATCAAAGACAGTCTGGAATTACCTGTAAGTACTGTGACAGTTAGAAGACATCTGTGTGAAGCTAATATATTTACAAGAATCCCCCTCAATGTCCATCTGGTAAAAAAAAGGCATATGCAGAAGAGGTTATAATTTCTCAAAGAACACATCAACTGGTCTAAAGAGAAATGGAGGAACATTTTGTGGACTGATGAGAGTAAAATTGTTCTTTTTAGGTCCAAGGACCGCAGACAGTTTGTGAGACGAACCTCAAATTCAAGCCACAGTACACAGTGAAGACGGTGAAGCATGGTGGTGCTAGCATCATGATATGGGCATGTTTCTCCTACTATGGTGTTGGGCATATTTATCGCATACCAGTGATCATGGATCAGTTTGCATATGTCAGAATACTTGAAGATGTCATGTTGCCTTATGCAGAAGAGGACATGCCCTTGGAATGGGTGTTTCAACAAGACAATGACCCCGCACACACTGGTAAACCGTCAAAATCTTTATTATGTTGTTATGTTATGGAGTGGCCAGCCCAATCCCCAGACCTTAATCCTATGCAGAATTTGTGGGGTGACATTAAAAATGTTGTTTCTGAAGCAAAACCAAGAAATGTTAATGAATTGTGGAATGTTGTTAAATAATCTTGGAGTGGAATAACAACCAAAGGGTTAGGTGCCCTGCAAGGTGTCTGCTGTAAACAACTTGAAGTCTGCCCTAAATGATGTCTACATTAAATTTTGAAGTATAACGAGGGGATTTACAACATATATCAGAATCAGAATCAGAAAAACTTTATTGCCATTGTAAGTGAACAATTCACAAACTAGGAACTTTCTTTGGCGACTCAGTGCAACGTAGGATTCTAAGTAAACATAGAGCATTAAATAAACTACATATACTACTATATACTACATTCTTTAACCATTTCTTCACTTCATTCTAAGTACATTCGGAAATGATCAATGAGCAACAATATTTGCGAACATCAGGAGTGATTGTGACAATGTGTACATGTGTCAATATAATACTGTATATACTTCTATGTCTTGAGCACACCCTATTAACTACCTGATTGGTTCAGCCCGCTTGACTCTAATTGGCTGTTCAGCAAACGTGGACAAACGTCAACACCTGGCTAAACAAATGCTCAAAAATACATTGCTGACACATTCAATGACTGCATTCAAAGACAGGAATATTATTCTGGCAATGAAACAAATATTTTGCATTGAGTATTGATGAACTACAATGCACACTATGAAGTAAAATTAGCAGGGTGCTATAGTAATGCTGTCTTTGTCCATAAAATGACTTTGATATTCTTTGTAATTACTAAGGAATACAATACTCACTGATAACTGCCACGTCAAATCTTGACCCGCCGTCAGTCCCGCTGAGAGTAATCGCAAACCATAAAAAAAGTCTGGGTGGAATGATCCCCATTTCGATATTGCCAATAAAGTGGGCAAATCAATCCCAGTGTTGAGGTTGTGATAACATAGTGGCTTCCAAGTATACAACACAGTAATTGCTAGGCAGGCCCATTCAAACTTTCTACTGAAATCTTATCAGCAGGAAACAGCCTTAAGATGGAGACGAGGCTGCACATTTATTCATTTTCACTTTCTCCATAACATCTCATAACATCTTGTGTATTGACATCAAACATTATCTTCATATGTGTCTATCACTTAACCATACACAGTAAATGCTAACGGTATTGAAAGACACTTTTCATGTCATAAATTCTGGATGACAAGAGCAAATCTCACAGACACAGTACATATTTGAGTAACTTTCCAACGCAATTGTGTACACGTTAGACTCCGTCTCAGTAATAATCTAACATTGCCCTATGCACAGCACTGAGGATTTTTCTGCAGAATGATAATTCAGATTCAAGTATACTTGCTAATTGATGTGATGTCTGTACTTGATCTCACGTGTCACTCTTGACTTTGCGTAGTGATGAAGTGTTCATGTATGTGAAGTTTCAAAGGGTGAGATAACATATGGGCCTTCTACGTGCCCTTCAGCAGTGTGCTAATGCTTAATTGTTCCTTCGCTGAGCTTGAAAGCGAGCCAAACAAAAACGACATCATCCCCATTGGGCATGAGAAGGCGATATAGGCAGCTTTATTCATTAGGCGCTGTCATCAACCTTGTGCATTGTGCGATCGCACGGTAAAAATGCGATAAAAGCGTTCCACGTGACCATGAATTTATGAGGTGGAGCTCTGGTAGATGAACAGTTTGAAGTAAGCATAATAGAGACGCATTGAAATGTAGGTTGCACGTGGGAGAAGGGGCGTAATGATTGTGGGCCAAAAATAACATATACATGTTGCGTCAGATTACAAAATGTTTTATTGCTCTGATTGGGGAAGGCTTTCGTCCCAGTCATCCATAAGCTGGGAATCTCAGAAAGCTTAATTAGAATGTTAGAGTGGCTTGTTAATGCATCATTGGTCCTCACTCACACAATTCTGTTATGATTCAGTGAAGCAATACAGTACACGCTTCTTCAGTGTTGCTATAAAGAGAAGCTCCATTCCCCAAGAGCTTTGAATCTAGATCTCTGTGTGAGCAGCAAGCCAACCGCCCAATGAAGACAGAGGTTCACAACAGAGGAGGCGGGACGTATACTTGTGCCACATTAACATTCAATCCACTTGCCTGTGGCCTTTCAATTATTCATCCATGGATGTTGCATCATTTTGTGTTAGCCAGTAGAGCTGTTGCTTGTTTTAGAATACATGTGGGAGATATTAATAGATAGATGCCAATTTCCCAGCCTGAAAGATAGCTTGCACTCTCATGCGGGAGTGTCTGTTCATTGCCAAGTGGGCTATAATATTGCTGCATATTTTATGGGATGATTGTGGTGCTTACTTAGTGGCTGCATGTGAAAAATCAGACATGGTGGATGAAGGTTATGACCTTCAGCCTAAAACAATTAAAAAATATGTGTGTGTTTAACATCGAGGCTGCATTTTATCTAGTGGTAGGTCATTTTGGGGTCAAATATAGTGGGTATTTTCATCCCAGTGCTCCCAAATTGTGTAACCTGCGTGTTTGCTTGAACATCAACGTGAATTGATAAGACTTTGCTCTGCTACTACGGCACTATGCTCCTCTTGTGGCAGGGGTCTTTTGGGGCCTAACTAATCTGTCGCCTCTTTAGAAGGTAGCCCCTAAGGAATACCCCCGCCATGTACACCATTCACATCCTGCATCTCAGGGGAAAGTGCATTATCACTACTCGCTAAGTAAAGTATCATCACAAAGAGATAAGTGGCAGTGTGGGGAGTTGTATTCTTCTTTCCATCCATTTATACTGTCTCAGGCAAGAACTGAGAGAAACTGTATCTTTCGAGAGAGCAAACGGACAGTGTCCTCTCCACGTCCGTGCATTATGTGGGCCTGACAGCAGCACTTGGGGGAGCAGGCACACGCTGGCACACATGTGCTCCTCGACTATTAAGGGTTTTAAACTGGGATTCAACCGCATCCTGCATCAAAACAGGTGGCTCATTTGCTGCTGCTTACACCTCAGAGTCAGTCTCCCATTTGAATCTGCATTCAGAACATTTGGCTGCTTCTTGATTGCAATTTTAATAGACTTTTTAACATGTTGTGATCAGTCCATGTTAGAGAAATCCCCACAAGAACAAACTTGGTCATTTTAATTGAGCTGCAGTATTTGGCTTCAAATGGAAATTGCAGAAAGGATTGGGAGGCAATAAAGAGGTGGGGCTCTGTAACGTTATCGATTGGCTGGACAATTAACTTTGGACAACCTAATTATATTTGCCATAACTACAGGAGTGAAATTGACAACATCGGTTTTTGAAAACGTTTGAAAACAGCTTTTAGGACCTTCAAAATGGCTAGTTACTTTTTCCTTTTGTTTCCAGTCTGGTGCTTTGTGACTGAGGCAGAGACACAGAAGGCAACATTTAGTGCCTCTTCTCTTATTTCACCAAATGTTGCTATTTAAGTCACGTTTCCAGCCACGACATGTAGGGAGCAATTAGTTAACAGTGAAAGCATCTGAATTTTGGTTGGGGGACAGGAAGGGTGGAGAGTTACCAAGCAGCAGTGATGACTGGCAGAATGTTCATGTGTTTCATGTGAATGATGAGTTATGTAAGCATTGCTGTGACTGAGTGTGTGTGTGTGTGAGATCCTGGGGAGTGTACACTTGGTCTCTAAAGAAGCATAGATGAGTTGGGGGCGGCTATGAGATAGAAATACATCATCCCATGGTCTCAGGCATGTTTGAGTGTGTCTTGTTTGCAAGGGTTGGGGAGGGGGAAAAGGGCTTTCTTTCTCGCGTCTCTCTCCAGCCTTGAAGTGGAGTGTCTTTCCCCCCCAATCCCCCACCCCTCTCTTCGAGCTGCTGGCCCTCGGTCAGGTAACAAAACAGGATAGTATCACAGGACGGTGAAACCCACAGTGGCCCCGCCTGCCTCCATATGTGTGTTCATGTAGTGTGTCTGTCTGTGAGGCTCTCACCCGTACCTGTCATATATCCTAAACTCTCTGTTCTCATTGTGTTTGCGTGTGTGTTACACCCCTTTAACACACCTGCCCTTGCACCCGCTCCCAACTGCCTCACACACCCCAAATCCCAGTATGTATGATCTATGGTTCTAAAAGCCGTTGCTATGCCAACAGCCCACTTTCTGAGCTGCAGAAGAATCTGATATAAACTAAAGTCAACTCTGCCTCCTACTGGATACTGTAGGAAACTGCAGGCTTTAATGCTTCAAGAACTTCTACGTCAAGCCTCAAGAGGTCAGATTGCGCAGCCACCAAAATGTTTTTTGGTAGCTTGGGTAAACATGAAATCAATCCACATATTAGTTCATTGAGGGATTAAAGTATTTTCTGCTGCTAATGTGCTGTACCGGCTGCTTTGTTAAAAGAACCAGGAGACAGCACTGGAGCAGAGGACCACCTGAGGTGCGGTAGAGCAGGGCTGGTAGGGAAGCCATTCCCCTGGCTGCGGGAGCTCTTACCTGAGAATGCAATGAACCCCTGAGTGAAGCATGAAGGAGAATGAATAATTGAAGATGTTCCCTCCCCCATCGATACTTGGGAGGTGGAGGGGGGAGGGTGCTTTACCGTGTCACTTTATGCTTCAGAGCTCCTTTGAAAAGTTTCAGATCTTGTTTTGAAACATGAAAGCCCCCCTTTGGCAGCTAATACAACTCACACCAATTGATGAGTACTGTATTCCCTTGTCTTCTGGAAAGGGTTAACATCCCTCCTTCCTCCCTTTCACTCCCAATTCCTTTGCTGGTTGCAGTGATTGTTTGCTTGTCCTGTTTGCTCGCTTTTTCTGTCTGTCTTTTTGTCAGTATATTTCCCCCCAGTTCTGTCCATGTCCTCAGCAAAATATGTACACAATGTGACATTCAACATCTCAGAATTCGGCATCCAAAAAATTCAACAAGCCATGAAACATCAATAGAAACCTTGACAGATGCTGGCCAGACAGACAGACTTGTTGATGGGCTCCTTGTTTACTGCCTGTCCAAGGCATTGCCCTCACTCTCTGAGTGACAACTACTTGCATATGTCTTATATGCATATGTAGCCAATGCCCGTTTGTGCTTTGGCCCTTGTGATCCCAGTCCTCACTTTTAGAGTGTTGCCAAATGTTTGGGAAATCAGGTTAGATAAGTAAAGTTGGCATTAATTCATCTCAAACAACACCCTCTTTTGTGACACTCTAAATGTGCATTTCCCATGTTCTTACCAAAGTTTGTCTCATTTGTGTTCTCAAATACCATTTTGTTTTTAGTATACCGGCACTTCATTTCCCTTTTATACAATGCCATTATAAAATATTTTGATCAACATTTTTTGCTCGTAATCAATTGTATTTATTGTCTTTTTCTTTTCTTCACGGTTCTCTTCTCCCTTTTAGTATGCCTTTCTCGTTGTCTACTGTTGGATAGATTGTGTGTTCAGAACTCTTTATTTTTATGTCTTATTCTTTGATACTTATCAGACTGACCAAACTAAGCCTCTCTTGTGTTTCCAGGCTTTCCTTCTATCATTTCTTGCAGCTCTCTTTTTTCTATCTAATGTGCTGTTGTTTGTAACAATCTCTCTCAGTCTTTTGGTTTTGGTTTTTGTGACCTCGCTGTTCATGCTATTAATACTTGTTATCTCTTCTATACAGACAAATGGTTCTTTGCTTGCTTTCCTCTTTCTTGCATTACTTGTTGGACCTTCTATCTTATCAGCAATCCTTATGATTTATGTCAAGTTTGTGTCTGCAACTTTCAGCATCCTCTTGCTTGATTTCACTCTCATTTTTCTGCGTGTTTTTTCTATTCTCTATTGTTCATTTACTGCCTAACAGCATTTTAATGTTCAGCTTGCCCATGAATGAAGTATTTTCTAATGTGTCATATTGCATTGGCCAGGACTTTTGGATTTTCTTATTCTATTACATTCTCTTTCATATCCTAATGTTATTGTCTTTTTCTACTTTCATTCAGTACACCTTGTGTTCATGCTGTATAAATACAGAAATATTTCTGCCACAAAACATCCACCGTCCTGTTAAACGTTGTGTCTTGTACATGTTGCTATACTTGTTTGTCCATTGTGTTCTTTGTAACTTGTAATGTATATGTGGGTTATCTTGTCACTGTCCTCATAGGGACTTCATGGTTGGCTAATGAATTTAAATATAGCGGTTCTGTTATATGTTGCTGGAGGTGAATTTCTTGTTGGGAATATGAATGTTTGCCACCCTGGACACATTACATACATTTCAGATTCCAAGTTCCATCAAACACAACCCCCTGCATCAAATGTCCTTAGTTCTAGCACCTGCTGTTTATCTCTGGATTTCTTGGCAGATCTGTTTTGGCTCTGTTCATAGAAAGTTTAGAGAAAGCACAACCACCTTTGAAGCGGCATCTATCTAAAAGCAAACTTGGACTGCTTTGAATGTTTCTGATAGGCAGGTTTTACGTGCCAAACAGGTGGATGTTGGACTCCGTGTATGCTCAGACCATGCTGTCCTTCTGGACGTGAGGTTGTGACTTGTCCCTTTGGTCAAAGTGTGTTTGTGCTTCCAGGGGTAACAAGCCAGCCAACAGCCCCAAAGGCCAACCCCCTGATGCTGACGGCCACTCCTCCGTTGCTGACCTGGCCAACTCTCTAACTGGAGACATGGTGATGGTAAGCGCAACTCTCACAGCAAACGCAGAACACTGTAACAGTCTATTTATCCAAATAAACCTCTACATACATTATTACAGCAGCAGCTTGATGTTTTACAGCTTGCTGATATAGTTGTACCGTTATGCTCTAAAAGGTTCAAGCTCTAGAGGCCGATAATAAACCTTTTTGAGTAAATTACAGTAAATCGAATGGTAACTGATAAAAATGCCTGTGTGCCTGTATCTGATGGTGTAGCACTGTTAGATATAAAACCAAAGTCAACTGTATGTCTGTTCAGAGTCTGTTCAAGGGACAGATCAATCTTATATTATCCTTTAACATATGCAGTGGAACCTCAGTTTTTGTTATTAATCCATTCCAAAACGTCTGACGAAAACCATAATGAATGAAAACCAAATCATTTTTCCTTAATAATAATGTAAACCGAATTAATTTGTTCCAGATTGGCGAAAATATTACCAAAAAACACATTTTATAGAGAATTAGAATAGCCCTCGGAGAGTGCAGACCGCCGCCAAATGACATAGCTCACCCATATTGTGATTCACCTGTATTTTTCCCAAGTGCTAGGACCATTTTTTGTGGAGTAATAAGCACAAAGGCTGATGGTTGCCGTATATCGCAATGTTAAAGAATCCGTAAAATAATTCCAGGATTGAGATGGTGATCTGGATCAACCATAAAATGCAATCAGTCATTTCCGACAGTTCCTAAATAAATAATCTAAATCCATCCTGAACTTAATTAAATTTTGTAATTTTGAATACAAAAAGCAAACAAACACATAAACATTTTCTTTGACATCAAGGGGGGTTATTTTGCACCCAAAAAATGCACTCAGAACACGCAGTGTGCTTGAACGCATCATCAGCAAAGGGTAATAAAGATGATTAAAGGCCCAACACTAAATGACCCACTATTTTGTCAGAGACTTGAGTCACCAATGCAGAGATGCTTTGTTTGGCTGTACCGAGACATATTTTTGACTAAATAAATTTTAGTCTGGCCACACAGCCAGGAGATCTTGAAAAACCTGGGTTCAAATCTCCGTTGGGCATCTCTGTGTGGAGTTTGCATGTTCTCCCCGTGCGTGAGTGGGTTTTCTCCGGGTACTCCGGTTTCCTCCCACATTCCAAAAACATGCATGTTAGGTTAATTGGCGACCCTAAATTGTCCATAGGTATGAATGTGAGTGTGAGTGTTTGTTTGTCTATATGTGCCCTGCGATTGACTGGCGACCAGTCCAGGGTGTACCCCGCCTCTCGCCCAAAGTCTGCTGGGATAGGCTCCAGCATCCCCGTGACAAAAAATGAGGATAAGCGGTATAGAAAATGGATGGATGGATAATTTTAGTCAAAAACGGAATCCTACAAAAAACAGGACATACAAAAAACACTGTATTTGCAACATAAGGCATATTACATGGAGTAATGTGTGAAATCCATTTCCAAGTTTGCTGCCAGGAAATGTCTGATAGTCCATTTAGATAAGATACGTCAATAAAGCAGGATATATTTAAAGGACGTGCCTAGCATCCGATTGAAAAGTTTAGCTGGACTGAATTACAGGAGAGGCATCCTATCCTACTATTTCTGTTTTAAAAGGTCATTAGTAAGGCATGAGCTCAACAAAGACTCCTCTCTGATATTTGCTAGTGAAGGAAAATAGAAAATTGATATATAACGGGACTAAAGATGGAGCCACAGAAAGAAAAAAAGTGACCGTAAAGACTGCTAAAATTGCTGAACGGCAACCTTGAGCTGGGCCACCACAACCCGTTGTCTCCGCGATGCCCTCCGTCTCTTTTTGTGACTGTTTGTATCTTTGCTGTCTCCCCATCTACTACTTTCTATCAGATAGTGGCCTTTTAGTACACAGCAGCGATAAAGCAGCCACAGTGTCTGTGAAAGAGAATGGTTGCCCAGAAGCTCCCTTATCTTTAATCTGAGCACCTCCCACCTCTTAGGAACATTAGTAAGGAAATTAAACTTTGCAGTCTGCTTAATGTCACACCAATCTCTGAATTTGCGCTGCTGCTTTAGTACAACGTGAGAGAACTGCAGCTAAATCCTCCTCCTTGCACAATTTTGTGGGTCAAGCATACACATACTTACAGCATTGAGTGTTTGCCATGTGCCTGAACTTTTCTGCTGCTGTAGCATGCCTTCATTTTTAATTTCACTTGCCCGTATAGTTGTCTCCAGGTTCAGAGGATGATGATGGAGAGGGGCCTATCAGTGAGAAGCTGGGCCGGATCCAGTTCAGCATAGGCTACAGCTTCCAGAACACAACCCTTACGGTCAAAGTTCTCAGGGGCCAGGACTTACCAGCGAAGGATTTCTCCGGTACCTCAGATCCCTTTGTCAAAATCTACCTGCTGCCTGATAAGAAGCACAAACTGGAGACCAAGGTCAAGAGGAAGAACCTCAACCCGCACTGGAATGAAACCTTCTTGTTTGAGGGTTTGTGTCATTTTCATTCACATTATGTAACTTTTAGAGTGGGGGTCTTAAACTCAATTCACCTTGGGGCCGCATGAGGCGTAGTCTGGCTGAGGTTGGCACACATGTGCTATTCAAATTTTTTTTTTTTTAATCCAATCTTCTGATATGTCTTTTTTAATTTTTTTAACACAAAATAAGATAGACAAGGACACTGGTGTAAACAAGTTGTGTACAAAACTACTAATACAATTCTCAATCCATTAACCAATAAACAAACACAAAATAAAAGGAACAAGGACCCTGCTGTAAACAAGTTGTATAATTTTCCTCAGGTACATCCCTTCTTTGGTAGTCAATTTGTATGGAACATACTGTACTGTTAACTGTATTCCTTAACCTTTAACCTCAGTCAATGTTTTTTTCTGAAAATGGCATCTTTTGCCTACCTTGCCTTGCCTACTCCTGGCAGCGCTTCCTCTCACATAGCTTAGCCATATTTCTTTTTTTAAACGACATGTTTGGGTCTGTGGAATATAATGTATTCTTATTCACATGGTGTGTCGTGACACACTCAGCGTAGGCTACGCTGCAAGATTTAAAAAAAAAGAATCAAGGAATCCATCAATGCGATCTGCAACCTGAACCAGACCAGATCCACGCCCATTTACTGCCATGCCATTCAAGCGCCTTTTCTTTTTTCCATTTAACATTGGAGCCGATGGGGGCCACAATCACGCGGCGCGCTCAGCCCAACTCACCCCCACACACACACAGATCCGACTGGACGCCACAAACCACACCAGAGTTCCCCACCCTTCTTTTATCTCTCCTCGCACGCACCACTTTGATTTATTCGGAGAGAGAGATAACCTATACACGTCATATAATGTCACGCTGGGCAGCAACATTAAACACTTTTTAGGACATGAACAGCAAACTGGGGCGAATCTCCGCGCTTACCTAGCCAGGCACAGAAGAAAAATCTCCATGGCGACGCTGCGTTAACTTTGACTCATTAAAAAATGTTTCTCTGCTTGCATCAAGCCCAGTCAATGTCACGCCCCTGAGAGTGTTATACCCCACCGTGATTGGTTGGTTCGTCAGCCCCGCACACAAGACTGTGCCATTCGTATTGTAGCGTTGCTGGGAGTAGTTCCTGCTTTCCAGTGTCCTTTGCGGCATTGTCTTGCAAATGTCTGCTAGTTGCATGTTAGAGATGACATTGTTGTTGTTTATTGTACACTCCTCCTTATTAACAGTGTCTTGTCTGTTGTTGTCTGCCTGTTGTATACTCGTGTGATGTTATGGCGGTGTCTAAGACATGTTGGGTATTGACATCGCACGATTCCGCTGTGTAATAAGTGTGGCCGTTATTCTTACTTTGCTCATAACTATTTCTTCATGAACAAAGTAAGAATAACGTTCCTTACCTTTTTTTCACTGCCTTCTGAGTGGAACAATATAAAACTTGAGGGACGCATTAAATTCCATTCCATTCCATATTCTTCCGCTTATCCGGGTCCGGGTCGCGGGGGCAGCAGTTTCAGTAGGGAAGTCCAGACTTCCCGGTCCCCGGCGACCTCTTCCAGCTCTACCGGGAGGACACCAAAGCGTTCCCAGGCCAGCTGTGAGACATAGTGCCTCCAGCGTGTCCTAGGTCTTCCCCGGGGCCTTCTCCCGACTGGACATGCCCGAAACACCTCACCAGGGAGGCGCTCGGGAGGCATCCGGACTAGATGCCCGAGCCACCTCAAGTGGCTCCTCTCGATGTAGAGGAGCAGCGGCTCTACTCTGAGCTCCTCCCGGATGGCCGAGCTCTTCACCCTATCTCTTAGAGTGAGTCCAGCCATCCTACGGAGGAAACTCATTTCCGCCGCTTGTATCCGCAATCTCGTTCTTTTGGTCATGACCCATAACTCATGACCATAGGTGAAGGTGGGAACGTAGATCAATCGGTAAACAGACCAAAACGGTCCGGTACCGCTGTACCGATCCGTCTGTCGATCTCACGCTCCAACCTTCCCTCACTCGTGAACAAGACCCCGAGATACTTGAACTCCTCCACCTGAGGCAAGACCTCACTCCCAACCCGGACCTTGGTGAAGCAGTATTGGCTGTTTTTTTCTTTGCCCACCATAGTGCTATGATCCTCATTTTGATGCTTGGCATCACTGTAAATTCTATTCAGATTAGCTTTCAAGATATTTAATTCAAGTGTCGTTGAACTGCCTTTTAATGGAACTGAACGTGTGGCAATGAGAGTTGCACAATGAGCATTATTGCACTTGAAAAATTTAAGTCTCTCTTTTGCAGTGTTATTAAAAAGTCTTAATAATTGTAAAATATTTTCTTCTTCTTTCTTTGTTTTTTCAGAGAGTACAGGGAAATGCGCTTGCCTTATCTACTTTTGCCTCCATTTTAGGTTTCCCTTATGAGAAGGTGAGAGAGCGCACACTTTACCTTCAGGTGCTGGACTACGACCGCTTCAGCAGGAATGACCCTATTGGAGAGGTCTCAATCCCCCTTAATAAGGTGGAATTGGGCCAGATAAAGACCTTCTGGAAGGAGCTCAAGCCCTGCAGTGACGGCAGTGTAAGAGAGGGAGGGATAATCACAGGGGTCCATGTTGATGAATCAGTTCCAGTGTTTTAATTGCAATTTTTTATTAAACATGCCAATGCCATTTTTGACTTAAGCAATTTTCATTTGTTCAAAAGGTTTGGTCTTGTGTTGTGAACAAGGAATCACAGCAATGATTTTAAGATCACATAACATTAAGCAATCTGGAATTTGATATTCTCTGATGAAATCTGATATCAGCTCAGATGATTCATGCCGCATTGTGTGTTCGTATGTGATTGTATTTCTTAGGGGCGACGAGGGGACTTGCTGGTGTCTCTGTGCTATAATCCCACTGCCAACACCATCACTGTGAACATCATCAAAGCTCGTAATCTCAAAGCCATGGATATCGGGGGTACCTCAGGTAACGTTTGCTCTTTGGTTGTTGTTTTCTCTTCTCTCGTTGACCCTTGCTCAGCAGTCTCGGGTATCTTTAGTGACTTTGCATCCTGTGTGTCATTGTGCAATGCCAACTCCATATTTAAACATTCACTGACCTGCTTTGTCCAAAGGACATGTGCCGCCTGACTCCTGAGCAGGGTTACACCATAGATAGCTGCATCGCAAGGTGACATTACATCAAGCGTCTTACCTTGCTCCCTTAGTCTTTGTCTCTTGTGTACAGTATATTTAAGAGGACTTTTAGATTCCCATCCCAAATTGGGTCAGGTCAGTCTAATGCTAATTTTCAAAGTATCAAGCCTCACTGTAAAAAAAGTTTCTGTATCTTTGTTGAACAGAAATGAACAGTTCCCTTAAAATGAATGACAAATGTTGGCATACATTTTTTTGGGGGATACTTTACTGATGTTAATTGAAGACTCTAAATTCCCCATAGATAAGGTGAATGTGAGTGTGAATGGTTGTCTGTATCTGCACATGTGATTGAGTGTGACCAATCAATGGTGTAGGGATATGCTCCAGTTCACATCTGACCCCTCCATCAGGCTGTGTTTACATATACATTTGCATTACAGGTTTCAGTTTTTACTTCCATTTAATGCACACTCGTTTAAATGTTTCCCTGCTCGGGGTACAGGTTGACCTTGTGCTCAAAATGTATCTATTCCACCAACAAACACCCCCGCCCCCATCACCTACCTTTTTGATCAGCATTTGAGAGTAAATGCAAAACTGCCCCACACCATTTCAAAAACGACCTTGCATTGTCATATTTGTTGCAGTTTTGGTGTACACTCTTGTGCACAAAGCATTTTATTTTATCCTGTCCTATTGAATTTGACAATTGCTCACAAGCAACATATGGTATTCACATGGCAGATCCCTATGTGAAGGTGTGGTTGATGCATAAAGACAGACGTGTAGAGAAGAAAAAGACGGTGACGATGAAGCGCTGTCTCAATCCCGTCTTCAACGAGTCCTTCCCCTTTGATGTACCCGCCCATGTGCTGAGGGAGACCACCATCATCATCACTGTCATGGACAAGGACAGACTCAGCCGCAATGATGTTATCGGCAAGGTAACGTCTGGGTGGAGGCTTTGTTGTTGTTGCCCTTTGCAAGTGTTGCCACTTACAAGTCCCCTTCAGACGTTTGCCTCAGGTTAAATGCAAATATTAATACGTCCAGTGATTAATGACACTGTCTCTCATCCATACATATTTACACTCCATACATTACATAGGGTCAAAATAAACATCATCAGGCATCAGTTATTTTAAATGAAAATCCCTTGATTGAATTAATATAACACATTTACTCATTGCACTTTCAGCATCAGCTCTGCCGCCCTTTTTGTTGTTTTAATTATAATTAATATGCTGACTTTTCTAGAGCACATGTCACCATAGCAAATTAGCGTTAGCCACATTTGCATGTCTCATGTTAATTATCAAAAGTTGTTTGACTGGTTTCTACTATTCATGCTAAAGCTGTTTAGTTAGTTAGTTTTACTTTAGCTGGATATACAGTCACAGAAAAACATATTAGATCAGCCTTGTTTCTTACATTTGTTTACACAAATATAATGATAATTATAGTTCATAAGAATTAGATTTTTCAGCAGTTCAATGCTATAGCTATTGATTTAAGAGCTTGAGTGATTTTTTTTGTTCAAGAAAAACCATAGAAATGGTTAAATAGCAGCTTTATAATAAATGTCTTATGAGCTGTTTTTGTTTCAATTATTATATTTGTCCAAATCACTGTTGGACAAATCACTGTTATTAGTATATTTTTATTGCTACATGGCAAACAAGTTACCAGTAGGTGCAGTAGATTCTCAGAAAACAAACAAGACCCAGCATTCATGATATGCACGCTCTTAAAGCTGTGCAATTGGGCAATTAATTGAAAAAAATAGCAGTGTGACATTCAATCAGTGATCAGTTATCAATTTTGCGAATAAAACAGGTGTGAATCGGGGGCCCTCATTTAACGGTGAAACCAGCACTTGTTGAACATGCATTCCTCTTTGAAAAGATGAAAATGATATGGGCATGTTTGTCTTACTATGGTGTTGTCCCTATTTGTCGCATAGCAGGGATCATGAATCAGTTTGCATATGTCAAAATACTTGAAGAGGGCATGTTGCCTTATGCTGAAGAGGACAAGCTCCTTAAATGGGTGATTCAAAAGACAATGACCCCAAACACACTAGTAAACAAGCAAAATCTTGGTTCTATTCATCCATCCATTTTCTGCCGCTTATCCGAGGTCAAGTCGCGGGGGCAGCAACCTAAGCAGAGAAGCCCAGACTTTCCTCTCCCTCTCCGGCCACTTCGTTCAGCTCTTCCCGGCGGATGCAGAGGCGTTCCCAGGCCAGCCGAGAGACATAGTCTCTCTAACGTGTACTGGGTCTTCCCCGAGACCTCCTACCGGTTGGATGTGCCCTGAACACCTCCCCAGGGAGGCGTCCGGGAGGCATCCTAACCAGATGCCCGAGCCACCTCATCTGGCTCCTCTCAATGCAGAGGAGCAGCAGTTCTAATCCGAGCTTCTCCCGGATGACAGTGCTTCTCACCCTATCTCTAAGGGAGAGCCCAGCCACCCTGGGGAGAAAACTCCACAACATCTCGAGGGGAGTTCAGCAGCACACCGTCCCCACCATACCCTGTGTTGACTGTGCACTGCTTCCCCCTTCTGAGAGGGCGGATGGTGGTCCAGAATCTCTTTGAAGCCATCCGGAAGTGGTCATGGCCACTCCGAACTCCTCCCATGTCCAGGTTTTTGCCTCAGTGACTGCCAGAGCTGCAGACCGCTTGGCCTGCCGGTACCTGTCAGCTGCCTCCAGAGTCCCATGGACCAAAAGGGACTGATAGGACTCTTTCTTCACTGGTGTCCACCAACGGTTTCTGAGTACCGCCATGACAGGCACTGACCACCTTACAGCCACAGCTCCGATCAGCTGCATCGACAATGGAGGCACGAAACGTTGGCCACTCGGACTCAATGTCCACTGTCTCCCTTGGAACATGGTCAAAGCTCACCTGGAGGTGGGAGTTGAAACTCCTTCTGACATGGGACTCTGCCAGACGTTCCCAGCAGACCCTCACAATGCGTTTTGGTCTGCCAGGTCTGACCGATATCCTCCCCCACCATCGGAACCAACTTACCACCAACTTTCGCGGTGGTGTTTGGTCGACAGCTCCGCCCCTCTCTTCACCCGAGTGTCGAAAACATGTGGCCGCAAGTCCGACGACACAGCCACAAAGTCAATTATCGAACTGCGGGCCACGGCGGTCTGGTGCCAAGTGCAGATGTGGAGACCCTTATGATTGAACATGTTGTTAATTATAGACATTTCGTGACGAGCACAGAAGTCCAATAACAAGACACCACTCGGGTTAAGATCAGGGGGGCCGTTCCTCCCAATCACACCTCTTCGGGTCTCACTGTCGCAGCCAACATGAGCGTTGAAGTCACCCAGTAGAACAAGAAACCCCCGAGGGAGCACTCTCCAGTACTTCCTCTAAGGACTCCAATAAGGGCGGCTATTCTGAACTGCTGTTTGGTGAATAAGCGCAAACAACAGTCGGAACCCATCTCCCTACACGAAAGCGTAGGGAAACTACCCACTTGTTTACTGGGTTAAACTCCAACGTGCAGGCTTGGAGCCGGGGGGCAACAAGAATTGCCACCCCTGCCCGTCGCCTCTCATTGCCGGCAACACCAGAGTGGAATGAAGTCCAGCCCCTCTCGAGAGGACAGGTTCTAGAGCCCTTGCTGTGCTTTGAGGTGAATCCTAGCCGGGATTTCTCCACCTAACGCACCAGCTCAGGCTTCTTCCCCGCCATTATTGGGGTCTATTGAGCCACTCTTTGTCTGTCATGGGTGACCCATCCAGGGGCATGACAGCCCCCGACAACTTAGCTCCTAGGATCATTGGGACACGCAAACTCCTCCACGACGATAAGGTGGTGACTCAGAGAGGAGAAATCTTGGTTCCAAACCAACAAAATGTATGTTTTGGAGTGGCCAGCCCAATCCCCAGACCTTAATCTAATCGAGAACATGTAGGTGACATTAAAAATGCTTTTTCTGAGGCAAAACTAAGAAATGTTAATGAATTGTGTTGTTAAAGAATCTTGGAGTGGAATAACAGCTGAAATGTGCTACAACTTGGCTGACTTCATGCCACACAGATGTGAAGCAGTTATAAACAACTGTGATACAACTAAATATTAGTTTAGTGTTTCACAGAATTGCCAAATCCTAGGAACAAAAACGTTTTTAAAGTCAACAGCTGACACTGCTTTTGTTTTAACACATCCCTTCCAACTAATGGCCCAGTTGCACAGCGTGCATATGATGAATGCTGGGTCTTGTTTGTTTTCTAAGAATCTACCTCTTCTACTGGTAACTTGTTTGCCATGTAGAAATAAAAATATACCAATAACAGTGATTAATTTGGTTCATTCTAGTCACATTGGATTGCTATTATTTTGAACACTGTACATTACAGTCTAGGAATGGAACTCATACATAACCCGAAGACCACCTGTATTTTTGTAAAAAAAGAGACTGACCAAACTGTGACACAAAACTGAAAAACAAACTGTACAATGTTTCAACAGTCACCTGAATAAAACCTGTATTGAACCTCTTCATCTGCCATGAACTGTACTCACTAAATGGATTTTTTAGCTATTTATACTTTAAACTTCACTTGACATCCTGAAGTCTTTAATGTAGAAAGGCTTTCTTGCAAAAGCTGTCAGCGCAAAACTTCCACCGTAGCCATAGGGGACTAGAGCTTTGCTGACAGTCAAGTATGGCTTTAGCATCAAAATCCATTTTAAAGCCCATCTATTATGCAGCCTGTGATAAAGAATGGTCTATGTCAGGCTTTCACAGCATTACAGCTTTCTGCTAAACATCCTCCCTGTTGTGTGCTGGGTACCAGGTGTTGTGCAAAATGAACAGTACTTCCTATAAAGTCCCTGTCATGGCTGAAAAGTTATTCTACTAACTGATGTTGGAGTGAGAAAAACTTGTAGGAAAAATTATCTCCATGTTTTAAAATAGAGCGGAAGTACACTCACTGCAAAGATGTACACACTCTAGATCAAGGGTCACCAACGCGGTGCCTGCATGCACCAAGTAATCCTCCACGACCACAGGAGTTGCCCGCAAGCCCGCCTTTCATTCGGGTTTTCAGTTAATAATATGGGAACACTAGAAAGAAATGCATTCTGAAATAGACCGTGTGAGTTGTGGATACCAGCATTTTGTTAATTTTCTGGTAAAACAAGCATATTTGATTTGTTTGGGTTGATATAAGCTATGAAAATAAATGTTACAAAAAAGAGTAGCTCTTGGCCATTTTCATTTTGTAAAAGTAGCTCTCACAAGAAAAAATGTTGGAGATCCCTGCTCCAGATCAAATACAAGAGCTGTATCAATGCCAGAAAGGTTTGAATTTAACAGTGTGCCTATTATTCTGAGTTGAGTTTCTGACAAAATATTCAACCCTCCTTTTCGTCTTGTCAGATATACCTATCGTGGAAGAGTGGACCAGCGGAAGTGAAGCACTGGAAAGACATGCTTGCCCGGCCGCGCACCAACGTGGCCCAGTGGCACGCTCTCAAAGCCTGATGGCACCGCCTACTTTCCTTCATGGCCCCTTTCTTCCTCGCCCTTCCTCTCCCTTCCAATCCCATCCTTATGCACAAGACTGACTTGATGCCAGGCCGCGAAACACGGGTACAATTAGCCATTTGCTCTCGTAAACCTTTAAACTTTCTTTTTTATTGTCCCCTCCAGCTCATCTTGTTCCTCTTGTCATACGTTTCCGTCTTCTTGTCTGTGGACTACCCATACGTCCCTCTGAACTTTATGGAGGCTTGATTCTTGTTTCTATAAATGGACCCTTGGTCCTGAAGTGTACTGCAGCTGACCCACTGAAGGTGCCAGTCTCCTAGGATCACAGGAATGTTAAGTAACATATAATTCTAGTGTATAGTAATTCCAGGTACACAGTTCTATACAGTATCTACTGTATGTACTAGTACATAAACACATTAGTATATTAGGCCTGTAGATTGGTGGAAACCCCCCATCAAAATAGACTGAACCCCTCCTATACAAATAGGCTATCTATCTCATGCATAGCCTGCATACCATTTCCTCCATCACCCTTCACTCCATTTGTCTCCAGTGTGCTATATATTTGTACATTGCTCCTTCCTTTTACTTAAGTGTGGTTTAATGTTTGGCTGAAGTCGTAGAAAGCAATCAATACTTGGTTTGTGAAGAAACCAGCTCAGCTCATGATGCTGTTGATGATAAAAAATGATCTCTCTCTCTCTCCTCTTTCCTACTGTGTTCTCTCATTTCTTCTTTATTGTTCCCTCTTTCTCATCCTCTGGCACAATATTATAGTGGAGCTGCCCTCAAACCTACCCATTTCCTTTCCCCCAGCAACCTCAGATCCCCCTCCCTGTTGTCCGTGTGCTGTGGGTGCTGTGCTGTAGCTACAACAAAAATAGAGGTTAAAAGATATATTGTATGTGCTGAACTTTCTGATGCTGGGAAAGCGGGAACACAACAAACTCATGAGATGGATCCCTCCTGATTTTTCCAGACAAATGGAACGGAACATGGAGAGAGAAAAAAAAGACGGAGAAAAAAACCCAACAACTGTACCCCTAAGACGTTACAATGATGTCATTTTTCACAACAACGGAGGAAACCAATTTCAAATCTTGTTGCAACAAAGACAACACAAAGTTTGTGCTGTTTTGTGTGCATGCGATCCGCCATGCGTGCTCACTTCTGTTTGTGTATTGAGCCCATGAATTCCTAGTGCTACCCTGTGCTCTTGTTTTGCCATGTTGTGCTGAGGATCTCAGAGAACCTTTAGATCTTCCCAACCTGTTTTCTCTGTGGCACATCTGTATTAACGTGTGTCTGCTGGAGCATGTGTTGTGTTTGTCTGTGTGTGTGGGTGTGTGAGAGAGAGCTGTGCATACAGGCGCAACAACTCTCAGCAGCGCTCTTCTCTTTTCTCTTTTTTTTTTCTCTTCTTACTGCCATCTTTTCCCCATCCTCCTTTTCAGCCCTGCCTTCTTAACAAGGGCGCGGGGATGTTCTATCTGCACTTTTTTCAGCTGTATTAACAATAACCTTAAGGATGTTTTTGATGATGATTGTTGTACTGGTGAAAATGAAGGGAGAAATGTATGTAAGGGGAGATTGGGGTGAGGCCTCCTGTGCTCTGTGACTTGAGGGTGTCGAGATGAAGAAGAGGATACATAAGAGGATGCATGAAGGCTCTCATACTCCTCTTTTTGTGCCTCCTGTTTTTTTCCCAGTGCATGTGCACTGTGCACTGGCATGTGAGGTTGATTCCTGTTGGCAGACTGCTATAGTGGGAAAGGAGGGCTTGTGCTTGCTTTGCCTGTCACATGGAGGCTTGCCAAATGGCACTAAATTTAAAGCATGATCACAGCGCCAACCAAGAGACTGACAGCTTCTATATGTTCTTCCTGCTGCTACAAGCATTCAGTATGGAGTGGGATTTTGGCTTTGGTTCTGACCCAGGATAACAGACAATTTGGAGTCTCTGCACATAGCGCTGTGTTTCACACTCAGTGGGTGCGATTTTTGAAGTTGGACTGATCTGTGACTGTGAGATATTGTACGAGCAGATAATCTTTTCCCCGGGTGCTGCAGACCAGTGCAGTGTTTTAGTGGCTGCTTTTTTTGTCAGCCACAGTCAGCTCAAATTCCCTCACGCTAAATAAAACAGCATCACATTGACAGCATCTCAGTTGTTTAGAGCTACCTACTCAAAAGCGCTGGACTTTCAATTGCAGTAATAAAAGTCTCCTGAGGCATAGTCACGCCATCTGTTTGACTGCAGAAACCGTAATTTTTAATGATGCTATAGATTTGTTACATAGATAGGTCACAATCTCCTTTTCTGTCATTTAGATTTATTTCATAGGGTTATGTTTGCTTGTCACCTGGATAACACAAACACTGTTTAAAGCATTTAGTTTTGTAGTATAGGACGCTATGCAACAAAGCTAAACTTCACGCAAACACAGTTGTGTGAAAAGCACAGTTTTCGTCACAGTTGTATTTGGATTGTGTAAAAACTCTTGAGATCTCAGCTAGCTAGATTAGATTCACTATATTTTCTTATAAAATGAGTGTTCAAGTATATTTTGACAACTTTTTTGTTTACTTGGATTTATTTCAATTATGCATACAATGTTATGAAATATATCACATATACACATTTCATTGTTCAAAATGACAAAAAAGTGTCCAAATCACCGAAGTTACTAATTCAGTTCTAGATTTTTCTCCAGGAGCCCGGGACAAAGCTGGAGCACAGCATCGCTCCCGCAGGCCAACCCACACCGACCCCCTCCCTCCCAGGTTTGAGAGCGCATGTACAGTCGTCCGTCACCATATCGTGGCTTTTCACAAATTAATTGATTAAAGATCAATCAATCAATAATCAAAACATATTGAAATATAGGTCATACGTGGTAGTCTGGTCACTCTGCGGCAGTAATGACAAAAAACATTGGGACATTACCTTAACACTGCACGATGTCATGAAGTTAGCCATGGCATGACCAATGTGATAGAGTTAAACAACGTTATCCCCCCATGTCATGTAGAAGTGGTACCTTTTTCTCTTCTTAAATTTAAGAAGACAGTGTTTGAAATTCAGGGCAAAATCTTTAGAATTTTTTTCACACGTTTGACTGTACATTCATTAATAATTTTGTTACGATTACAATGACTTTTTTGGAAAAGTGTAACTTTTCGCTACTAACTTTGAAAGTGTTTTTCCCAATACCGGTAAAGCACAAAGGTCATTGTAAAATGCTGCTATACATTTCAAGAGGCAAGTTGGCCTTTGTGAGCGTAAATTCAGGATAACATAATCACCAGGAGATGAGAACCTCAGTTCGGCCATTACAGCACAAGATTAATGCTCAAGTGTGTCTCTCAGCTGGCATGGAATGACACCGTTAGTGTCTTTGTAGACTAAGGGACCGTGGGAACACATAGTTTGCCGAGGCGACGATCGCCAGGGGGAAAAAAAGACAACACAAGCGTCCCCTCGTTAGTAACCATGAAGATGCTAAGAAGGGAGTCAATTGAGGAGAATAGTCACAAAATGTTTGCTTGTGATTTCCTACTGTGAGTGCGCAGGTGATGATGCTACTTCCTTTCATCGTGATTACATGGTGCTCGAGGAAGGACATCGCCTTGACCCAGTAAACTGGCAGAGATACGGTGTTATTCTTAGTAACACGAGGCATGTGTTATGCTGCTGGGGCAATCGAGCTGGAGGCAGACAGGTTTCTAGGTGGCACATTTAAAACAGCACACCATTAAGTGCTTTTGTTTTCCCAAATGCAAATGTATGATATCAGCAGCACCCCACATAACCTTTGTTTATGATAATGATCGGCTATGATATTTCCGTGATTATATCCAGTGTAAACCACATGAGCAGTCACGCTCAAGGTCCCATAGTGACATTTAAATAGTAAACATTTAAATAGGATAGCTTTTTCATTTGCACTTCCATATGATTATCCCAAAAACGGGATAACAAACATTGTCTCCTTGCCAGCAGCCTCAAAACTAGCACCAGTACAATGAAGGCTAAGCTAACGAGAATACAAGAGAAAGCAGTTTTATTTAACCACCACCTGTCTCACGCCTCTTAACTGTCAGACTTGTTGGCGCCAAAACTGTCAGCAATGGCCTTCAACAAACACGGAGCTCATGAATATTGCACGGCAACATTGCAGATGCTCACTTTTTTTTTTCTTTTTCGCAGCCTCTCAGTTATTTCCTTCATCATGACTCTGTTGCCAGGCAGAGGTGGCAGAGTGGTAGTTATTACAACAGACTGACACAAGTCAACACTGGTCATTGCTGTGTTGGACTGAAGGTATTTTTCAGTGCTCCAAAATAGCACTTATCCTCCTTTGAACACTTTATAACAGGGCAAATATTTTAAGACACATCTTAATTATGTATGTATTGGTTTCACAATAGCTCCTTGGTTTCCTCTGAATCATAATTCTTCATTTTCCCACAGAGTGCAAGGTCCTTATTTTCCTCCGTTTTAATCTCTGTACAGTAGATGTAATGGCTAGGTATCCCAAACATTATACTCTCTGTGTTATCAATTCAATAAGAGATTTTGTAATTGAACTACTAAAATAAATGAGCTTTCAAAAATATTCAAATTCATTGAGATGTGCCTGCATATGATGATATGCATCAAATAAAGGTCAGTGACATTTCCAGTGATGTGAATGATTTTGCATTGATTTTACATATTGGCTACAACATTAGGATGCAAGAGTTTTCTATTGACACAGATTCTCGTGCTCTGAAGGATGTAGTGCAACCTGTTCCTGCAAACTGCTCAAGGATTGTTGCTGTGCTTCCATACGTATAGATCTTTTAATGCACAATTGCAAACTTCAGTAAGAGCCATATGTCTACACAGTGTAACTTTTTTCTTAGTCTGCTAACTGACATTGGGGCAAACAAAAAAATGGAGGGTCCCGTTTAACTCTTATCTGAGTAGGCAATTTATCCTTCCGAGCCAGATAATAGTGTTTGTCCTCGTCATATGGTGTCCTTCCTTATTGTATAATGCAGGTTTTCCCTTGATGGATGGGGCGTCACTGACTCACTTCTTTGGAAAGGTGCCTGCTCTGCTCCAGTTGTGCAATATTCAATTAAAGCTACACTGTACTGAACGTGTGTGGATTGAAATTAGGTTGTCGTGATCTCATTGGGGAGGTTGTATTCTGCTGAATCACAGTGTAATGGCTGAATCAGCCCAGTTGTTGTTACTGGTTTGGGTGACCTTGTCACTCTGTGAGCTTCACCTTGCACAGGTAGAGTATGCCTCCACCCCCAAACTCACCCTTGGACTTGTTTGAAGCATTTGTTTAAAACCAGTGTGACTTCTCCCAATCAGGGTTCAAGTTTGCATTCTTTGAATTGTAACAAATATGAAGAACAATAATGAATATGTTTTTTCTTTTAGCTTACATTTGATTGTTGGTCAGTATGTATGTGGTTCTGTGTTCTTGTGTTTGGTTTATTTCTTTACAAACGTGATAAGAAAATATTTCTGTTTTTGAGGACTTTATGTAAATATTGTTGGTGGAAATGAACATTTATTGTGCAACAGGTTCTCCTTTGTCACTTGAAATAATGAAGAAAATGACATTCATGATAACAGTGGTGATGTTGACGATGCTGATTATAATCGCCCTTCTTGAATAAGGGCTTTTGATTTTTGTCGGAGGGGTTGTAAGGTCAGAGCAGGGGGATTAAAAAGGGAAGGAGTGCCAGCCACCACATCCCGGGCCCATTGTAGCAACACTGCCACTTAGCTTTACTCCCTTCTTTCATTCTTTATGGAAATAGTCTGTGGCACAAATTGCACAGAAGTCTGTGCCACTAATGCACTCAGATACGTATTTTCATGAGAAGCATCAAAAAGGAGTCTGTCCCCATCTCTTTGGCGACACCTCTTCCTGTCGTCTTATGGGCTTTGGGATTTACTGTAATGCCATTGTGTTCGACAGGATTGACCCCACTCTGACATAGATGATGCCACCGTATTTTGGAGCCGGGAATTGTGTAGCTGGAGGCCATACGGGAAAGGCGTGTTTGGTTGCCCTAAACCGTATAAAGCTTTCTATAAATTTCCATGCATGTGTTTTAGCCTCACGTTCCACTCATGATTAATCACAACCGGTTGCTGGGAGTACATCACAAAAGGGGCTCATGTCTCGGTTAGTGATATTGTTTAGTGTACGTGCAGCAAAAAGTAGGGATGTCCAAATGGCAGCCTGGGGACCATTTGTGACCTAACCTGTTTATTTATTGGCTCACATTTTAAAAATATAATTTAACAAAAAGTAAAAATTTAGAAAAAAATGCAAAATTGAAAAAAATCTGCAGTAATTCAACAAGAGTAAAGTCAGGATATTTATAGAAAAAAATGTTCAAACTGAGTAGAAAAAGAATAATGTTGTTATGCAGAAAAATTAACATTATTTTAGTAGCATAAAATTGAAATAATAAAGAAAAAACAAGTTATATTTTTGGAGTTGTAATACATTAAGAAACAAAACAAAACAAAAATTTAAAATCTTTGGAAACTTAGATTGCAGAAAGTTATAATGTTACGGGAATAAAGTCAAAATATTATGGGATTAAAGTCATAATTACAGGAAGAAAATTTACAAGAACAAAGTGAAAATTTCATTAAAAAACAGAAATGGAAAAAACAGCTGTAATTTTACAAGAAAAAAGTCAAAATATGATGTATATAAAATATATATTATTAGGAATAGATTTATTCTAATGAGCAAGTCATTATTTTAAGAGAATAATATAGTATATGATAAACATTACGTGTATATTATGTGTACATTATGTGTATATATAATTGTAGGTGTATATATATGTATATATATATATACACATATATGTATGTATATGCAATATGTGGAAAATTAATGTCATTTTAGTAGTATAGAAGGGTTTTTTAAGTCAGAATATTATATGAAACAATCAGAATAACAAAAATATGTTTGAATGACTTGAGTTTTTTCATATTTTCTTTATTTTTTATGTTTTTAATGTATTGAAAATTTTGGCGGTAGAGCGTAGAAAGGCTTTATGGTAGTGCCAGTTTTACTCTGTAACGGTTTTATCAATTTCTATTACTTTCATTCATTCATTCATTCATTTTTTATACCGCTTATCCTCATTAGGTTTTATTAAAAAAAAATTCTAAAGGTAAACAAGTGGCTTGTCAACTAGCAACTGGATTGATTTGAACTTTCAAGGTTCCACTGCATCCAAAATATGCCCTGTGCCTTTTTCACAGTCTGCACAGTCTGGCTGGTAGTTATTTCCATGCCTCCGCTTCCTCTTTCATTTCTTTATGGCCTTATATTTACTGTATGTCCAAGGCGGGATGGTCCCACGTTTCATTTTCTTACTGGAACCACCACGAAAATACTATAGTTACTCCAGCAGCCTGCAGGAAGGACAGCCGATACACTCCTGCCTTCATTTGTAATGCCATCCCATAGCCAGCATCCCGGAGGGCTGGGCTCGAGAGAAAACACTCATTTATTGATGCCCTAAAAATAATCTTTTACTCAAAATCCTCTGCCCTAGGAGTACTTAGCTCTCTCTCTACTGGTGGAGGTGATTTGTCTCCAGCAACTCCGGTCCACGGCCATCATGTGTGATCAGGTGGGGAATTAGCATGGGTAATTTATAATTTACCAGCTAAAAATATCACTTAACCTGCGGACTCGTTTGGGATCTTGGTGCTGGCCAGCACTCCTCATCCTTCGGCTCCTCTCTGAACTTGCCATTTTGTCACCTCTTCTGCAAAGACTGCTCAAACCTAAAAACACACACTTGTTATGTGTACAATCTAATTCCCTGTATTTATTTCTGTATTTTTTGCCAACTTTGTAAAGTGTATAAATATATATAAATATATAAAGCAGACAGTACTGTATAGATTTTAGCTGCCTGGTAAGGTTCCTAGTATATACTTGGTAGACTAAAAGAAGAAGCGTAGAGCTGTTCAAAAGCCAGTTACTGACATTCTCTCTGTAACTCGGTGCCACTGGCGCTTTTTCTATCTTAAGTTTTGGTTCTGATTATTTTTTTTATTCTTGCCTGTGGGATCCAAAGTGTGTTGTTTTATTTTTGTCTGTTTGTCAGTTGGTTCTTTTCTTGTGGTTTTTCTTTTCTTGACAAGACACAGCAAGGTTCTGGCAGCCAGGAGAGTGCAGTGGAACGCAGACTGGAACCCAATGCATTAGTGTGTGAATTAGGTGTGTGTGTCTGTCCACGCTAGTGCTAGTGCTCTCTGTGCAATGCCCCTCCCTCCCTTTCTTTCTCTGATGTCATGTTACACGGTGTGTGTTCAAGTACAGGATGACTGAGTTGGCTGAAGCTAGCAGAGGCCCTGCATGACCACTGGCCTGCTTCATTACAAAGCTTTATTTTAATCCTCTACCAAGTATAGATTTCCACTTCCTCCACTCAATTGTTCATTTACTCTCCCATTCCGGACGGTAATGCATACACCTCCAGAGTCTAATTTACCAGTAATCCATGCTCCCTCATCTATCTGGGATTCTGTGTCCATTAGCGCCTTTTATTCTTCACCTTGTTATTTTTTTTTCCTGCACGGGGATCAAGCACAAAAAAGAACATATTGCCAAGCACCTTCTCTCCCGGGCCGCACGTGTTAAACTGTGCTTCTACAAGGTCATCTTCTATTCTTTTAGACATCGTTTAGACACAAAATCTTGTGTATATTTGTCAAATATAGCACCACTTGGTAACAGTTTACAAAAGGGTACACTTATAAATGCATTATTTAATGTATTGAAATTTAAGGCATCCCAAATAAGCACACCTATTGTTTCTTAGAGCCAAAAATGAAGTTAACACAACAAAAAGTCCTGAAACATTAACCTTTAAACTAACACAGCAGTAAAATAAGTTGCAAAATTACCAAATTTTAACCACTACGGCATTCTGAATAAAGTCATCCTATCCTGGCTAAATGGTTCCAGTGAAAAAATGAATTTCTGAGACGTAGATTTGAATATTATATGGAATATTTTTGTAGTTAGAGCAAAGAAAACCTGTTTATGGATTTTTAAATTAAATTTTTACAATTTTCTAGAGACTGTAGACAATAATTAATACCACTATAGTCACCTTTAAAGTCTTATTATTTTGTCTTTACAACATTTTGCTCATCTGTAATGCGCAGGCTAGGAGATCACTGCGGGACACAAGAGACGGAATGTTACCGAGCTAACTACTTAGTGTCAAATTCATCTATACTAAACTTAAGAAAGGGTTTCAAACTGTGTGGGGAAGAAGGACAAAACAAGTCAGGCCAAAACTTACCACTTCCACACTAAACGTGAGAACTTCTGGTCACTCATGTCGGACATGCCATGCTTGAGTACAATGTTATTAACACCTATTTACCAGAATACTACATATAAATCATCTTTTAAAAGTTTTAGGCTAATAATAGTCATAGTCCATAGTCAACCGCAAAACGGCAGTCATTTATTAATTAATTAATTTGAGAAAAACAGCGAGGGAATGCAATGTTTGATCAGTAATGTAGCGAGGGACAACGCTATTGAACACATACCATATTTTTCAGACTGTAAGTCCTCCTGAGCATTAGTCGCATCAGTCAAAAAATGTGTCATGCTGCGGCAAAATACATAGAAGTCGCACTGCACTTGTATATATTTAGAAATGTAGTTCCCAAGTTTAGTGGCCAAATCTGCCTGACAAAACCTGATCCCGTCAGATCTAAGAAGCTAAGCAGGGCAGGGCCTGGTCAGTACTTGGAAGGGAGACCTCAGAGGAACACCAGGTGCCACAGTGGGAGGAAGTAACCTTTCCTTGTGTCCCTAGGCAAAGCACTTCACCCACATTGCCTAGTATGAAAGTAGTGTCGGTGGTGGTCGGAAGGGCCGATGGTGCACACTGGCAGCCTCGCTTCTGCCAGACTGCCCCAGGGCAGCTGTGGCTTACCATCACCAAGTGTGGCGTGAATGAATGATGACCTCAGTGTAAGCACATTGAGAGGCTTTGTAAAGCGCATAACAAGTGTAAGGCATTATTATTACAAAATTCAAGACCAGGAAGTTATTTAAGTTCACAACAAGCTCCCAATCTCATTTCATGTCACTGAATTCATTTCAATAATGTCCAGGCTTTCTCAGTTGTCTGAAAGTTAATGTTTCAGTTTCAGTTGTGTGGAATGAATGATATTTCGCATGCATTCTCATTTTTGCAAGTTATACATTGTCAAAGATAAATAGCAATCTCAGGATTTAAGAAAATCAAATCAAAGTATATAGCATTTTCACCTGTCCTGTTGTCAACCAAACCAAGAGTTTTACACTACCGCTTAGTATTGAATTTCATCATTCCATACTTAAAGATGTCTGCCCATGCCATAAAATGTCACAAAATTTTCCTTTACTAATGCATGCAAATGTGTGTACACGTCATTCAAAAGTGGTCATGCTTAAGAAATAGAAGAAAGCAGCTGTCAGCACAGCCAAGATGAACTGAAAAAGCTGCCATATTCAAAGGTCAAGCATAGAAGCTGCTTGTCACCTCGTTTGTAGCAAGAACAGCCTTAAAGATTGGACCCATGCCCCACCCCAAGTGCTTTGATGTCTTGCTCTGTACATATTTGTGTAGTGCTTCTGTTCATGTCCCTGTGTTAGCGTAGCATCGGGTTCTTACTGGGAAACCTCTGCAGACGCCCTCCGCCTCCTGCTTCTTTCCACCTTCTCAATCTTCACTTCCATGCAGGAAAACCTCAATCAATGATTAAACCCCCTTTACAAACGCCACTCAGCTGCTCTAAACCTGCCACCATGCTGACCTCACCAAGGCTTCCTTGGGTGCTGAGAAAGTGCAAATGGGTGAGGAAAGCACAGCGTTAGAAGAGCCCAGTGAGAAAGCAGAGTGGTGGCTTGGTGTCTGTCCCATCATGAATCAGGAGGAAAGAGTGGGGGCGTCTGAAGGTCACAGCCCAGTAGCACTTTGGTTTAGCGTTCCATGTTTTTTTTCAGCCTCTCCTGTTTTTTGGCCGAGCAGACTGTGATCTTACTGGTTGTTGTTGTTCTTCTCCCATCAGTGTTAGAGAGTGTGGTGGGTGGATTGAGCCATGGAGCTGAGCTCTAATTTTGTTCTACATTAAAGAATCATTTTTACTACTTTGGACTGCTGGGATTCTTTGTCTTACTTGGTGATAAAACAGCAGTGTCTTCTAAAATAATTGTAATTTGTCCTGATTTAATTATCATATAGTGTTTTTAGTTGATTTGTCCAAACAACATGTCTGAACCTGAACATATTACAAATAAAAGCCATCAACCAACCCTTTCTATGCACTGCATACCCTGAAAACATTGAATATGTTATATCTGTTGTGCAGTTCAGCTAAAAACAAGCCCAAGGTGAAGAGACTTATAAACAAATGCAAATGCATGCAAAAGCTATCAGCAGGACAATGACAGCAAATCACCAAAAACAAAGCACAACATTAAGATATGATTTTCATGAAGATGAACTAAAAATGTTTCAACATTACTTTTACTTTTAGGTTTAGGTTGTGCCCATTTATGCCAACGTAAGAAGATACAGGTCTGGCATTGTCTTCTGACACACCTTCTCCAGTTGTCCTGTGTGTTCTTCTTTGGGGCATTTTCGGATAATCATCTGAGGACCACCAATCATGGATGTTTTACCCCAGTGGTATTCTGTGGGCAAACTGATTACCTGCCACCTCCGCTGGAGCCGTTGGTGTTATTCCCCCCCCCCAACTCATTTGCTTCCATAGCCAAAATCTTCTCTGTCCCCTAAGCCCGTTCTTCAATGGCTTTCTCACACCCTGCTCCCCCTGTGCCTCCAATGTCACGGAGCAGACAGACTGTTCAGAGCTCCTCCACTTCGACAATTCGTGTGAAAGTTCTCTCTATGCACTCTACCTCCAAGTACATTGTCGCCGTCCACTTATTTGCAGTCTCCATACCTTCCTCCCATGGGACAGTGATCTCAAGAACCATTTGTACATTTGACTATATTTTTTCTCCATGACGGATGTTTCTTAGTCGGTCTTACAGTATCTCACAAGAGGAGAGCCTCACATTTCAGCAACCATCTTAACAAGGGACAATGCTATAGACATGAAAGTTGGATATACAGTACTTGGTTAGACAAATCATGGCTGTCTTGAGTCACTTTCATTAGGCTGACAGTACAAGCTACTACTACTCTAAGTACAGCAACTTTCATTCTATAGTATTGTCCTTTGAGAAATGGTTAATGAAATCTTGTGAGATACTATATTTATCATGTTTCACATCAGAAAAACAGATTGTATGTGTATCAGTTACACATACAAGAGCTTTAGTACGACTTTAGATGTTTCTTATGTTAAAAGGTTTGATTTGCCTTATAGTAGAGAGAGCTTTGGTCACATGTTAAATGCGAGCAAGAGGACACTGACATGTCTGTCTTTTAACTCTTAATTAAAAATGGTCCTCCATGAAGATACAGTGTAATAAAACTGCCATATGAATAATTAAAAACTAATGTCAACACTGATTACGCATGTGCTTTGATGTACTGATAACGATGGCCACTCGCAGGCCTTGTTTTGCCTTGGAGGCTAATAGAAAAAGTGATGCTCTGAGCAACACAGTCAGCGGCGTAGCGATAGAATTTTCCATTCTGTTTCCAAACAAAATGTCATATTTCCCTATGTGCTGTAGCTTAATTGGCTCATGCATTGTTCATATCGCTCATGTTGTTAACTCTTATTTTAGTACTACACTTACTTAAACATATACTGATAGCCAATATACATCATATTTGATATGCTCATTGCTGATGTGTCAAAAGATGTCTGGTCTTCCTGAGACGAAACCACAAACAGTCCTTGCTTCAGACAATCAAACAATTCAAAGATTGTGCGATGTTGATATGCTATGTGCTGATGCGTGCAGATTATTTGCTATGCCACTTGAGAAACATGATGTGAATGCAGACGGGCTCTGTTTTGCCTCATTGGGTAATGTGGGAATTGTCTAACTGTCAAGGTGAAGGACAGCTCCATAGGTGGCTCATGTTCTCGTGTGAAACTTGTCTTTCTGAAGGTCTTTATCATATGTATAAGGGAGGGAGTTGGAAAATTAAGAGGCGCGACATTTCACCAAAGCTCTGCTGAAGTGTGTGTTCACCCTGAGACTCAGTATTTGGCCAAAGTGTATCCTTTCACCAGAAAAGCGAACGCACGTGTTTTGAGAAGAGCAAAACACAACAAAGATAAGATTAGATAGAAATTAGATAAAACTTTATTGATCTCCCGAAGGAGAAATTTAGGTGTCCAACAGCAACACACACATGCACAGACCATACACATACAAATAAACAACAGTACAACAATAAAAGTTACTATCAATAGTAATGATAAAATGCTCATAGCTCAGTTTGTTTCAGGCACGTCTGTTACAATGCCTGATGGCTGAAGTGATGAATGACCTCTTAAAGCGCTCAGTCCTGCAGCGCAGTGAGAGGAGTCTGTGACTCCGGGCACTCCTCTGGGCTAGGACTGTATCATGCAGAGGATGCTTGGGATTTTCCAGGATGCCCTACATTAGAACCCTCATCCTCCTCTCCAAAACAGCTCCCACAGAGTCCACATTTCTCCCCATCACAGATGCGTACTTCCTAATCAGTCTGTCCAGCCGGTTAGCGTCCCTTGTGGTTAAGCTGCCACCCCAACTGACAACCCCAAAGAAGACAGCACTTGCCACAACAAACTGGTAGAAAATGTACAGCACGTCAGCACACACATAAAAAGACTTAAGCCTTTTGAGGAAGAATTTTGTGATCGAGATGCACACCCAGATATTTATAGGTAACAACAACATCGATGATCTCTCCGTTGATCAGGACAAAGTTAATTAGAGGGCTTCCTGACAAAGTCAATTATCATCTCCTTGGTCTTGGAGGTGTTCAGAGCAAGATCATTGTCCCTGCTCCAGGTGGTGAAACCCGCGATGAGGTCTCTGTACTCTGCCTCATCCTTTCCTTTCACACATGCAACAATCGCGGTGTCATCTGAGTACTTCTGAACATGACACATTGCAGATTTATAAGCAAAGTCAGCGGTGTACAGTGTAAAGAGAAAGGGCGATAGCACAGTCCCCTGTGTTGCACCAGTGTTGCTCATCAGGGTCCCTGATACACACTCCCCGAGCCGGACAAACTGCAACCTCCGAGTCAGATAGTTGTGGATCCAACGGACAAAAAGTGAATCCACCCCCATCGTCTCCAGCTTCTCCTTCAGTGGCTGAGGCTTGATTGTGTCAAAGGCGCTTGTGAAGTCGAAGAACATCACCGTCACATAGCCCCCAGCCCCGTCCAGAAAGGAGAGCGACCGATGCAACATGTACAAGACTGCATCGTCCGCTCCCATGCTGTCCTGATAAGCGAACTGAAGGGGGTCCAGTGCCCCCTCTACCTGAGGTTTGAGCAGGCGGAGCAGCAGCCTCTCAAAAGTCTTTAATATGACTGATGTCAGGCCCACTGGTCTGTAGTGTATCCCATTTATGCTCACATTGGTGTGTGTGTTTGTTCCAGGTTCAAACCAGCAAACCGCATTAACACTCAAAGTGCACATTTCTCTGGAAAGTGTTAATATGTATTTTTTTTCTGCCTGCATCCCCTACAACTCTTCCTCATCTGTTGTCTTGGCAGTAAGGATGTATTTAACAGAAAGTCATGTTTTAAATGTAATTTTATTTATAGTGAAAGAATAGCAAGCAATAAATGTGACTTGTACAATCTCACAAAGAGGAACCTGTGGTGAGTTGTTTTTCATACTGTTGAGCTATTTTCATTGTAACGCCCAACTAATTGCATTTTAATTAGACCCATGCTTGGTATTTATCGTTGCTGTTGCTTGTGTGTAATGATTATGATTATAAATTATGCTCTATGAGTGATGATGATGATGATGAAGGCATTGATTATATTTCTTAATTAGTTTGTGTCACAACTAAGAGCTCATTTTGCACAAAAGTACAAGAAAAAAAACACAAATGTATTCAGTTACGTGAGCACTGGTCAACAAATTTTAGGCCACAATTTGATTTGTTCTTTTAACAATGCTAAAATGACCATTTAATGATAATTTTTTCATCTCTTTGTCAGTATATTATCTGAAAACAAATACAGGTCTCGGCCGCACGGTGGCTGAACGAGTAGCACATTGGCCTCACAGTCATGAGGTTTAGGTCTTGATTTTCCGTTGAGCATTTCTGAGTGGAGTTTGCATGTACTCCCCGTGCGTGCATGGGTTTTCTCCGGGTACTCCGGTTTCCTCCCACATTCCAAAAACATGCATGTTAGGTTAATTGGCGACTTTAAAATTGTCCATAGGTATGAATGTGAGTGTGAATGTTTGTTTGTCTATGTGTGCCCTGCAATTGACCGGCGACCAGTCCGGGGTGTACCCCGCCTCTTGCCCAAAGTCTGCTGGGATAGGCTCCAGCATCCCCGTGACCCTAATGAGGATAAGCGGCATAGAGAATGGATAAATTAATGAAATACAGGTACGAAAAATCAGTAATACATCCAGACATGCACTTGGAACTAGTCAATAGAATTCAGATTTTACAGTTGACATACATGTAAATAATGTACTGTAATACAGTAATTCGTCACCACTTTGCACTTTAAATTTTGCTGCTGTTTGCAAAATAATATGAATTAATGTCACCTGGGATAAGCTCCAGCATACCGCTGCGACCCTAATAAAGACATAGAAAATGGATGAATGGATGGAATAAATGTTTTGTGGCTGAATATGGCCTGTTATTATTAAAAAACATGTTTAGCGTATTGAAGCACATTTTACAAATTCTCAGCCTAAATTAAGTAATTTTAAGGGGGTGAAATGAACAAATACAAATACTCATGCATTCAGAAGATTCAGCATTTAAAGCTGTAACGTTGCTGTAATGTTCGGTGAGACACAAGCATCAGACTAGACTTCTGGAACAGGTTTGAATTATCCCACAACAGGTGCAATAATTCCTAACAAAATCATGGGCTATTGTTGCGGCCGTAACCCAGGCCATGCTCAACGTCACTTCCTGTCCGCTTGTCACTCAGCTCCCCATAGCGCCGCTACACATTTACTGAAACACACACAAGCACGAGTCTTATTTTTGTTTTAAATGGCACATTTTCTATCATTATGTTTACTATATTTGATAATATAATTGCAAATGAGACACTAGGGGTGATATAACATGTCTAGAGAGGTCTAATAAGGTTAAAAATCAAATTTAGAACGCTGTACTAGATTTCTATGCTCTAACTATGAAAATACTCAATTTTAAAGAAAAACCCTTCTTAGGTGGAAAAAATATCACGGTTGGTTCTGAAATTAAAATAAATGAGGAATTGCTGTATTACAATTTATCGAAGAGGTGTTAATCTAACCGTTTGTTTTGTAGTTAGGAGAAAGCTTGATGCGATGCAAATGCAAATGTTTTAAAAACTTGTGGTTTGAAGTGGTGTAGAACTGCATTGCAACATGCTGATAATCATGTCTTTATAATATTCCAAATTCATAATGACCAATACAGCAACCCCCTTTTCATCTTCTCTTCTATGCTTTTGCAGCATGCAATGCCTTCTCACAACAAATCCAGCATGTTTTCTTCTATCCTTGCAAGCAGCCGTGTTCCTCTGGAGATTCCTTTGTCACTGTTCTTATCTCTGTCATTTCTGGTATCCTGTATTGCAATGGTTTCCAAACGTTTTACTGTGGCTTACCCCTTCAGACATTTGACGTGAAGCCATGTATGTACGTACTCCTGCACACTTAAAAACACATTTATATTTTTATTAACTTAAAATATTAAACACAAAAAATTGGTAAATTAATTTTATAGTAATTTCAGGTCAAAAAAATCATATTTTGCACGGTGACATTTTGATAAGGTTTCACATGAGCACTTATAGTAATATGTGGGTAATCGTCCTACATATCTTTTATTCCGGTCTGATGTTGGCATTCATTCGTTTAAATGGGCTGAATTTGAACATCACTTTTTGTTGTCCAGGCACGATGACTATGGTTTAACTCTGCATAATATTATATTATCGAATTGAAAAGGAAAGTATAACAATCCTAAAAAAGCATTTTTTCAAGTATAAAAATACATACAACCAAAATCATGTTTTTGTGGAAAAACACAAATGTGATTTGACATAACTGTCATGAAGAGTAAACCATGTCTGAAGTAACTGAGCTCACACTGAGACCGTCAGGTTGAATTGCTTTCACTCCAATCCAGCCCTCCAGCAGAAAATATTGGCGTCTATTTGACTCCAAGCTGTATGTGCCAGATTGGCCAATTAAAGTGTAGGAGTCCAAATGAAGCAGGAAGGAGATAAGAGAGTGAACAGTGGTGCAGCGAGGCAGAGAGAAAGCGCCTCAGAGAGCTGACACACAAACAAGGGTCTTCTCAGCTGCTTCCTTGTGTTTCTCTAAATACATCAACCCTATGGCTCAGATACAGCCAGCTTTTGCGGACACAATAGCTTGGCCAGGACACAAGGAATGGCTCCTGCAACCAGAGTTCGGGCTGTGGTTCCTCCCTCAACTGAACGGCTGCAGGCGCGCCAAAACGCTACAGGAGATCCTTGCTTGCATCACCTTAGAACAACAACCACCCTTTCTCATCTTTGAAGCCATCTTGCTGTTGTCTCAAGTGCAAACTGTTGCGCCCTAATTTTCACTTCCCACGTCATTAGGTACACCATTCAATGATATAAACAAGTGAAAGTACCAAGATAAGTGTTACTTGAACATTGAAATGCATTTCGCTGTGATACAGCACATCTCTTGTCTTATAAATCTGATGCTGTAAATCCACTGCCTTGGCAGATAGGTAGCGTACTTGCTTATGTTGGTCTTTGCCAAGCTTTAAGGTTGATTGTGATAGGATTATTTCTTAAAAATCACAATTGAGTTTACCCACGATGAACCATAATCCCATAATTGGAGATGCTATTGGCTTTCTTACTAATATCAGATGTGTCAAGCACATTCATTCATTCATTCATTGATTTTCTATACCGCTTGTCCTCATTAGGGTCGCGGGGATGCTGGAGCCTATCCCAGCTGACTTTGGGCGAAAGGCGGGGTACACCCTGGACTGGTCGCCAGCCAATCGCAGGGCACATATAGACAAACAAAGACATACGACCATTCACACTCACATTCATACCTATGGACCATTTAGGGTCGCCAATTAACCTAACATGCATGTTTTTGGAATGTGGGAGGAAACCGGAGTACCCGGAGAAAACCCACGCACGCACGGGGAGAACATGCAAACTCCACACAGAGATGCCAGACGGCGAGTCGAACCCTGAACCTCCTGACTGTGAGACCAACGAAGCACATCATTATTGATATTAATATCAACTAATACCAATACAGAGACTAAACTAATGTCAGGTAACATCTGGTATGAGGAACGAACACAGTATGCTTCTTTTACTGTGATATCACTGAATACATTTCACAAATCCAGTTGTTTTATGCAATTTGAATAGTTTTATTGATTATTGCTCTTTTGCTATAATTGCTTGTTGGTTTTGTAGAAATTAATTAATTACCTAATGATTGCGGTTTTGTGATAGACTATGTTCTGTTATTAGTCAAAACATATAAAAATGCAATTTATATGTAGTATTTTGGTCACTAAGTGGTAGTAATGCCTCAAAACTTTTGGGACATTACCTTACATTACATTACCTTAACACTGCATGAAGTCAGTATATTACTTTATCTGTAAATCTCATATTCGATATGATAGAGTGAAAAAAGTTGTACAAAATAAGACAAATTTGAAATATGCAGAGCAAGTTATCGAAAAAGTTTAATATATTTATTTTAAACATTTTGCCATTAGCAAAAGTTAACTAAGATAACACGTTCTCCTATTTTCAAGTAAGACAGGTTGGACTTATGAATTCACATCTAAGCATCCAGTTAAATGATGCTGGGAATGATACAATTGGGAAAGCTGCAGATTTCCATGTGGCAAAAACATCCGTAAAAAAACAAAGTGCAAAAGTGAAATTATCGTTCAGCATGTCACCTCTGGTCGCTTAATACTTTGCTGCATGAATGCAAAACCTAAAATAATGAAATAATTCCATACCGCAGGCATACCAGGGTGAATGAACATACATTTTTGCGAGTCATAATTGATGACAGAATGTGTGGGAAACCCCACATCAAAAACATACAACATAAAGTAGCAAGAAATACTTCAATATTGAATAAAATAAAATTTGTCCTGGATCAAAAATCACTCCATACTCTCTACTGTTCTCTGGTGTTACCATATCCAACTTATTGTGTGGATATATGGGAAGATAACTACAAAAGTACACATCATTCGCTTAATGTACTGCAAAAAAGATAAGTCAGGATACTCCATAATGCAGTGTCTAGAGAACACAAAAATCCTTGATTTCAAAATTCACAATTATTAAAATTAGGAATACAACTGCATGCAAAAACGTGGGGGGGGAAAATGGGCCATATTTGTCATGAGAATGTATGGTATGCTGTTCTAGTATTGTGTTTTAGCATGGCGTTAAGTTGCACTGCATCATGAGGGAGACAAAATATTGGAAACAACTCTTAGTATGATGCATTGCAGTTATATACTGCAAACTACTAGCACAAACATACAGTATTGTTAAATTAAAAATCCACAGTGTCAGTCAAAGCAGAGCTTTATTATCTTTTATTTGTTTTCCCAAGCAACCTTAATGGCACAACACATTTACAGTATCATGACCAAGTGGATGATACCCGGTGGTAATCATTGCGGTGGTCTACCGCCATGCATATCTATCTCCAAAGGCAGATGCTTTTAGATTGTGCAGGTGTAGCTAATGTTTTGGCCGGTGGGTGTATATTTATTTTGACTTTTATTGGAAGGCTGCATCATGCAAGACACAACGCATGCTAAATTTGCAGTGATGAACAATCACATGTAACTACAGCGTGTGACTGACAGTGACTTTAACTGGAAACCAAATCACCTGCCTGCCCCACTCCAGTCATTTCAACCCACATGAATGTATAATTAGAAATATGCCAGTGATATACACATTGTATTTAAGAGAAAAGAAGGAGGAAATGAGACTGTCACTTTCAATGATGCAGGCGTTTCCCTGAAGTTATTTTTGTGGGGGAAGATAATAAGGCGCTCCAGTCTTGGCATGACAGCATGTCAAGCAAAAAAAAAAGGCAGTGGGACTGCAATAAAAGCAACAGCTTGGTAAAGATAGGCCCTGCAGACTGGCAGCATTGGACAGATGGGAGGGAGGAAGAGGAGCAAAAAGTGACGTGACAGAAGTGACGATGCTGAATGAGTCCAAGAAAAAAAGCTATCCAAGGAGGAGGGAGTCCAAGGAGAATGAAATGATAGGTGTGATTATCATTGTCACATTTACTGATGGACTAATGCAAAGGATGAGCAGGCTGCCACAGAGAAACCAAATCAGCCACAGAGGCTTGCTTGTCTAGTAAGAAGTTGTCATGCTGTGAATTGTTCATGTTAGATCTCACACAGAAGCATTAAAGCAGCTCACTCTTTAATCGTTTCAGGAGTATTCTACTTGCCTGAGTTTATTTGAAGGAAGAGGGAATTAGATTTTCTGAAGAATCACGCTGAGCTGGTCAGTTCTTTTTCCTTGAATTTAAGTCCTAAATACACCAGAGGGTGTCTCACGTTGTAATGTGATTTGCATGTAGATGTAGTTTTCTTCTGCTAAATGAGGTAAAAGATATCATCATATCAATGCTGGACGTTTTTTATCAAGATGTCAATGTAAATTTCAAGCCATCCATCATTTTTTACATGACCTAGAGTCTACTCTTTATGGCCTTTGTGGCGTCACACTGCCATCCAGTGGTCACTTGCTGGAACTGATTATTGAACGCTTCATGGAAGGTAAGGTAACTCGTCTTTTTTACTGGGTACATCCATAATTTAATTTTTATAAGATAACGAAAATTGTAGGACTACACTACTTATACAATAGGCTATCACCAACATATTGACATAGTGACATATAGCTCATAATGCATATGTAATGATAATTATTGTCGTTGCACTTTGCAGCGTTGTGCATATTATTAACTTTTAGCAACTAGTCATTTTTGTTATTGTTGTGGTTATTGTTTAGGTGATTCAGTGTTTGGATCCCAAGTAAGAGTGTACTCCCAAGCAAGAGTAACTCAAATGTATGGCAGTAGTTCACATAAACCCTTCTGCACTCATTTAATAAAGAGACAGATTACATTATTTACTATCCACTGTGAGTCACATTTTTTAGAACTTCCATTTGAGTTGTGTTCCATTTAATCTAAAAGAAAGCCATGGAGACATTGTTTGCTTCTTATGTTTGTGCTTACAGCCCTAGTTGTGTGCTCTGAGGATTTTGTAATCCATCAGTGTTTCCAGCGACGTTTCCATTATTGTGGTCTCACATGGCTGAGCAGGAGGGAACAGTGCTGATGACTGAGAGGCCAGGACTGACCACCAACAACCTTCATGATCTTCTTAGGATGAGAAAATGTGATGTTCAAGACGAGTAGGAAGGGATTTCATATTCATGTGAACAGAAAGCAAACCTGTCTTGTGTCAAGGTGATCCTATTAATTTGCTATATTACATAGTCTCACGTTTCAGTATGATGCAGTGCAGTTATATCAAACTACACCCAGAATTTTGCACATTACTGTTAACACAGTTTTTGTAATGAATGACATTAGATTGTGCAGTGGGACCCTCATGTCAGAATGCAGCCACACAATTGTGTAAACCAAGGGAGCCATTTGCTTGTGTTTACTGACCTACATACAGTCAGATGAGAGGAGAGTAAACAAAATAGCTAAATACTGCAAGTGAGCACGACGCAGATTCCCACAGATCGTCTGTGGCGGTTTAGCCTCTCCCGCCACCTATTGCTGACCCTGGACTGAGGAGCAATGTGTTTTCATCACTGTCATGTGTCGTCCCACTTGACTGAGGATGAAAAAGGGCACTGGTCTTACATCATGCACACGAAAGTCACATTGAGACTTGTCCTGTCCAAACAGTAAACACATAAGGCACTAATGTACAACCCTTTTTCAATGTCAGTGAAATAACAACTGTTAAATTGCAGTTTTAAAAAAACATACATATATGTCAGTGAATATAAATATATTCACAGATCATTGACTGTGAAAAGTTTACACTGGACCTCTAGCAATGTGGATTCTGTGCCTCTCCTTTTCTCCTCCAGACTCCGGGACCTTGATTACCAAAGGAAATGCAAAATTAACTTTTATCAGAGAACATAACAGGTCAGTCCTTTCTGTCCTTAGTTCAGGTGAGACACTTCTGACGCTGTCTTTTATTCAACTGTGGCTTGACACAAAGAATACGACAGCTGAAAGCCATGTCTTGCATAAGTCGGTACATGGTGGCTCTTGAAGTACTGACTCCAGCTGCAGTCCACTCTCTGTGAAATTCCCCCACATTTTTGAATGGGTTTTTGTTTCACAATCATCTCCAGAGTGGAATTATTCCTATTGCTTTTACTGCATCGTTTTCCCTCCTGCGACTTTTTGTTAATATGCTTGAACACAGAGCTCTGTGAACAGCCAGTTTCTTTCGCAATTACCTTTTGTGTCTTGCCTTCCTTGTGCAAGGTGTCAATGATCATCTTTTGAGCAACTGTCAAGTCAGCAGCCTTCCCCAAGATTGCGTAGCCTGCAGGACAAGACTGAGAGACCATTTAAAGGCCTTTGCAACGCTTGTTTTTAAGTTAATTAGCTGATTAGAATAGGACACTAGGTGTCTTCAATGTTAAACCTTTTCACCATATTCTATTTTTT
This sequence comes from Oostethus manadensis, assembly GCA_024372805.1. Lineage (NCBI taxonomy): Eukaryota > Metazoa > Chordata > Actinopteri > Syngnathiformes > Syngnathidae > Oostethus > Oostethus manadensis. Next base: position 1,472,666 of record QODF01000038.1, read on the forward strand.
TAGATACTGAATTTGGGGTTTTCTTTAGCTGTCAGTTATAATCATCAAAATGAAAAAAGATGCAGACTAGGAATATATCAGTCTGTGTGCAATGCATCAATATAATACACAAGTTTCACTATTTGAATAGAATTACTGAAGTACATCAACTTTTCCATTCTATTCTAATTTACTGAGCACCACCATATTTACAAGTGCTGCTCAAAAAATAAAATATGACAAAAAAATTGCTATATTTCAGTAATTTATTTGCACTTCAGTACTTAAAATAAGGAGATATAAAGTTGATCACAGCTGGAGATCTAATGCATTCCCCTAATGTGTAAAATGTTGTGATGCTCGGGTGTTAAAAATTGCATTTCATGTAAAGAAATCACCAGATTGAGTGTGCTCAGCAACACTATCAGCAAAGACAGACAGTCACATGAGAGTACGTGACAGCATGAATATTTCAGCGCGGGGGATGAATATTTCACTCACTCTATGAGAAGTGAAAAAAGATGCGATGGTTTCCGTTACACTTGAAGCCCTACATGAATAATGACTGCTGAGATGAGAGGAGGGACATGTTCACGTTCAGAGGCACAGGTGGAGGAGGTGTGGACACAAGGGTGTCGTCAAAGGGTGGGGAGCGAGTAGTATAGTATACAAAGTTGATGATGGAGTTAAGGCTGTGACCTACAAGGAGGTTCAGCTTAGTGATTCAAATACAAAATCTCATGTTTGAAACCTCCATCCATGTGGACTTGCCTTTTATGGTTGTGAGGCAACATCCAATAATGTTTGAATGGCCTCACAGGACTGCTTACACAACGCTGACACTGGGAAGGGGCTCGTGTGTTTAACACGTCATTAATATTTTGTAGCTCTAAATCCAACACGTGTTTTTACGTGGCTCCACGGAGGTGTTCCACTCGGTATGTAAAACAGACACCAGGGATGTGCTAATCATGCAAAACTTGCAAGTTTTGTTACAAAATTGGAAGTCATGGGTACGTGTCTCTGTTAACTTGTTGACCTCCTCACCCCTGCTACTGCTAGCTAAATTATACAAAGAAACCCAGTTAATGTGATTATTTGTACAACTGTTGCTCGAACTGCAGTTGTATAAATGAATTGGCACCATGGAAAAGCTTGAGATGCATGGCCGGAGCTTGACGCAGACTCGAATTTCACTCATTCACGGGTACATGACAAAAATTCCAGTCTCACTGACTCGCTGGTAGGCCTGTCACAATAACAAATTTTTCTGGTCAATAATTGTTCTACAATTTATTGCTGATAAACAATATTTAAAACATATTTTTTTCACTAATGTAATGATAATATATGGCATAATAATGCAAGTACAGCATGCCAAAAGCAGTAAAACAATATTTAACATTGTAATTGGGAGTTTTTAAATAAAATGAACCTGTACGGAACCATGATGTAAAGCAATAGTTTCCCAAAGCATATTGATCAGAAAAAAATAGATCAGTAGAAAACTCAAACGTAACACGTATTAAGGACACTACACCATATTTTTGAGTTTGCATCTGTGTCATTTTTATTATTGTCTGAATATTGACAAAAAAACCTGAGAAATACCTCAGAAATTCCATGACGTTCAGATTGTGTGTCGATGCAGACTTCAGCTCATTTGTTTATCTAAGGAGGTGTTTTGTCAGTTTGGTCAAAGTACATGTTTAGGATGCAGCAAAATACATTTGGTGTGCAATGAGGTGTTGTAATTTGGCAATCATAGCAGCTAAAATTCAAGTTCCACTGCTTTGTATTATTATTTCATAGTCTTTTTTACAAACCTTTGCATGTCACAAAACGGGCTAAAATTGACATGAGATCAGGCACAAAGGGACAATCTCATCTCATTAATACTAATTTTAATACTAATAATAACTAAAATTTAAATTTGTGTGGTGATCTGAAATATTTGAGCCTTACAAACATGCAAAAAAATAGAAATAAAAATTTAAAATAGGGGCCACACGGTGCCTGAGTGGGAACCACATTGGCCTCACAATCAGGAGGTTCAGGGTTCGAATCTCTGTTGGGCATCTCTGTGTGGAGTTTGCATGTTCTCCCTGTGCGTGCGTGGGTTTTCTCCGGGTACTCCGGTTTCCTCATTCCAAAAACATGCATGTTAGGTTAATTGGCAACTCTAAATTGTCCATTAAAGTGTGAATATGAGTGTGAATGGTTGTATGTCTGCCCTGCGATTAACTGGCGACCAGTCCAGGGAGTACCCCGCCTCTCGCCCAAAGTCAGCTGGGAAGGAGTTTTTTTCTTCATGACTTCATAAAATCCTGTAGCAGCAGTTTGAGCGCCTCTTTCTCTCAAAAATGGGGCAAACAAGTAAAGTAACTGACAGAATTTTTCATAAGAATTTTATTGATTCATCTAATTGTATGCCCATCCCTGGTACCAAAAGGGGCAAATGTTTTTTTTTTGCTGCTGAGAACAACTGGTTAGCCATCTTATACCAGGAATGACATACATTGACTTCAGCAGGTGGGTGGCAATTTAATAATACTGTACTCACACTCATGCACACTCACTCACCCTCTATCTGAGTCCTGCTCTGATTGACAGCAGACTGAGATTAAACTTTTCCTTTTCACAGTTAATGAGAATTTTTAAATTAGCAGCAGAGTTAAAGATAAGAAAGATGTCTCTGGTGGGTCACCAGATCATCTCAGTCTTTATGGATGAATGTTCTTATGCATCGTCTTTCACCTCCATCTCCTCCTCATACTCATAGTCCATGTGAGCCCTGTCATACTCCAGGTCCTCTCCCTCATAGTCAAAGCCCTCTCCCTCACAAATCAGCTCTTCTGTCTCATACTCAAACACTTCTTCATCATACTCCCACTCACCCCCATCATATTCTGCCATTGGAGAGCTAAAGTCTTCGTCTTCCTTGAAGTCCGCCTCGCTAGGTGGTCGGTTAGAGCTGCTGTTTTTCAAAATGCCATGAATGATGGGCTCCTCTACCACTAGAGCTGACTTCTCTGCCTCTTGCTCCTCAGTCTTCCGCTGCCTCTCCTTCCTGGCCTCACGCTCCTCCAAGAACTCTGCAGCACCTTCCCCAACTACTGTCACCTCCTCGCCCACTTTTGGAGGCTCCTTGACAGGATTGTGGTCATAGGAGAAGAGGCAAAGGGATCTGAGGCGCTTCAGGCTGGGGAACTCAGTTATTTTGTTGCGGTCCAGGTCCAGGATTTCCAAGCTATCCATGCTTAGGAGGACTTTGGGGAAGGTCTGGAAGCGATTCCCGTAGAGCCACAACCCCCTCAAAGTCTGCATGCGGGTCAGGTCAAGAGGCAGCGTCTTTAGCCGGTTGTCGCCCATTTGCAGGGACCTGAGGTTGGGGAGGTCATACAACTCTTTGGGGAACCACTGGAAGTAGTTACTCTCAACCCACAAGCAGCGTAGGCTCTGCAGGTTCTTCAGCTCAGGCGGGAGCGTCATGAGGCGGTTGCTGCCCAAGTAGAGGCGGGTGAGGTGAGCCAGCTGGCAGATGGCGAGAGGAACTTCCTCCATCTTGTTGAAGTCCAGGGCAAGGATCCGCAAACCTTGCAGCTGGGCGATGCTTTCAGGAAGAGTGCGCAAGCTGTTTCCACAAATGTAGAGCTTCTCTATGTGCATCAGTCCACAAACACGTGCAGGTAAACGCTTAAATCTACGGTAGCTAAGGTCCAACACTGGATCTCCACTCTCCAACAACTCCTCCACACCGAGCGGAAGCTCCTCTTTAACTTCCTCGTCTTTTTTCTTCTTTTCCACCACTTCCCCGTCTTTCTCCTCCTCCTCTTCCTCCTCATCTCCCTCGCCCTTCCCGGAGGAGTTTCCCATACTGTGGCCCCCTGACTTCTTGACTTGAGTCAGAGCAGAGTCATGTGACGAGATGACAGGCTAACTTTGACTCCTGTTTTGAGCTTACAGCTGCAAAAACGCATCATGCCTCGGGGCTATCAACTGTCTCCATTTCGCAGCCATTTAGGACAAGGTAGAATAGTGCAAATAGTAGTAGTAGTAGTAGTAGTAGTAGTAGTAATAGTATTGCTGCTAGTCTATGTTATACAGCTCAACTTGGAGTTGACTTTCTGCAGTTCTTACCCTTCTCTCTTTGCATTCCTCAGTGGTTAAGGTCACATGATCCACACACTCCATTAAGGCAGGTACAAAAGTGTCACTGTAGCCTGTTGAATGGTCACTCATTGTCCATCTTCCTGCTCCACTCCGGATGATGAGCCCTATGTGTACTCAGCTCGGTGACCTGACCCGCAGCAAAGAAAAACACGTAATGGAAGCTAATCCCGTTGCAGTGGCCCGGGTCCACTCAAAAGTCTGATCCACATTGGAGAAAGTAATGCACATTTTAGCAACACAGCAAAACTGACTAACGCAGTAGTCCCGGTGTTGCCTGGATGTCACCATCAGTGGGGAGGTTTACATTCAAACTGCTGCCTACGCCCATTCCTTCCTCCCCCTCCCTTCTCCCTGTGTAACTGGAACATGTGGCATCACATCACATGGTCAAGTGTGAGTGTACACAGTATGTGTGTGGACGTACTAGTGTGTGTTCTCTTTCCAAAAACTTGGTCCTCCCTCCTTTACTCCTCCAATTGAAACAAACTGTAAAAGCAAAATTAGTGTAGCCAGAGTTGACAAATAATTAGGAACATACATCATACACAAATATATTTCTGATTATAGCAGTGGTTCTAAGTCACTCCGTTTGTGTCACGATTTGTGGTACACTTAAAACGATCCGATCTGAAACGATTTGGCAACTTTAATTATTAAGTAAGTTAATAAGTAAATTAGTTCAAATCTCCGTTGGGCATCTCTGTGTGGAGTTTGCATGTTCTCCCCGTGCGTGTGTGGGTTTTCTCCGGGTACTCCGGTTTCCTCCCACATTCCAAAAACATGCATGTTAGGTTAATTGGCGACTCTAAATTGTCCATAGGTATGAATGTGAGTGTGAATGTTTGTTTGTCTATATGTGCCCTGCGATTGGCTGGCGACCAGTCCAGGGTGTACCCCGCCTCTCGCCCAAAGTCTGCTGGGATAGGCTCCAGCATCCCCGTGACCCTAATGAGGATAAGCGGCATAGAAAATGGATGGATGGATGGAATAAGTAAATTAAGTAACTTATTAAACCTTATTAAATTAAACTGTTACAACGGTAACAATTAACGTCTTTATTATTAAAATTGCTAAAAAACACACATCTATACGAAGCTTTAGATTAGATTGATATATGTGTTCTGCAATGGCAATTTGGTGAACACAGATAGATGGAGTTGGATCATATGAATCTAAATTGATACATTGACATGGTGGATGAATTGTTACACCTTTAATATATATATAACTGTCAATTTTCAATTCCGTTATCAGCTGATAACGATATTGGTATGTGTAACATAACATATTTCCTGGTGTAGAATTAACACATACCTGTCAACGCTAATGTAAACAGCATCAGCAATTAGCGTCTCTGTGTGGCTGTAAACCACATTATAAAACATCTGAGAAACACTTGCCTGTCTACAGATGCCCTATCAAGGCAGCAGAGCTGGGGATAAAATCAAAGCCAAGCACGTAAAAAACATGAATTCACTACCAAGCGAGACCATTAAGCTGGCTGCACTGACAAAGAACATCAAGACCTTCAAAAAGTGCATCTTATTGTCCTTCACTGAAACATGGCTAACAGCTAGCGTCCCAGATTATACATGGAGCTAGCGGACTTCAGCACACATAGGCCGGACAGTGCACAACAGCCTGTGGCAAGAACAAAGTAGGTGGGCTTGGACTGTATGTGAACAAATGGTGGTGTCATCCTCGGCATGTGAACATTACAACGTCCATCTATAAAGCATTTTCATTTTAGAGGAAACCCCAATACCGATATTACATTTTTGTGTATATATATTGGGCTGATGATATCGGCCCACCGACATCCCTAATATAAGACATGGATTCCTGTCTCCGCTTGGCGTCTCTTTGTGGCGTTTGCTTGTTCTCCTGTGCAAGCGTGGGTTTCCTCCGGGTATCCCGGTTTCCTCCCACATTCCAAAAACATGCATGTGAGATTAGGTGGACACTCTAAATTGTCCATAGGTATGAATGTGAGTATCAATGGTTGTTGACCCTAATGAGGATAAATGGCATAGAATATGGATGGATGTGTGTGTGAGTGTGTCTATATATATATATATATGTATACAGGGTGTCCCAAAACATGTATACAGACTTTAAATAATTGTAAACTAGGTGTTTATTATAATTTATTTTTAATTGTCAACATGTTAAAGAATGTATTCATTCTATTGTATACCTGTATATACTTTGAACATGTATTTAAAATATAGTAGTACAGCAGTAGCCGGGTAAGAAAAAAGACCTCCAAAGATGCCTAGTGTTTTTTCTACAGATTTTTATTGACCAGTTAAAAAGCTGTGTTTGACTTTCAGCTTAGACACAAAACAGGCATACAAATACAATGCTGTGTAAAAGATCTGGGACATCATCAAAATCTGCAATTCATCATGACCATATACCATTTTTTTCACTTTTTCACTATTTAATCCAAAACAATCAGAGAACATTGTGAGACGTCCATTTACGCTTTACACATAGGCGGCATAGAAAATGGATGGATGTGCAATTATTTTGTCACATACTTGTGTTACACGATTAAAGCAAAAACTACAATAACGGCAATAGACTGCAAGGTAATGTGATTATTGTAAAACCTAAATATAATGGTGCCCCTCCCTTTAGGCTGTTATGATGTCACAGGCTGCTACGTAAAAGCTCATAAAAGCTGGTGACAGACTAAGACAAGATATGTTTGTATGATATGTCTTAGAGCGCTGCGAAAATGACCGAGGACTTCAGATAAAATGAATTTGAAGACTGTTGTGGTCAGTGGGCCTGTCCTTAGAAGCAAACGAGGAGAAGGGAGCTGACAGTTCCCATGGCTGCTTGAGGATAATCCTGTCTGATATGCTGCAGACCAAAAGGCTGATTTGCACATTTCTGCACTACTTTAAAACGACCCTGAAATGACACAATGGACATTCGACTGTAGGCAGTCAAGAGAGCTGGAGAGGCTGATGAATGCGACTGATGAGGCGAATGAATGACCTAGACTGTAATGCAATGACACAATAGTGAAACATGTTTTATCTTATGCTATTCCAAAAATATATACATTTAATAAGATATGGCCAGCTTTAAAAATGTAACAGATTAATGAGAGAAAGCTGCCATGCTGTTCTTTAGGGTGAAGTGAGGACAAAGTGTCTGCTTGTGTGTTGTGTTCTTGTGTCGGTGCTCGTTTGCACCGACTGCTGGTACAAGATGGTATTGCAATATCTATATTTTTAAATCATACCACTGTGGAAAATGTATCTCTTTAATTACCATAAAAAGCACAGGCCAAACTTACTATCTACAAATAAAGCTATGAAAGTTGTTGGCAACAATGTTTTACTTAAACCACAGGACATGGAAGTTACACTCTCACAATTCATACAAGAATTCTGACTTTACAAAAATAATGGTATTGCTGAAAAAGTATTAATTTAACAATATAGTAATTATGTGGGTGGTGTGACACTGCACTGAATCGATGGTTTTTACATGAATCAATTAAGAACAGCTTTCAGTAAAATGTGACGCTGCATGATGAACTTTAACCACAGTAATAAACAGCAGTAATGTCCCCTATTTGACCCGGTGCATGATTAATTGTCCAAAAGATACCCGACACCAAAAAAATCCTGAAAAGCATTGTTAATATTTCTTTACTAACTCCATTACTAACTATTCTATCAAAATGTAGTGCAATGGTGTTCCTTACCACTCAAATGTAATGGTTCAGTTAGGATTATTCGCTGGTTTTTCTTTTTTCTTTTTTAAATACATGCTTCATCACTTTACTACTTTTGAAAGACCAACATATAAACAATGTACTTTTACATAACATTGAAACATAACATTTAAATTTTGTTTTACATACATGCACTGTTTGTGAACCAGAAATGAACAAGATAACAAAGCAATAACAATATGAACAACAATAACAATAACAATATGAAGGCCTTTTTGTACATCTACACAGCCCACAAGTGACGTGTCATCACACTGTGCTTTGTGCAAATAAATTTTGCACGTTTTGCACAGGTCGTGCCTGTCCTGACATCATCAGATGGCCTGCAGACCTGGCAGCTCATCCTTTTCTCCCCAGCAGCAACCTAGAAACAGGAGGACCACGATTACTGTACTATGGTGTGTTTTTGCTGATCCAAAAACACACAACGCACGTTCATACACTTATACACACACACTTTCTTACCTCACGCACTGGTGTACTAGGTGAAGTCCTCTCTTGGATCTCCCTCACTGCAGCTGCAGTTAGGGAGATCCAGTCCTTGACAGGTGCATCCTCCGTTGGATGTGCTTGGAGAAACTTGTGACCCAAGATGTAGTTTGTGAAAAAAAATTGTCACAGGTGCTGCTGTGCCCCCTGTAACCTAGTGCCATGTCAAGCACGGGCCTTTGGTTGTGAAATATATCTCACGGTTGCAAAGAATGAAATAGTTTGACATTTCTAACACCCTCTTACCCCCAGTTTGCCAGCTGGCTCAAATTAACCCCGACAGTATCTATCTGATGTAAGCATGCGGTGGGGGGTTGCAAAAAAGTGAGATGAACCATTTTCAGTTTATATGTTTATGACACTAAATAAGGCAAGCAGAAGAAATTTCATACTGAAAAAAAACCACTTGAAAAAATACTTTTTCCTAGATCCTCAAACTTAAAAATGGGTCATTTTGACCATAGGGTTAATAATTCGATCACGTCTACCCTTGTACTCTTGTAACGCGGAGTAAATGAAGGCGGGTTACAAACGCGTGAGTATTTTTTCACATCTCCTGAACGCCGATTGGACCAGAAGCCATCGAAAGATCCGTTAGGGATTTGCAATGAATGAAAGCGTGCAGGAGTCAGCGAGCATCATTGCTAGATTTCAAAGCGGAATATGTTGAGTGGTTTGCTGTCTAAAACGGATGAATGCGCCGGTGCGCCCGTGTGACGTCATCGACTCTTCATCGCGTAAGTCTAAAATAGTTATTTGCATATTTTATGCTGCGGGCTGCATGCAGAAAAGCCAAGCACGTCGGTGTGGCATGTAGCTTTAAGGTGCCTTGTGGGCGGCACCGACATGGCCTTCAAATGCGGGAGCCCAGGTCTTGAGTGGGCACTGTTGAGACGGCCACCTGACTTGCCGCCGCCTTTGGGCTTTTCGTCCCCACATCCTCTTTCTTTATTGTCAGTCCTCGCTTTTCTCACGTTGCACTTTCTGGACTGTTTTGTGTGTAGGGCTTGTGCCTGCCTGTCCTCCTCCGCGGCTTCGGGCACGCGGTGCGGGTTTGGGGGCTCTCCCGGGTAAGTGCGCGCATCGTCCGCTTTATACTTTGGTCTTTGGCTTGCCCTGACCTGAAGTTTTGCCGTAGTGCCTGGACTGCTGTGGGATTGTGCCGTCCTTCCTTCCTCCCTCCTTCTGCTGCCCGCAGGTGGGTGCACCTGTGCCAGCCGGCACGAGGAGCTCGGCCTTTTTTTCAGGCCATCACCTCTTGTGAAGGAGGCTTTTTTTTCTCCTAATTGTTTTTCTCGTAGTTGTATGACTTTTTCCTTGTCATTTTAAACCCTTTTTTTTGTAATATTACGAGAATAAAAGTCGTAATTGTACGCCTATTTTACTCTTAAAATTACGACTTTCAATCCCGTAATTTTACGAGATTTAAAATTGTGAAATTACAAGATTAAAAGTCGTAAAATTATGACTTTTCTTGTAATTTTATGGTTTTTTTTAGTAAATTTATGACTAAAATTTGTAATTTTACAACTTTTCCGTGTAAATGTACTGCTTTTTTCCTCATAATTTGTCATCTTTTATTCTTGTAATTTTATGAGGGGAAAAAAGAGTAACATTTTGAGATTAAAAGTCATTGAATTATGACTTTTCTTGTAATTTTAGGTATTTTTCTGGAAAAAATACGGCTTTTATTCTTGTAAAACTAAAACACTTGAGAACTAGGCTCCTGCTTCGATTGTACAAGAACCGAATGGCACGTAGTAGCGCGCCACCAATCCCGTACTCCCGAAGCACCCCCCACAGGACACCACGAGGGACACGGTCGAATGCCTTTTCCAGGTCTGCAAAGCACATGTGGACCGGGTTGGGCAAACTTCCACATACCCTCGAGTACCCTTGCAAGGGTGTAGAGCTGGTCCAGTGTTCCGCGACCGGGACAAAAATCACATTGCAGCCCCTCTAACCGAGGTTCGACTAACGGTCGTACCCTTCTCTCCAGCACCCCGGAGTAGACTTTCCCAGGAAGGCTGAGGAGTGTGATCCCCCTATAGTTGGAACACACCCTCCGGTCACCCCTTTTTAAAATGGGGACCACCACCCCGGTCTGCCAGTCCAGAGGTACTGTTCCTGACCAATGTTGTAGAGGTCAACCAACAGAGTCCCTCAACATCCAGAGCCTTGAGGAATTCCGAGTGGAACTCGTCTACCCCCGGAGCCTTGCCATTGGGGAGTGATTTTACTACCCCAATTACCTCAGCCACGGTGATAGAACTGTCCACGTACGTATCCTCAGACTCTGCTTCCTCTACGGAAGGTATGTCAGTGGGATGGAGAAGGGCCAAGAAGTATTCCTTCCACCGACCAACTATATCCACATCGAGGTCAGCAAGCCCCCGTCCGCACTGTAAACAGTGTGAACTGGGGGCTGCTTCCCCTTCCTGAGGTGTCGGACGGTTTGCCAGAACCTCTTCGAGGCCGACCGAAAGTCGTGCTCCATAGCCTCTCCGAACTCTTCCCACACCCGAGTTTTTGCCTCGACCACCGCTGAAGCCGCACGCCACTTGGCCAAAACAGAGCAGTTGGGCACAAACAGAGTTAGCATGAGTTAGCATCTCACCGCCATTCTGGTGTATCCCGCCCCCTCCGCATACGGCTCGCCATTTCATAGCAGTGACAGGCAATGCCTATAAACTGAAGTTCCGACTTTTTTTAGTAAAGTAAGGTCTTTACAGTCGTAATATGCCAATCTTGTTCTCGTAAATACACAACTTTATTGTCATAAATTTACAACTTAATTCTCGAAATCTGATGATAACACTCCTTTTAACAGGCATTGCCCGAGACGGCTATAAACACATCGGACTTGGGTCAACTTTCAATCTCGAAATCGTACCTTTTTTTTTTTTTTAATGTGCTGTTGTAGTTTTGTTCCTCGTGTGCTTTAGATTTATTTTGCAGGCATGTTATTTAATTAGTTTTGTTCTTTGAATGATTTTCTTGGTGGTTTTATATTTGCATTGCTTTTCATTGTTTCTTAATTTGCTTGTTTCTGTTGCAGTGTTCATTACATTTTGTTTCATTAATTTAGGTTTTGGCCGCACGGTGGCTGAGTGGGTAGCACATTGGCCACACAGTCAGGAGATCTTGAAGACCTGGGTTCAAATCTCCGTTGGGCATCTCTGTGTGGAGTTTGCATGTTCTCCCCGTGCGTGTGTGGGATTTCTCCGGGTACTCCGGTTTCCTCCCACATTCCAAAAACATGCATGTTAGGTTAATTGGCGAATCTAAAATTGTCCATAGGTATGAATGTGAGTGTGAATGTCTATATGTGCCCTGCGATTGACTGGCGACCAGTCCAGGGTGTACCCCGCCTCTCGCCCAAAGTCTGCTGGGATAGGCTCCAGCATCCCCGTGACCCTAATGAGGATAAGCGGTATAGAAAATGGATGGATGGAATTTAGGTTTTGCTTAGTTTTGTTTTAATTTGTGTTCAAAGTCCTGCAATTGGGCATTTTATCTATTTTTTATAAATATTTTAGGCCTGTATTAAAAGACTATTGTATTAAATGGTTTTTGTAGGCGTAATCTACCTGGCTTTATTGTCCAAACCTAGCGCAGCCTTAATTTGTTTATTTTAAGTATTATAATTTATAGTGGTATTCCCTAGGTGGTTTTGTTGCTGCCCTGAAATGTCAGTCTTTCACTACCGCTCAAATCATACAGTAATATGATGCGATGAACATGAGATGCATTTGTCCTAAAAATGTGTGTGGCTTAAGTATTTCTGCACTGAAACGACGTGTCTGCGTATTCTCAGTGTATAAACGCACTGCAGCGTGCAACATAACATAATATCATACAATTATTTCCACGTTTGTTTTCAAATGCATTCCTAGTCATTTTCTCACAGAAGACTGATGCACCACAGTAGTTGCAACCTACATATCCAATTCTGCATTAATTATTTGTGTGCATGCTGGACTATTTGTCCTTCTTCACTTGTGTTACAAACTAGGAGCGCACACAGCAACAAGTCAAGCAAGTTCCCTGTTATTTTTTTTGCACATTTTGTCTTTACTTTTAGGGTGTTGAATTGTGATGGAGTGTGTAGAGACAATGAGGATCGGAAATGGAGGCCAGTTAAAGACTGGGAACAGCGTTTACACCTGGGAAGAGATCCAGAAACACTGCAGCAGGAATGATCAGTGGTTGGTCATTGATCGAAAGGTTTACAACATCACACAGTGGGCCAAGAGGCATCCTGGAGGTTTTCGGGTCATCCACCACTATGCTGGAGAGGATGCCACGGTACACCGGTTTTGTTGATATCTTAATTTTGGATGAAGTTCTTCTCATTGTATATTTTCCCATTTTCAGGATGCATTCCATGCTTTTCATCCTGACAAGAAGTTTGTGCAACACTTTCTGAAGCCATTGCTGGTTGGAGAGCTGGTGGAGTCAGAACCCAGTCAGGACAGACAGAAAAATGTGAGAACTATTTTTGACTGTACATTCTAGCATTAGTAATACACAACAAACACCTGCAAATATGTTATTCATGAACACTTTTTTATTTAACATTATTTAGTAATATTAGCTCACCTGTTGGCCTATTTTTCCCTGTGTTTTAATATAGAGGAATGACACAAACAACAAAAATTAATTCATCAACATATGCCTTGTTTCCACTGCATACTCCTCACAAGTCTCTCAAAATATTAAAAAAATTACTCAAAACAACACTCTGAGGACGTGGAATGAGCGAGTACACCACTATCTGTATCTGTTCACCCATCTAAATTGGTTTGGTTTAATTTGTTTCGAACATGGATAGGTTGTACAAATAATTATTCATGTTACATTCCTCAGTTCTACATGTCCCAAAAGGAGTAGGAAGAAGCAGAGCTTATTTAATCCTACCCCCTTCTCACATGATTTGCTAATACATACATGCCTACATACTCATACATATTGTGTATATACATGCATACACATATACATTCATATGTATAAATACACAGACAGGCATATAAGCTATTTTTCTTTAAAAAAAAAAATAAGTTTTTTTCCTCCTCTTTCCTTCCCTCTTCCCCCGGTTGATTTGCAGATCAAGATCTTCTTCTTGTTTTTCTGATGTACTCGACTCATGGCTGTAGTCATCCTCCCCCTCCACATTTGGCAACAAGACTGACGCTTTTGAGTCCATGTATCCAGGGGCCAGCATCCTTTATATTTGTAATGGATGCTTTCTTTGTTTTCTTTTTTCTTTTGTTTGGCATTGTTGCTGGGCAACAGCTTTAAACTTCAGTAATTAGTCGGTTATCTTGGGTTCCTAGCAGCTATCAGCACATGTAACTTGTTTATTTCAAGGAATCTGTTCCTCTCGCCGATCCAAGTTAAGGTTGAGGGAATCGGCAACCAGTTGTGATCTTGTGTTCATGAAATGTATTCAGAAAAGCTCCAAAATAGTTGTAGTTTATAGTATCCTTAGCAGAACTCCTGCCTTGTACATCCTCTCCAGTCAACAAAGTAGAAAAAAAAATAGCTGTACCCTGAGTGAGCGGGGATCAACCGGAAGTTGGGCATTGGTTTAATCAAAATGGATGTAGTTTTAAATCAGTATGTTATTTTAAAGTGCTCATGACACCAAAAAAGATTTGCAAAAAACAAAATGAAAGTACTCACCTAATAAAACATTTTTGTCATACTCCTGTCATGGATAAATAAACAATAAAATAGAAGTGGAATAAAGTGGTTCAGCAAGTGGCTGAACCGTCGCCATTTTGACTGACATCATGTACAGAGCAGATGGTAGAAGCACCCTCCGGTAATACACACTCAGTCTCAAACTTTCCTTTAACAGGAATATCTTCAAAAAGTGTGTGTGTGTGCGTGTGGCACAATACTGATGAATTTGCCCATCACTAAAGCAGGTGATTATAATGATCAATACCTTCAATTTGAAGGAAGGAGCTCATCAATTAAAGCACCTGGTAGAGGAAAATACCTGCAGTGTCTCGGTCCTCCATGACACGAGTTTGACACATATGATCTAGTGGTACTCATGAACACCAAAGGTTTGTTTTTCCTTTCAGTATATGCCATATACTCGACGCTAAACTGATGCTAAGCCACGTTAAAAGTAACGATGGCACCTGCAAAGCAAGGACATTTTTTAATCATTGGAATAATGCATCTGTACGCTATTCTGTCCATGCTTTCAGGCTACAATCATAAAGGACTTCCGGGATTTACATGCTCAAGCAGAGTGCCAAGGTCTGTTTCGAGCCCAGCCCATCTTCTTCCTGGCCCACCTGGCTCACATTGTGCTGCTGGAGTTCATGGCCTGGATGCTGGTGTGGTTCTGGGGCACCAGTTGGCCCCTAACACTGTTCTCCGCTGTCCTGTTGGCGACTGCACAGGTAACAGGCGCAATGTAATCTTCCTGATTAATAAGTCATGTGAAAACATTAGCACACACTGGTGTATTGATCCTCTTGAATCGCTGCACACAGAAGGGTGGGAATTTGACAAACATGCTGTGTTGAAAAACACTTATTTTGTTAGTTCAGGATCGTGGGTGATCGGCTTTACTGAGAAAGACTCAGACACACGGGTAAGTGTAAAATACAGCGCCTTTATTCAACCCCTTACACCGAGTTACAAACAAGCAAAGGTTGGTTATGCACAAAACAGAATCAAAATCTCAGCTCTTACCGTGACATGCTGGGTTGGAGAGCCTACAACCCCGGCTAGAGTTTGCACCAACCGGCTGGGCGTCTGTACACGACCCGCAGCAGACTCTAACAGGAAGTGGGCTCCCCCCTCCTTTATACAGGTCTGTCCGAGGAGAGCGTAAGACGGGGGTGGCCGGTCCATGTCGCACGCTCCCAAGACACAGAGGTGTTTCCCAAGGTTAACAACAAGGGCGCCAGTCGGTACACCGAGTTTGTTTAAAATAGTTTAGATGATTGTAAATTGCGAACCAAGGTAGAACTGCGAAGCAAGGTTACAAACAAGCTGCATGATCTTTCTTTCCCACCCGCTGGTACGCAAGAAGGGAATCAAAACATCTGACAACATACTTTCCCATTTCACATGCACCCAGACTGTTGCCTGTGCTATTATTTTTCTGACAGATACACCACATGCTCCACATGTCCCAAAGTTAAAGCCCATAAGTTTGATGGACATAACATTTTTCACAAAACACCCACTATAACTTTAAGGTGTAATCACCATGAAAGTTGGTACACATCAGGAGACTGACAAGCAAATATTTCTAAAATTTTAGGAAGGTTACTTAAAAAAACATGGTCACCCTCAAGCCAGAAGTTTTTGCAGGGACAAGGGTGGGACAGAAACAAAAAAGTAGAACAGCTGACACTGTCTTATTTGTGGAGCCTCTAAATCAGAATCAGAATCAGAAAAACTTTATTGCCATTGTAAGTGAACAATTCACAAACTAGGAACTTTCTTTGGCGACTCAGTGCAACGTAGAATTCTAAGTAAACATAGAGTATTAAATAAACATAGAACTAACTAAACATAGAACCTGAGTAAAAAGTTGAAATCACTGATAAGTAAAGGCATGAGAGTGTTTTTAGTGCAGGTATTATAAGGTGCCAAAAATACTGGTTATAAAGTGAGCATAGTGCAAATGTTATAAAGTGTTCATGAGTTCAACAGCAGCAGGAAAGAAACTGTTCTTGTGGCGAGAGGTTCTGGTCCGAATGGACCGTAACCTTCTGCCAGAGGGGAGTGGCTCAAATAGTCCATGTCCAGGGTGGGAAGGGTCGGCAAGTATCCGGCCTGCTCGCCCCCGAGTTCTGGAGACGTACAGGTCCTGGAGAGATGGAAGGCTGCAGCCGATCACTTTCTCGGCGGAGCGCACGATGCGCTGCAGTCTTTGTTTGTCCCTGGCAGTGGCCCCAGCAAACCACACTGTGATGGAGGAGGTGAGGATGGACTCAATAATGGCCGTGTAGAATTGCACCATCGTCTGGACAGGCAGCTTGGCTTTCCTCAGCTGCCTCAGGAAGTACATCCTCTGCTGAGCCTTCTCAGGGGTCACCAATGTTTTTTTTCTTGTGAGCTACTTTTACAAAATGAAAATGGCCAAGAGCTACTTATTTTTGTAACCTTTATTTTTCTTAGCTTATTGAAACCCAAACTAACTGAATATGCTTGTTTTTTTTACCAGTTACCATTGATGAAATGCTGGTATCCACAACTTACATTTTATTTCACAATGCATTTCTTTCTAGTGTTCTCATACTATTAACTGAAAACCGAATGAAAAGTAGGCTTGCAGGCGCCTTCTGTCGTCGTGGGGGTACCTGGTGCCCATAGGCACCATGTTGCTGACACCTGCCCTAAAGGGTTGGGGCCAAAATGCTTGAGGACAAATTAGAAATGTAATTTTGTGTCCTATTTTTTTTTTCCACCATTGTAGGTCATTTTCTGCAACACTTAATTTGTCTTGTCTTCACTTCTAGTCCCAGGCGGGATGGTTGCAGCATGATTTTGGTCATCTGTCTGTATTCAAAAAGTCCAAATGGAATCACATTGCCCACAAGTTTATCATTGGACACATAAAGGTAACAGATTTCTTCTTACAAATCCAATGACGTGAACTCAGATACTTTTTTTGCATTAGGGAGCTTCTGCTAACTGGTGGAATCACCGACATTTCCAGCATCATGCTAAACCCAACATCTTTCGTAAGGACCCTGATGTCAACATGCTGCGCATGTTTGTTGTTGGAGCCACTCAGCCTGTGGAGGCAAGCCTAAGATGCAAACATACAGTAACATACAAAGCTTGACATACAGTCATTGATCAGTAGTGCTCCTTAACATTCAGCCCGTATACAGTATCACACTTGAACATATAGTGTGTGTGTATACAGTAGGGGTGCAACCTGCGAGCTACTTTTAAAATGACCATATGTGTATGCACACGCACGTGTGTGTGTGTCCATATATATGTATAAATGAGTATTTACATGTATAACAGGGGAGAACACACTTTCATCAAGCAAGTTACTAGTCAAAATTATCTACCTCATACAGTAACACGTATAACATACTGTACATGTAAAATGTATTTATATGTACATATATAATTTCTCAGTAGTTCTGTATATAAACTGATTATGTGGTTGAAAATAGCTTTGTAACATCATCATACATATATTGTAGTCTTCATACAGAAATTCTCAACTATCTCAACACTCCTGTCTTCCACAGTATGGCACCAAAAAGATCAAATTAATGCCGTACAACCATCAGCACCAGTACTTCTTTCTGGGTAGGCTTTTGTATACTTTCCATACTATCATAGTCAAGAATGAACCAATTACACTTTCTTTTTTTAGTTGGACCTCCACTGCTAATTCCGGTTTTTTTCCACATTCAAATAATACATGGCATGATATCTCGCCGTGACTGGATGGTAAGATACTCATTCCCTTTCTTGACATTAGTTTTTGGAAGAGCTTTTTTCAAATGCTTCTTTGAGCTAAAGTTAGTTTATTAGCATAATTTTGCGTTATCGTGCAAAATGACGTGAAGCTGTAGAACACACCTCCGCATAGCAAAAAGTGGGTGGAAATGCATCATTTAATTTGCATATTCAGCATTCCTGCATCCCTTACTGCAGATATGTAGGTAGTGGGCTTCTTCATATGGTATGGTAGCTGTCCCATTAGCGAGTTAGCTCATTTGCACATGACTTTCTTAGCTATTTTAGGGGGATGTTTTCTAAAACACAAAAATACCTTATTTCGACCATTTTTTAATTAACAAGAAGGTTTTTTTCACCAAAGAGATACTATTTTATGCATAATAAAACATGTTGCGTAAAATTGTGTCTTTGGTTATATAGATATTTAGTTTTGTAGTTTTGTAATGTAACAATTGTCGAGTCAGAGATGCCATATACTTTGAATGTATTAAAGTATATGGCATTTTTGAGTACGCTTTCAGTATCTCTGTAATCAAAATATGGTAACCCTATCTAATTAGTATGTTGTATAATTCATAAGAACGTTGTTAACAAATGTTGGAAAATTAGCATATGAATTAGCTCTTTAGAATGTGAATTATAATTTGGCTAATTAGCTCATTAGAACATGAATTAGATAACAAGCGTGTCGACATTTGTAGCAGTAAAGAGCATCCCAGCTAATGTCTCATGTAACAGTCAATGATATCGCCATCGTTTCACATGCCTTCCTTTAAGTGACTGCAATGTTTTGTAGTTATAGTATACTTTGCTGTCTTGCTTTAAATGCATAATATAATATTTTCTAATGGCTATATGTGAGTATTAACGAGTATTGTAACCACCATATCAAGCAATTTTCCTTTTCGTTCAAGGATATGGCCTGGTTTGTGTCTTACTACCTTCGCTACTTCAGCTGTTATGTTCCCCTTTATGGTCTTCTGGGCTCAATAGTGCTCATTATCTTTGTCAGGTAAGTGATTTAATCCCTCAATAAAGGTCACGCTTTTTAAAAGGACGTGTTGCATGTCCAGTTAATGTGCTGTAGCAACTGGGTGCCATGACTTTACTTTTAAAACCTGTAGTGCTCCAAAGCAAGCTTCTGTTAAGTTAAGAAAATACTGTAATTTAGTAGCAACAGAAGCAACATGCTGACAATTGTGGAATCACAGGTGTGCCAAAATGAAATACATGTAGAAATATAAGGAGAATAATACAAAAATATACAAGTGTAGTCATATTGTAGTTCCATTTTGTCATTGCTTTTTGTGCATTGTCTTTTTTCCACGTTCCCGTTAATTTGCCCTGTTTTGTCTGTCTTTTCCATTTGATGATTGTCTTTGCATTTACCGGATGCCTGATGCTTAATTGAAAAAGTAATGTCTACTCATGGACCCACCTACAGCCTTTGCTGTGGGCAGGTCATCCTGCCAGGGTGACTAGTTAATACCTGATCACACGATTCTCGTTTGCAGTGACTATGTAGCAGCTATGTTTAAATGTACCTCTTAGCACGGGTGACTGGAAGCAGGTCACGGACAAGAAGTAACATCACTATCACGCCGCCATGCACATACTTTGCGTGAACGTCTTTCACAATGGACTACATATCGAAGCTGCTACGTGAAGCAGCGCAATGGGACTAGTCACACTGATTGTCTTTTATATTTCCATGTGTATTTGCTTTTAACTTTGGTACTCTTGTGATTCCATAAACAATGCCTTACATAACAGCTCCATTCCATTTTCTTCCACTTATCCGTGTCCGAGTCATGGGGGCAGCAGTCTCTGTTGGGAAGTCTAGCCTTCCCGGTCTCCGGCAACCTCTTCCAGCTCCACCGGGAGGACACCAAGGCATTCCCAGGCCAGCTGTGAGACATAGTCCCTCCAGCACGTCCTAGGTCTTCCCCGGGGCTTTCTCCCGGTTGGGCATGCCCAAAACACCTCACCAGGGAGGCGCCTGGGAAGCATCCGGACTAGACGCTCGAGCCACCTCAACTGGCTCCTCTCGATGTGAAGGAGCAGCGGCTCTACTCTGAGCTCCTCCCGGATTCCTGAGCTCCTCACCCTATCTCTTAGGTTGAGTCCAGCCACCCTACGGAGGAAACTAATTTCCGCCGCTTGTATCCGCGATCTCGTTCTTTCGGTCATAACTCATGACCATAGGTGAGGGTGGGAACCCGTGGATCTTCACCACGACAGTCAGGTACAGTGGCCGCATTACTGCAGATGATGCACCGATCCATCTGTCGAGCTCGCGCTCTTACCGTCCCTCACTCGTGAACAAGAAGGCTGCCCTTTGTCACCGATTCTGTTCATAATCTTCATGGACAGAATTTCTAGGCGCAGTCAAGGTGTTGAGGGAGTCCAGCTTGGTGACCTTAGGATCTCGTCTCTGCTATTTGCAGACGATGTGGTCCTTATGGCCTCATCAGGCTGTGACCTTCAGCGTTTACTGGAGCGGTTTGCAGCTGAGTGTGAAGCTTCTGGGATGAGACTCAGCACCTCCAAATCCGAGGCCATGGTTCTCAGTCGGAAACGGGTGGACTGTACCCTCCGGGTTGGGAGTGAGGTCTTGCCTCAGGTGGAGGAGTTCAAGTATCTCGGGTTCTTGTTCACGAGTGAGGGAAGGTTGGAGCGTGAGATCGACAGACGGATCGGTGCAGCATCTGCAGTAATGCGGTCGCTGTACCGGACCGTCGTGGTGAAGAGAGAGCTGAGCCGGAAGGCAAAGCTCTCTGTTTACCGATCGATCTACGTTCCCACCCTCACCTATGGTCATGAGTTATGGGTCATGACCGAAAGAATGAGATCGCGGATACAAGCGGCGGAAATGAGTTTCCTTCGTAGGGTGGCTGGACTCACCCAAAGAGATAGGGTGAGGAGCTCGGCCATCCGGGAGGAGCTCAGAGTAGAGCCGCTGCTCCTTCACATCGAGAGGAGCCAATTGAGGTGGCTCGGGCATCTAGTCCGGATGCCTCCCGGGCGCCTCCTCGGTGAGGTGTTTCGGCATGCCCAGTCCGGAGAAGGCCCCCGGGAAGACCCAGGACATGCTGGAGGGACTATGTCTCACAGCTGGCCTGGGAGCGCCTTGGTGTCCTCCCGATGGAGCTGGAAGAGGTCGCTGGGGACCGGGAAGTCTGGACTTACCTACTGAAGCTGCTGCCCCCGTGACCCGGACCCGGATAAGCGGAGGAAAATGGATGGATGGATGGATGGATGGTGCGACAATAAACTGTGCCTGACTGCAGGTTAATCTGAATTTAAGATCTACGTATGTAGAGGGGCGTGGTCACGTGGGTGTGCGTGTGTAACTGGTGTCAGCAGCTGTCTAATGGACTTGTGACATAGGGCGTGTACAGAAAAGATGAACACTCACTGGATGGTTTTCAGGTTAATTCTGACGGACAGATGTCCTCTTGTCCGCTGTCTTCTGCACCCTTATCAATGCCAAGCAGATTTTGTGCACATGTATGCAAAATATAGACATTACATTTTCAATATCCATCCATCCATTTTCTATGCTGCCTATCGCCATTAGTGTATGCTAGAGCTCATCCCAGCTGACTTCAGGCGAGAGGTGGGATGCACCCTGGACTGGTCGCCAGTCAATCGCAGGGCTGACAAAACGTTCACACTCACATTCATATCTATGGACAATTTAGAGTTGCCAATTAACCTAACATGCATGTTTTTGGAATGTTGGAAGAAACCAGAGTAATTATTCATTCATTCATTTTCTATGCCGCTTATCTTCATTAGGGTCGCGGGTATACTGGAGACTATCCCAACTGGCTTTGGGTGAGAGGCGGGGTACACCCTGGACTGGTTGCCAGTCAATCGCAGGGCACATATAGACAAAGAAACATTCACACTCACATTCATACCTATGGACAATTTAGAGTCACCAATTAACCTAACATGCATGTTTTTGTAATCTGGGAGGAAACAGGAGTACCCGGAGAAAACCCACGCACACACAGGAGAACATGCCAATTCCACACAGAGATGCCCAACGATTCGAACGCAGATCTCCTGACTGAGGCAAACATGCCAACCACACAGCCACCCTGCAGCCATTGTCAATATACAGTAATAACATTATACAGTATTAAACTAAATTTACTAGAAAAGTGGAAACACTGCCAACCAGTGGACAAAGTAAGGAACTGGGTGGGGGGGAGGAGTGACTAAAGCAAATTAACAAGATTAAGTGAGGATAAGCGGTAAAGAAAATGAATGAATGAACAATAAAAATTGACAACTGTATAAATTAAACCTGAAGGACAGAAAAAAAATGAGTGGCCTAGCGCAAAGCAAAACGAAGTAAAAACACGGTTTTTAGGATCAAACTAATGAGAAGACCATAAAACTACTTGATATTGCAAGTGGTGACATACAAACAATATACATAGAGTGTTACATTATTGTTCAAATGTTAAAAAGAAAACAATTACATCTGAAGCTTTTTTACACACCACTTACACTCAATGCCAAGCACAATGAAGTCAAAGGGTCAACTACGGAAGCCAGGGAGGAGCAGAATGGACAGATTGAAATAAAACAAAACATCTTGAGTAAATAAATGAACAAAAACTTGAGATAAAATTTGCTGATATACAAAACAATTACTGATGGATAAAGTTCACACATTTAGAAATAAAGTGCGTTTTGGAAAGGAAAGGCTGGGAAGCCATATTTTTTGTTGACACATTTTCGTTACATGTTTCGATCATCACATCACATCACATGCTAAGTATTTTTTGTCTTGGTAGGTCTCATAATAAATGCACCACACTGTCTAGTATTGGTAACTTTTTCTGTACAAGTGTGTCAAGACAAAGGACCCATCCCGACCGTCTCAGCGGCAAGGTACCAGGAGGCCGTATAATGACTTTTAATCCATATATCCAAATTGTACAAAATATTACAATATTAATAGCAGTCAGGTTCCTGCAATTACCACATTCGACTGCAGAGGCCACTACAAACAACAATTTGGAATCCAAAACAGGCAGTTTATTTGTCTTTCATAAGTGTAAAATAAAATGCACTAAAATCTGCATTACATGACATAATTAAATACTCTAGCTGTGTTTCTGTTTTTGACAGGTTTCTGGAGAGCCACTGGTTTGTGTGGGTGACTCAGATGAATCATCTGCCAATGGATATTGACCATGAGAAGCACCAGGATTGGTTCACCATGCAGGTGCCTGCTGAGAAATTAGCTTCACTTCCACTTGCTGCATCATGCTTATCATGTTATGTGCTTTAGCTGCAAGCCACCTGCAACATCGAGAAGTCCTTATTCAACGACTGGTTCAGTGGACATCTCAACTTCCAGATTGAACATCAGTGAGTCATACAAGGTATATATTCAATTAAAGGATGAATACATATGTTTGAAAAGTGTCTTTTATATGTTGAAAGTCTTTTCCCAAGAATGCCACGTCACAACTTCCACCGGGTGGCGCCGCTGGTGCATGCGCTCTGTAAGAAACACAAGATTCCATATCCAGTGAAATCACTGAGACAAGGGATGGCTGATGTTGTCAAGTAAGTTTGATGTTAATGCCCATGTGCATCTTCTAAGTAATAATTCATGTTAGAAAAAAACTTTCTCAGAAAAAAAATGTCCTTTAACAATAACTTCATTTTCCAGGTCATTGAAAACATCAGGGGAACTCTGGCTTGACGCATATCTTCATAAATGATCACTTTCTTACATTTAGGAATTTGTGATTGATTTGTTCTGTGTTAATTCTTATTAGTTTTCTGGTGAAATCGCAGGTTTTTTGTTCTTTAGAAATATACATAGTGGCAGTATTTTGTTTGTGGCAACCCACCAGATTTGACGCTACTTTTTTTTCTATATTTTTTCAGCTTTAGATTTAGATTAGTTCACTCTCGCCCAAAAACACAATATAATGGGACTTTCTGTGTAGCTTGTCATTACAATTCTGTAGAGTAGATAGGATAAGTGTGGCGTCTTAACACACTTCATACGTGTAACAGTGGTCCTTCTGCACGGCCCAGCTTACACACACCGACACTCAATCCCGATACTCAAGTGTGCTAGCCAGTAGGCTGAAAGCCCAGGCTCCTAAGCTACTGACCAACTAGTGAGATTTACGTAATGTACTATATAGCACAGCAAAGGTAGTCATCCCCTACATATGTGCATATACCATAACTAACCTGGTTGTGCATTGGAACGCATCTGTTTATCAATATAGCGAGATATTAGATACACAATGATGACCATTATCTTTAAAATCAGCGCACACTTACATGCAGCCCAGGAAACATTGTTTAGAGCATGTACGCACATCTATTGATGCATGAAATTATATTGTCAACATTGTTTCAGACCAAGAAAAATGCTATGATTATATATTATAATAAATAATATCCATTTAGGGCCGCACGGTGGCTGAGTGGTTAGCACATTGGCAGGAGATCTGGAAGACCTGGGTTCAAATCTCCGTTGGGCATCTCTGTTTGGAGTTTGCATGTTCTCCCCGTGCGTGCATGGGTTTTCTCCGGGTACTCCGGTTTCCTCCCACATTCCAAAATCATGCATGTTAGGTTAATTGGCGACCCTAAATTGTCCATAGGTATGAATGTGAGTGTGAATGTTTGTTTGTCTATATGTGCCCTGCGATTGACTGGCGACCAGTCCAGGGTGTACCCCGCCTCTCGCCCAAAGTCTGCTGGGATAGGCTCCAGCATCCCCGTGACCCTAATGAGGATAAGCGGTACAGAAAATGAATGAATATCCATTCATTTGCCAATTTTCTATACAGCTTGTCCTCACAATGCTGGATCTTGATATAATATTAAATTTAATATTATACACTGTTGTAAAGTTGTACAATGGCTGTTTGTGACATGTATTTTTTCACAGGCAATCCGTTCAGTCTGTCAAATGTTTTGCAGCATTTCTTGAAATGCTGGCCTTTGAACTATATTAAAACATTTTGTGATTTTCTGTGAACACACACCATTTGCACTGCTCCATTTGTATTTACTTTGCTGACCAAATGTCTTGGTGAGTGACTGGTGATGAAGGCACTCAATCGCTGTGTGTATTTTTTCAGATAGGAAAACTGGGTCAGGTAGATATGTTTGCACTGTTCAGTGTCTCCCAAATGAAATGCCATTTTAACAATTTATTAAATCGGACATATAATGAATGATTAAAAATGGTTTAATTTTGTAAATAAAATAACAGCAGTATGACAAAACCTTATCGTGGTGGAGGGTTTGAGTGCCCGAGCTATGTTGTCGGGGGCTGTATGCCTCTGGTAGGGTCTCCCAAGGCAAAAAGGTTCCAATTTGACAGGCCAGACAAAGAGAGGTTCAGAAGACCCCTATGAATACAACTAAGAGGAGGGAATGCACCTTGCCCGGACGTGGGACACCAGGGCCTCACGCTGGAGCCAGGTCTGTGGGAAGGGCTTGCAGGCGAGCGCCTGGTGGTCGGGCCTTCACCTGTGGGGCCCGGCCGGGCCAAGTCCGAACAAGCACAAGCTCCCCCTCCAAAGTACTTCTGAACTTGCAAACCGGGGTGGTGGTTCCCATCTTTAAGAGGGGTGACCGCAGGGTGTGCTCCAACTACAGGGGGATTACACTCCTCAGCCTCCCAGGGAAAGTCTATTCCAGTGTGCTGGAGAGAAGGGTATGACTGTTAGTTGAACCTCTGTTGCAAGAGGTGCAATGTGGAACATGACCAGCTCTACACCCTTGCAAGGGTACTGTAGGGTATGTGGAAGTTTGCCCAACCGGTCTACATGTGATTTGTAGACTTGGAAAAGTCATTTGACCGCGTCCCTCAGGGTGTCCTTTGGGGGGGTGCTCCAAGGAGTATGGGATTGGTGGCGCCATTCGGTCCTTGTACAATTAAAGCAGGAGCCTGGTTCTCATTGCCAGCAGTAAGTCGAGCTTGTTTCCGGTGAAGGTTGGCCTCCGCCAAGGCTGCCCTTTGTCACCGATTCTGTTCATAATCTTCATGGACAGAATTTCCAGGCACAGTCAAGGTGTTGAGGGAGTCCAGCTTGGTGAACTTAGGATCTCGTCTCCTTTGGCAGACGATGTGATCCTGATGGCTTCATCGGGCTGTGACCTTCAGCGTTTACTGGAGCAGTTTTCACCCGCGTATGAAGCTTTTGAGATGAGACTCGGCACCACTAAATCCGAGGCCATGGTACTCAGTCAGAAACGGGTGGACTGTACCCTCTGGGTTGGCAGTGAGGTCTTGCCTCAGGTGAAGGAGTTCAAGTATCTCGGGGTCTTGTTCACGAGTGAGGGAAGGTTGGAGCGTGAGGTCGACAGACGAATCGGTGCAGCGTCTGCAGTAATGCGGTTGCTGTACCAGACCGTCGTGGTGAAGAGAGAGCTGAGCCGGAAGGCAAATCTCTCTGTTTACAGATCGATCTACGTTCCCACCCTAACCTATGGTCATGAGTTATGACTGAAAAAACAAAATCGCGCATACAAGCAACAGAAATGAGATTCCGCCGTAGGGTGCCTGGACTCACCCGAAGAGAGAGGGTGAGGAGCTCAGAGTATAGCTCCTGCTCCCTCACATCAAGAAGAGCCAGCTGTTTTGGCTCGGGCATCTAGTACGGTTGCCTCCCGGACGCCTCCTTGAGGTGTTCTGTGCATACCCAGCTGGTAGAAGGCCTGGGGAAAACCTAAGACACGCTGGAGGGATTGTCTCACAGCTGTCCTGGGATAACTTTGGTGTCCTCCCGGTGGAGTTGGAAGAGGCGGCCGTAGACCGGGAAGTTTGGACTGCTACTGAGCCTGCTGCCCCCGCGACCCGAACCCGGATAAGCAGAGGAAAATGGAATGGAATGGAGTGACAAAACATCACAGAAAAAGAGTGTTTGTTATTAAACCTGATTGGACGTTAATATGTTCAATGAGGCAGATTTAAAGTGAAATGTCTTTTCTTGCCGGAAATTACATAATGACTTAGTTGAACACTTTGAATGACCTGTACTTTCAAGTCATCAAACTAAAGTCAGAGTCAAGTTGAGTAGCAAGTCTGATCACATTGACTCATTAATGATTCGAGTCCAAGTCATATGTCTTGCGTCCGCACCTCTTTTAAACCTTATAGAAAATACCACTGGCTAATCTGACTGGATCCTTAGTGAACAGTGATGTATTGAATGGCTTTACAAAAAAATAAATATGAACGTGTCTGTCTTAAAAAACAAATGTAGGGTTTAAAAGTACAATTTTAGTGTTTATACACAAATAATCTAACAATGTGGGTTGAGAATAATTTTAAAATCTAGTTTGAACAACTCACTATTGTTTACTGTTGAAAGTGTGTCATTACTGTTATTCTCTGAACAAAAAGTAGCATTTTGTCCACCTTAGGTATTATTTATTCAGTAAGGAACATACAAATTAGCACAAGAATACTATTTGTTATCAAACATTTACCAACTTTTAATCAGGTTGTTTTTCATCATGTGTACAGTCCATTTGATTTCATTATATAATATGCCAATGTAGCTTTGTGAAAATGTATTTTGATATTTCTGCCTGTGCAGTTCCCTGAACAATACAACACAAAGATAACAACCAGCATTTTACTATAATTTACACTGCATTCAAAATTATTGTACATTTCTCAGTGAGCATACAATTGTGTGAATATGGACTTGAACCTCAAACCTGTTAACCCTTATGTTTTCACAGGGAAACTCTTATTTTGTGCTTTTCCAGCACTTTCCCGCTTTATTGTCTTGTACATTTTGCATATTTTAACCTTCACAAAAAATAAATCCTCTACGGTACAACGGGAGCAGCACAGCAAGGATTACGGTGGCAACCGTGACTTACAGTCCACTCTGCATCACTCGGGAACATCGGCGTAATACATCCTTAGTCAATACTAAGTCAGGCTGTGAAAAGGGACGATAATAAAGATAATATTTCTGTTAGCAGTGTGTCATGCATTCCCACTGTAAACACTAACATTCAAATAATTGGCTACATAGCAGAAAATGTCAAACATCCTGGCACAGATTATGCAACAATCTTCTTATTCGCTTAACAGTGCTACATTACTTTTCGGACATGTTGAAATGTGCAAGTGTAAACGTGATGTACTGCTATGTAAATTGTTAGCATGGTCACAATAAACTATACCGTTACCAATATTGACAAAAGCATCAACGTGGACCCCAATGCTTCTACAATCACATACTGTACTGCACATGCATGTACCACACACACACAAACACGAAACTGTACATAAGGCATTTGTTTGTCCACACAAATTGAAACCTTAGACAAGTCGGAAATAGAAAATAAATATACAATGAAAATGTTTACAACATGTGATTATGCTTTGTTATGTAGGTCTTAATGAACAGAAGATTGATTATGAAATTGTAAGGGTTGATGTTGTGAAACTTCAGTCTGTGCTGCCTGAGTCAATACGCTCCTGTCTGCGCTTCATGATCTCCTGAAGCTCAGAGTCTCCATTCGACTTCTGCAAAGATGTCCCAACACAGTTAAGTAATGCCACAAAATACTTACTCAAACTATCAAACACAGCATCATATATCTTAATGTTGCACAACAAGATGAAACAGCAAGTTACTGTGCTAGTACGTGGAAAACTCTTGTGTCAGCACAGCACTGGACCAAATTAGACTTGAATTAGCTACATGACAGGGGCAAAAATAGAAACAGTTCTCAGTATGCTGCAGAGCAAGCATACCACTGCAACCACTGCAAACTAAAACCACAATAACACCTAATTATCAAAACAGATTTATTTTTTAAAGACTGTTTTTTGATACTGCTTCTAATTGGATAGAGTTGTATATATTTTAAATACATTAGTACATATATATATATATATAGACACACTCACACACACATCCATCCATATTCTATGCCATTTATCCTCATTAGGGTCAACAACCATTGATACTCACATTCATACCTATGGACAATTTAGAGTGTCCACCTAATCTCACATGCATGTTTTTGGAATGTGGGAGGAAACCGGGATACCCGGAGGAAACCCACGCTTGCACAGGAGAACAAGCAAACGCCACAAAGAGACGCCAAGCGGAGACAGGAATCCATGTCTTATATTAGGGATGTCGGTGGGCCGATATCATCAGCCCAATATATATACACAAAAATGTAATATCGGTATTGGGGTTTCCTCTAAAATGAAAATGCTTTATAGATGGACGTTGTAATGTTCACATGCCGAGGATGACACCACCATTTGTTCACATACAGTCCAAGCCCACCTACTTTGTTCTTGCCACAGGCTGTTGTGCACTGTCCGGCCTATGTGTGCTGAAGTCCGCTAGCTCCATGTATAATATGGGACGCTAGCTGTTAGCCATGTTTCAGTGAAGGACAATAAGATGCACTTTTTGAAGGTCTTGATGTTCTTTGTCAGTGCAGCCAGCTTAATGGTCTCGCTTGGTAGTGAATTCATGTTTTTTACGTGCTTGACTTTGATTTTATCCCCAGCTCTGCTGCCTTGATAGGGCATCTGTAGACAGGCAAGTGTTTCTCAGATGTTTTATAATGTGGTTTACAGCCACACAGAGACGCTAATTGCTGATGCTGTTTACATTAGCGTTGACAGGTATGTGTTAATTCTACACCAGGAAATATGTTATGTTACACATACCAATATCGTTATCAGCTGATAACGGAATTGAAAATTGACAGTTATATATATATTAAAGGTGTAACAATTCATCCACCATGTCAATGTATCAATTTAGATTCATATGATCCAACTCCATCTATCTGTGTTCACCAAATTGCCATTGCAGAACACATATATCAATCTAATCTAAAGCTTCGTATAGATGTGTGTTTTTTAGCAATTTTAATAATAAAGACGTTAATTGTTACCGTTGTAACAGTTTAATTTAATAAGGTTTAATAAGTTACTTAATTTACTTATTCCATCCATCCATCCATTTTCTTTACAGCTTATCCTCATTAGGGTTGCAGGTATGCTGGAGCCTATCCCAGCTGGCTTTGGGCGAGAGGCCAAGAGAGGCGAGATTGACTGGTCGCCAGCCAATCGCAGGGCACATAAAGACAAAGACAAACAAGCATTCACACTCTAATGGACAATTTAGAGTGGCCAACGAAGCTAACGTGCGTGTTATTTTTTCCCAAGGAGCCCTAAAGGCTGTGACAGGATTTTATTGACTGACCTCTATTTGTGTCTTTTGCACAGTTATCTGACAGTAGACACGACCACCTTCATCTCCACACACCGCCTTTAGCTCATCCTTGTTGAGAGAAAAGAGCTGAGCTCCAGTCAGGATGCCCAAACATTCCACTGTCCTGTTTGTGGATGGTCAGCAAGGTAAAAGTCATTTAAAACATGCTATCAATATCCCTTTTGTATATGTTTTTGTGTAGTATGAGTGCAGCAGATGACTTACGGCTTGGAGAATCCCTTTGCGCTGAGCCAAGTCTTGACTTGTTCTGCACTGGAGTTGTAGGTAAGTGGCACTTGACTGGCGGCTGCTCGCTCCACACGAAACTTCCTGGCAGGCGGCTGGCTTTTGTTAGCGGTGATCATCATGAGAAGCTCATTGTTGACCTCATCCATCACTGAAACATGCAGGGACACATACAAAGTACTTTCAAACATGAGTGTCTGTTGGTTAAAGTAAAATTGAATTTTGAGCGATTACCCACATTTATCTTTGTGTCGACCTTTGCTGAAGCTATCACTTGGGCTGAGGGAACCGGGGGATGATGCACCACAGCCATGCTGCAAATAGACAGCATATTTTTGGTTACTTTAACTGCTGCATTTTGTGGTTTTATGATTATTTTGAAATACGTGCTAAATCCATGTGCAGTTAATTATCACAAACCTAACTTCTGGCTGGGATTGTCGAGTAAAACCATGTTACTAGGTTACAAGTTACCTGACTGTAAATGCCATCAGTCTCTTCTATCTTGACAACATCCAGGATGTTGTAAGGAACATAGCCTGCTTGGCCGCTTCGATTCCGTAGTTTCCACCACTGTTTGTCGTCCTCTATCACCTGAGAAACACCTCTGACAATTTAGCTACGCTGCCTGAGAGAAGGAGTGCTGACATTTATGTAGACAAGTACAATGTGGAACTGTCACCATTATTACCTCTAGAATTTCACCCTGCAGCACTGACAGCTCGTTGGCATTCCGCGCTACAAAGTGGTAGCGGATTTTGGCATATTTTCGGGTGGAGGGCATCCCGTTGTATGACCTGTTGAGAGATAAGATGTACATTAGTCATTTGACCTATGTTGGTATACATTAATGAACCATGTGTGAAGGATTTCATTTTTTTACCCATTGGATGAGTTTGAGGAATGTGTTCCATAAAACTGCAAAACCAAACAAATAGTTATCACACCGTTTAGGCTTTTATTTCCATATTATTTCATTACATTCCATGTATTTACTCATATCAACGCTTGTATCTATT
The DNA here is from genome assembly GCA_024372805.1 of Oostethus manadensis. NCBI lineage: Eukaryota > Metazoa > Chordata > Actinopteri > Syngnathiformes > Syngnathidae > Oostethus > Oostethus manadensis. The sequence continues at coordinate 1,504,072 of QODF01000038.1, forward strand.
TCTTACATCTTCAGCTGAGTGCTTCCTGTAATCAGGGCTGATGGGGGAACCCAGAGGCCCATCGGGACCCTCCGTTTCCCATGGGGCCGTCTTGAAGAGCTCCGCTGGAGCTTCCCAGCCATTGCGGAACTTGGGATAGTAAGGAGGAGCACACTGATCTCTCGCCCACTCGGCTCTGGGCAACAACAAAGTTTATTCTAGATGTGACTCTTTATAAAACATGCATATTTATGAAACATGAGTACATTATAAACTAAGAACCTCGGTTTGGTCCATCCTTCCCCTAGAAGCTCAAAGATGGTCGTCTCTTTAGGTGTCAGGTGACCCCGCAAGAAGTCTACAGCGTCTTTGGAGAGGTGGGGAGAGATAATAGAACGCGCCAGCTCAGGACTCCCACAACTTTGCAGCACCTGTACACTCAGGTAAACAAATCATTATTAGCGTTCATGTTAAGTTGTTTTGTTTGTAGAACACTAAATATAATTGTTGTACATTAAAATGACAATTTTCACCTTTGGGCCGCCTTTCCCAAATGTTCTTCATTATTTAATTATTGATTGGCAATGTAAGATATTGTAAGCAACGCTATTGACTTGTCAAGCAGGCACAAATTTTCTTAGATTTTCTATCAATATACAGTATGCATGTACATGCATACAATGGCATCTAAGAACACAATACGTACAAGTACATGCCTTGGCAATTCAGGTACTTGATTTGTTTTGAGTTCAAGTGAAATAATACATTTGTAATAAAAAAAAGGATAGCCTGCTTTGTACATTTAATACATGTACTAAAAAACTTTACAGACACTTTTTGTTCAAATGATTTTCAGTTTCTGTAACAAAAAACTATTGCTCATAAAATTATATTAAAAATAGATTGAAGTTGGCACAATGTGTTATTTTGCATTACCTTAATTCAAACTGCAATGTTTTTCAATAAATTTTAGATGAGTAGAAAAATGTCTGCAATTTTGTGGCTAGTCATTAGGGAGATGGAGAGTACTGCAGCCAAACCAGTTGAGAACCACTTCTCTAGTATATTCAACTACAAACTGCTGTCATAGCAAGAGCTTGAAATGTAATTAAATTCTTGAAATGTATGATGCTACTTAATATCGAGCTTATCAATATAGCTATTTTGATGTGTATGTGCACCACATCAATGCAAAGTCAATGCAAACTAATGTTATTTAAGTGCAGCTGCACTTGTGTGTGAGCCACTTTCCTCTATTTAGGGGAACAATAAGGGGTCCATCCATTTTTTTATGCCGCTTATTCTCATTAGGGTCGCAGGGGTATGCTGGAGCCCATCCCAGCTGACTTTGTGTAAAGTGGCGGGGTGCACCCTGGACTGGTCGCCAGCCAATTCCCGGGTACATATAGACAAACAACCATCCACGCTCAAATTCATACCTATGTACATTAGAGTCGCCAATTAACCTATCATGCATGTTTTTAGATTGTTGGAGGAAACCGGATAATCCGGAGAATACCTGGACACACACTGGGAAAGCATGCAAACTCTATAACCGCAAATTCAAACACATATCTTCCAGAGCTCATAACTGTGTGGCCAAAACGCTAACCACTCGGCCACCGTGTGGCAGCAGTGAGTGTTGCCATGTTAAAACGT
>QODF01000038.1:1505738-1729714 GCA_024372805.1 Oostethus manadensis
TATGTATATATATATATATATATATATATATATATTATTTATATTATATATTATTATATTTGTATATATATTATTATTAATATATATATATATATATATATTTTTTTTACAGAATGACAGGAAATAGTATCAATATAAATGTGTAGTTCTTACCAGTTCCAAAGGCCCAAAGAGGAAATGCACCAACTCTGATGCACTTGGATTCTGGATGTGTTTCTTCAGTTTGGCCTGTAGGGGATCCAGTAACAGAGCAATGAGCACTGAGGTCACGAGGAGAAAAGGGAGCGTGGTTTAGGAGTTGTGATATCTCACCAAGAGGTTGAAGGCCAGCTTGAGTTTCTGCAGACTATCAATGAACTCTTCCTCAGAGGGGGGCTTGGCTCGCAGGGTCAGCATGCCCTCTGTGAACACAGAAGACCACAAGCAATGAACACTTTAATACAGTGTTAGCAGCAGGCTTTCACTTTCTGGACAGGGTTAAAGTTACATGGTTTGGGGAAACTGGATGAACCTAAATACTGTGTTACCATCTGTGCTAAAGCTTAGGTCCCTCCAGTAACCTAAAGCTTTATCATTGTTGACTGCTGGTAACACAAGCAAGAATGTGCTACAATCAAGCTGTCTCAACATGGAAATAATGTTTGAATAGAAAGATCTAATCCATTTTCTATACCACTTGGATCACAGGTGAGCTGGAGCTTATCCCAGCTGACTCCCAGCTGAGTCCAGTCTGTTTATAAATATTATCCACTTTCATTTCATTCCCACCCCAGAAAAAATATTTAAAATCTTCTACTTTCAATTCATTTTGAGCCCCCCAAATCTTTAAAATCGACAAATCCACGTTGCTCCAGAGTTGAGAAACAAATTATTTGAAATAGAGAATAAATAAATGACTTTGGGCAGCACATGTCTTGCTTTGCAATGTTGGCACAAATGACCAACATTGCCAATGTTGGTATGAATTAATATTTTGTACAAATGTTACAAAATAACATCAAATGTCACTGATGAGGCATTCAGAAAGCAAGTGACACAACATGGCACTGTCAGAGAGTTGAAGCATTACTCAACATGTTACGGCATTATTATTACATTGCACTGTAAAATAGCACGTGACTGCATTTGTAATTTGTGTCCAAAAATGTTAAAATATATACATGCCAGGGCTTCCCCGATGAATATATTCATAATTTCAGATTTTACAATATTGAAGTGAGTAATAATAATACCGCTACAGTAAAAACAGTATTTGCAGAATGACTTCACAAAAGTCATACTGGTGTTTACCACCATGCACATAAAAAACTGGATGATGGTCCCAGAACACAAAGAGATACAAACATAGCAGCGTGAGCAATATCAAACATATTGTCACTTCATTGTTGCCACCACAGAAGAAGAAAGGGAGACAGACCTGCTGGTCCTTTCTTCTTATTCTTCTTACTCTTGTTGCGCTGGTTGAGCTGGGAAAATGCTTCAGCTGCCTTTTGCACCCTCGCCACAAAAACCTCAATATCGTCCAGTGCACAGTTGAGGATTTGCTGCAGAACAAGAAGAAGACAAAGTCATGGAGACACAATTTGACTGCAAACTCCAACAATAAACAGGGCTGAATGAATACCTCTAACTCAGTCAAAACCGAGCATTGTTGTCTTTGTGAATGCAACATTTTTGGTACAGCTGCTATATTAGCTGTTACTCCAGTGCCCGATGAAGTTTCCAAAATCAAACAATCCCTGTAAATGTTGCGCAATCCCACAACATTGTCCAATCCCTGCAACTTCCCCTCAGCCTCACCCCTCATCGTCATTTTCTCCAAACGAATTGGTCCCCAAGTAGACCCCTCAAACATTTTTATTACAGCAGATCTTTTCAAGGGAAAATACCAGACATGAAGTTTGGATGTATTTTAGAGTAGACAGTGTACAGCTGGTATAGAAAGTGTTTCTAGAGTAATGTCTCTTGAGAGTATTTGCATTGTTTAGCAATCGTCAGCATAAATGCTTTCTAACTGTGAAAGTTTTTCTTCTAATTTGTCTAAAGTGAAGGCTGGGATAACATAGTTAGTCTTTTCCTTGCAGGAATACAGGTGTACATTGTTGTGGCTGAATAAAGCATTTTTTCATATGCAATGTTGGTAAGGTGCTTTTCTCAGTCCTCGTTCTTTAGATTTGTTCATTTATTATTTATTCTTTAACAAATGTCCCTATTATAATTGCACGGAAGGAAAAAGGCAACAATTTATTGCAACTTTCATGTTCTTATGGAATTTTATCACAACAAATAATGCAACTTAAATTTTAGGGAAAAATAAAAAGTCCACAAGATCCTAGGGGGACTGGTAAATTGTTCTCAATGTTCAAACATGTGTTTTGCACTTGAGGAAAGGAAACAACACAACTTCTAAACAATTAACATCATTGTGCAGGAGAGGATCGAAAGCCAAAAGAGGCTTATATGAAAACCTCACCAAAATTATACTGTATAAAATAAAAAAGTACAAATCAATGTTATCCCTGTGACCCTAATATGGATAACTGTCATAGATCATGGACGGATGGACACAATTTTATTGAAAAAAATAGCAACTTTTGCCACTAATTTTTGAAAAAGCTGCAGTAAAATAAGGCATTTTAGGCTGCAAAAATCATTTTTAAAAGGCCCACAAAATCCTAAAAATGACCTACAGGTACAGTGTGTGATTATGGAGAAAAGACTCACCACATCCTTCTCAATGCGCTGGGCCAACCTTTCATGCGTCTCCGGATCATTTTGTCCAGAGCTTCGTCTGTCTGCACCCAAAAACCAAAAAAGAACTAATGAATTATATTATACATTATACATAACATACATTATGAAAGAGCTCAAAACATGTGTTTTGTTATTAAATAAAATGTAGTTTAGTGCATGTATGATTTGTGTAAATTAACTTGCACACAATGTAAAATACAAATAAAAGTTGTGCTTTACTCCCTTAGATGAATTAGATGAACATTACACATGTTAACATTCAATGACGCGGTACATTCAGAACAGAAAACATGACCATACATAACAAAACACGAGACACTTCTAGTAGCTTTTCTGTTTAGAATCACTTAGACAATAATAAAAGTTAAATTAAAATCTAATTAATTACGGTTGTATTGTAAAACACCAAATATATTTAACATTTGCTGTAGCCATGAAACAGATAAAAACCAGATCTAGTGTAAACCTGTAATTTACAAAACTATGAAAAGCTTTATGCTACAGTACATCACATCAAGCTTGTTTATACATAAATAGGATTCATCCCACTTCATACAATTCATACATTACAAAAAAAAAATATATATATATAATATACATATACATATATATATACGTGTAATGTACTTTTGTCCAACTTTATACCATCATCATTTTTTGATCTCACCTTGTGGGTTTGGGGCAGCCACGCGGCCCTTAGCAAGAGGGGGGCTCTTGTGGGGTGACTGGGGAAGAATGGTCTCTCTGTGACGCTTCATTTTTTCCTGGTTAATTCTGGAGGAGGAAAAAAACATGAAGACTTTTTAATACCTGAACGTTATAGCTCAGTGTGTGTGTGTGTCTCACTTGAGTGTCTGCAGCCTCATTTTCTTGCCATATTTGTTGTCTCCGAGGGCACTGTCTATGTCGGCGTGCACCAAGTCAGCCTAGGTCACAGAGATACACAGTGGATAAAAATATTTTCAAATATTGCAGTCATAAAAATCAAAAAATGTTGTGTATGTGGTACATTAAGAAAAGCTCAGACACTCTTGGGGAGAAATCGTTTGGCGCTACCTTCTGGTTTGCACATACATTGCAATCAAGAAACATAAACCAAAGACAATCTGTCCTCACACGCGGATATTTTACAGTTTGAGTTTTGGTCTCTTGTCCACAAGCAAATGTAGGTTTATGCTTTTGTTGAGCTTTTGGAAAACTTCTGGAAAAGCTCCTCCTGGAGATTTTCAAAAACTCTGGCTTCTATGTTTGTGGCTGAACAGGTAAAACAGCTGTTTGGTTTGTATGGTAAGAAATGTGCAGCATTATTTCATGTTTTCAGCACTGGACCCTTGGTTTTAATGAATGGCATAAAAGCCACCCCAAAGTGGACCGATTGTGCACAGACAATAAAGGATGCAAACGGAGAAGGGTTCAAGGCAACACCAACCTCCACCTCATCACAGTGGAAGAAGTGGATGTCCGGTTTGTGCTGCTCATTGTCCTGACACACGAGTAGCAGCATGGAGGGATAGCGTGTCTGATTGAGTACGGCCTGACACATTTGAATTGTAGTAAGAGGGAAGTTTTCCAACTCCTCCTGTAGAGATAAATACAAGAGATTTGTAAGAAGAGTACATTCAAATGTGGCCAGTAAAATATAATAGGGATGTATGTACAGCATGTCAGCTACAGTAGCTGTGGCTTCATATCGGTTAAATACATCGTAAACATGCTGGACTAAGCTGTTTGTATTTAGTCATTTACAGCGTAAATGGAAAAGTGGATTTAGTTTTTAATTGCACTTTATGTAACCATATGTATCAATGCTCCACCTGTGTGTCACAGTCCAGCAGCCTGACTGCCTTATCAGTCACTTGCAGGAGCATTTCCTGCGTCCAAATTTTATCTTTTGAATCAAGAAGGACAAGTTTCTTGATGGCGTCGTCCACTGTGACGATGGACTCCGTCTTGTCCATGATGAAGGTGGACAGATGCTGAGGACAGAAAGTGTAGTGTCAAAGAACATAGTTAAAATTTACATTACCTGTTGTACAGAAACATATTGATTTAAGATACAGAAAAAAGTAAGCTAAGTTACACACCACTTAAAAAGTGCAGCAAGGAAGCATTTCATTTATCAATGTGAAGAAATGAGTGGCCTTTATTAATCCACATGGGGGTATCTTGTTTAACTGTAAACACCCAGATATTACAACTGTTATGAATACACTTCTGATATACCTGTATAATATGCCTTCCTTTCTGTTTCTGTGATCTTTTCATAGTTATCATTCACTTTCACTGTGGCTGGTTAGCCTGTAGCATTTATTTTGAATCAAAAACAAAATAAGAAGTTGTGGTTTAAAAGCTGAACCGTTTCTGGGAAGTGAAAAGGGCATAAACCAAAACCAAAAAGAAACCAATGCATTATTTCTTATATTGCCTTCAGCAATACAAACGAAATAGTAATATACTGTATGAAATATAGCAGATTGTAGATGAGATTATTTTTTAAAGCTTGTATGGTAAGAAAATATAGTATGCAATCGTGACATTCATCATCTAAAACATCACGGTCAACTTATATCTTTGTTGTTCTTGTCTCTTAGCAGTTAAAATGTTCACAAATGCATACAAATTCTTAATGTGCATTAATAATTGTGAAATTATTACAAATTTTACTCAGATTTCTAGTTAATCTTAATTAATCAGCATTTGCAACTATGTCTGAAATATGTAAATTTTTACTGTATTTTTTAAAGAAATATAAAGACAGCCTACATATATTTGTATGCATTAACAACTCCAAATGAACTGAAACTAAATCAAGTTAAAAGATATAACATATGTCTGAAAATCGATTTACCTAACACTAGTTTCTTAAATAGCAGCAGAACATTTGAATCACACGTTAATCTTTTTATTATGAGCAATGGGGGACTACGTTCAAAGACACCATTTAACTTAAGTTGAATTCGCATGTTATACGTTGAGTGCAGAAAATTGTACTTATGCATTAGGGGGTTACACAGACAGGGATAACAATATCTATGTTTTGGTAAAATCATCTTGCTGAAGCAACAATGAGGAAGACCCATTGCATTCCATTCTGAGGCTGAAGGGACTAGAGACAACTTGGAGACACGAATATGGTGTTAAAATTGCACTGCTGTTGATGTGTTCACGTCAGAGGAAAGCAGTTGAAGAGTGGCAGACTCTGTGGGACGCTACACTGTGCTGCCATTTGTAGTCATAACAGAGAGGCGTTGCTTGTCACGATGCCTTAATTAGGCTTTAAGGTAATAAATAAAATAAATTAGTTACCATTGCCATATATTTTGGACTAGCCTAGTGCTGTGTGAAACAGTATGTAATAAAATAGGGAAATGATGAACATCAGCAACCAATACAAGTAGCCCAACAAAAACATTCCATAAAAAACCCTAATCACAGATGTTTTATTTTGTATCCCCAATTTCAGCAGTCGACTAGAGTACCTAGCAATAACTGTACATCTTTTATGACATTTATAAAGCCTCAGTTGTGAGACAAAATTGTTGATTTTAGAATTCACAATTCCTTTAAATTTAACAAAAAACACGTGGTCTTACCTCAACATGATACTGTGACGTCTCATGCATAATAAAATTGGAGTTGGAATATTTTTTCCTTTGCTCTGTAGAAAACAAAGAAATCTATTTAGAAATACTGTAGTGCATACAGTAGCATTGACAACAACACTTGCCTGGGTACCACATGCTGCACCAGCAATAGAGTGAAGAAAGCAAAGACGCTAGTGTGTGAGCTGAAAAGACCAGCAGGGCAATAAGGAAGAACACCAACTCTGTGAATATTTATTTTTGTCATTTACAAAATGAGAAAATCACTTTCGGAGCGGCACATGTTTCAAACGAGATCATTTTAAAACAATATAGGATAAAGTATTTCATAAATAAACAACTTAATAGATTTTTTAAGTCATCGCCCATAGGAGTTGTGAAAGGCATATCAGAGAAGTTAATTATTAAAAGAGTGGTGTACTTTGATGTGCCCTCCCACTTTATATCATGTTGTCCAAGCCTACATTAGTGTGCCATTAACGCATATAAAGGCAGGAAGGGTCAGAGATCACTGATGATCACTTCACAACAGCAGCAAGGTTGCAAACTTCCTCATTATAATCATCACAGGCATGGTATTAATGGCAACAATAAAGGTGCATAGAGGTGGTTTTTGTATGTCCAACCCAACATGTACACATGTACAGTAAATCCCAACTGATTTGCTGCAGCCTATTATCAGCACTTATTCACCTAGCAATGTAGACACTAAACTAATTTCCCTTTACCATGAAAATTGTTTTGTATTTTTTTCCAAAAGCTGCACTTCCCCTGGGCCCTCTCCAGGGGAGGCAGTATTTTCAGTATTTTTTCTACAGAAATAGGGTCAATCCCAGTAATCCATTCCAGACAACCCAAAATATTAACACAAAACGCATTATAGAAAATAATTATGTTCTCACTTGCAGAAATCAAAACAAAATGCATATACCTGAAAAAAATGACACGGATAAATGAACATTTAACATAAATGCAACCTTTGGGACTTGTTGGTGAACACGGTGATTATGCAGCCATAACTGCAGTAATCATGTATAATTATTTATCCATCTCTTTTCTATGCTGCTTATTCTCATTAGGGTCGCGGCTATGCTGGAACCTATCCCAGCTGACTTTGGGCGGGAAGCGGGGAACACCCTGGACTGGTCGCCCACCAATCGCAGGGCAGACAAACAAACATTCACATTCTAACCTATAGACAATTTAGAGTAGCCAATTAACCTAACATGGATGTTTTTGTACTGTGGGAAAACCCACGCATGCACGGGGAAAACATGCAAACTCCACACAGAGATGCCTAACGGAGTTTCAAACAAAGCACTGTTTTAAAGTAAGGTACAGTAAACCTCCCCTCACAAAGCATAATATGGCTGTGGCCTGCCTCATTCTCAACAAACTAATTTTCTGGAGCATATTTTATGGAGTCAAATTCCTTTACTCATCCCAAAGTCTTGGGTACTCTGTTGCAATATGACTTAAAAGTCTATTTATTTTGCATTAAAATACAATTGAAGTTAGATTAGCAGGTTTTAAGAGAACCAACCATTCATTCATTAATTTTCTTTGCCGCTTATCCTCATTAGGGTCGCGGGAGAACCGAACATTTCTGGAAAAAATATGCTTCATTAGTCAAACCGCTCAGTGAGCATCTAATTTTACCAAGCAGATGTCAACATGAATATGCTTGTCATACACACTAAACACTTGTTAATTTCAGCAATAAAAGGCGTGACACCATCCTACCACATTCCTGTTTCCACCACATCACGTGTGCCACGCATATTGCCAAATGAATGGTAGTTTTGCTTTAGTTTTGTTTTATTACACAGCAATTTACTTCTGTTTATACAGTACTTGTATGACAGATATGTCTGTTACAATTTTTAATGTCAAACTTGAAACATTACTTGAACAGTTAATATGACATATGGTAGTACAAGTATGGTAATACAATAAACAAAAAAGGGTACGTTTCTCTCCAAACATTTTGAATCAGTCAATTTATGCCCTTGTACGTTTTCCACACACAGGACATACATGCATTACATTACAACAATCATGGAGAATTTGAATTCTTAATATAATAATGACTCCTGCTTGCAAGGTCATTACTGCTTTTCAAACTAGAAGTCATAATCATACTAGTATGAAAAAAAGAACCAAAAGTGAGCAGAAAGAAACAGTGCTCCCAAATTATTGTCGTAAAATTTAAATTTTCATGGCTTGTGTCATAGTTACACCCAAAAAAGCTGCGCTTATGTGACTGTATTGTTTTCTAAAGTGGCACATGAGCGTGCCAGTGTGCTTGCTGACCTATTTACCAGGTGAATAGCCTGCAGGGAACCATTACAGGTAAATGAGAGCATGTTGCTATCAAGATCACGCTGCCTAATGCCTTTTTCAGCACCCAGCAGAGCAACCACTTGGATGCCAAACAATTTCCAGCACATGCTGCATGTATTTGTATCAAAAACAAAGCTTATGTAGTATATAATACATTATACTGACCTACATTAAATTGGTTTTAAGATCTTTAATGTTCAAAATGTACAGTATTAACGTTGTGTGTGAAAGATCAAAGATAAGCAGTTTATATTTTGACCTTGACATGACCTTAAACGTGAGATACATACAGAACTGTGATTATAGTGTACCATTACACCTGTACAGTGGACCTTGTTGAAAACTGGCGACAAAAACAGCTAAACTGGACAACTTACGTCCATGCTATCATGTGCAAATGACGTCAGCACTTAACCTGCTGCCAGGCCCGTTCAGCTGATGCCTTCTTGCTTGGCTCCACACAGGTGAAAGAAAAGTATTAGATGTCTGCCTGAAAGTCGAGCTGGCCGCCATGTCTTATTAATGGCGTTTATGGCAATCAATTCACACAGCTGCAACAGCTTGCAATAGAGCCACTTAGCAGGCAGATGGACAGATCGTCACAGCAGCCAACAGTCAATGATCAGTAATAAGCATGGCAAATGGGCAAATGATCAAAATGATCAATCTGGTGTGACCCCCATTTATTGCGTGTGTGTGTGTGAAGGAGGGGGGTGTTTATGATTTAATTTCATTACATTTTATGTCACTACCCAATGGCTAAAACAACCCAGTGACCCACATTACTTGATTTGGCAACAGATGCCTTTTGTTGCCTTTATTGCTTAGCAATATTTAGATGTGTTGATGTGTGCTTGTGTCCACACACATTTGACTGTCTGTTTCCAGGAAGTATTTCCCACAGATATGATTTAATAATAACGTGCTGTACAGTATTCATGTATTTTATACACTCACCTGCCACATCATTATTTACATCTGCACAATCCAATGAGATGCAGTGGGAGAGTTTCAATATATACGTACATTTTGATTGACAATGTAGGACAGACTTTCTTTTGACAATAAGTTTTTTTTTTACTTTGTGCTTCTAATTGAGTTGAATTTGAGTGTTTTACTCATGTAGCAAAATGCTGCATAAGCAAATATTTGTAGGTAAAGGTGTCACAAGGCCAGATTAGACGAAACACGAGTTTGGGTCCATAACAAAGGGACAAGCCAAGATTTTTACATAAACTTAATGAAAAAATACGACTGGACAAACAAACATTTGCATTCAACCGAATCACAAAACCATGCAGGTGCATTTTGAAATGTTTATTGTACCGCAAATTGACAATATTATTCATTATAAACAACTCTAAACAATATTTTTTAGACCAAATAAACCACTGGTATAATAGTATATAATAGTAATAAACAGTATATCATAATAATGCAATATTCTCTTTATAATGTCATCTCTGTAATTTTGCAATTGGTGTTTGTGGCCTGTATTTTGTCACAGGCAATATGTATTGTCTGTTATTATTACAGTATCTTATCATATTTCTGCAATAAGTCACAATTAAGGTTGCAGACAGTTAGTCAATCTATGCGCTTTGATTTGATAAATATTATGTAACTTACAGTTACTACTACTTCAACTTGGCTATTAACACACGCCACAGCTGTTTAACTCTGATGAAAAAACATCCACATGTCACTTGCTGATGCTGGGAACACCAAGATACGGATATAAATAAGGGGTTATGATGACACAAATGGAACGGTCCACCCCAGAATCATGACCGGCCGTTTTGTGTGACATCATACATCACCAGTAAACTAGGAAGTAGCCTAATCATTAAAAATCTGGCAGGTAGACATTCAGTACTTGAAATTGATGCCATATTTGTAGTATATGATTACTTTTTTCAAAAAAATTGTTGTGTTTTTTTGTAAACAAACTGGTCTGGAGAGCCATTCTAATGAGTAAATGAGTTTTTCTGTATTAGATGTAATTTGGCTGTGCAGATGTACCTAATAATGTGGCATATCAATCTGAAACTGAAATCCCTTTACATGCACACATACAGAAAGTTAAGTGTTGATAAACCATCATTTGCATTGCTGTGTCAAGTTTTGCATACAACAGACTGGACCTTTACACTTTGTGTGTATCAGCAGGTGGATATCTGCTGTTGTTGATAATACACAATAGGACAGACATGCTGCTCTCCTCCTGCAGGCAGAACGTTGTGGTAACCATCTGCCACACAGGCTCCAAACGACAACAACACAGCCTCATCACCGCACTCACACATCCTGTGGATAGAGCCTGGACAGATGACAAGGTGTGCAGCCAGACGGTGTGGGAACATCTTGTATCCCAGTATTACTGTTATATGACAACGCTCTAAATTTAGAACAGCCAAGCATGGCCGTAGTTTGTCATCTTATGAAATGGTGCATGTTTCTCAGTCATGTGCAGCACAACATTTCTCTATTCACAGGGGCGGTGTTGGCACAGTGAGCTGAAGTCTGAGGCAAAGCGGGCTGAAAGAGAGGTGAAAAAAGGCAGAGTCTGCCTCGTCTTTTCCCCTTTTCAATGAGGCTTTTATTCACCTGCGGGACATGGGCATCCCCACCCTGTTCCAAGCAGACTTTAAAAACAGGAACGCCCTGAACACTAATGCCAAATAACAAGCACTGTATAGACAGAAACACTTCATAATGAAGTAATTAAATAATTTGGAGGTCGGAATATGTGCCTTATTGCCATCATGCCAAGACATTTTGGACAATGAATGGACAAACTTTCCCACAAACAATCCAAAATTCATAGAAAGCTGTGGACCAACTCTATATTTTCCAATAATGTTTAGATAATGTGTTGTTGTCCCAGTACTTTTTCTCAATTAGTTGTCTTGTTTGAGCATCTCCGTGTGGAGTTTGCATGCAAGGGTTTTCTCCGGCATCGAACCACAGCCCAAGAATATGCATGTTATGTTAATTGGAGACTCTGCATTGTCTGATTGTACAGTCATGACCAATAAAAAGTATTGATTTTCACAAAGTTTGCTTCTTGAGTGTTTGCAGGTATTTTTGTCAAATGTTACTATAATATAATGAAGTATAATTACAAGCATTTAATTTGTGTCTAAGGCTTTTATTGACTGTTACATTAAGTTTATGTAAAGCAGGGGTGTCAAAATCAGGCCATGGAGGGCACGAGATGTGATTTAAAGAGTTAATATTTGCATCACTGACCCTTCTTTTTCAATTGACCATGGCATGCTGTCAATTCACTTCTGGACCACATCCTGACTGATGCCAGCCATTCTTGAATAATCAATGATTGGCGTTTTTTTAGAATTTGGAAGTTTGCAAGCCAGTTAGTTATCACTTTTGCCTTATGGCAAGGTGCTTCGTCATGCTATAAAAAGTATTGGTTCTCACCAAACGTTTCTTGGATCTTTGGGAGAATTGAAGGCTGTTTTAGTACCTTTTCTTATTCATGGCTATGGTCTTGGACCAAATTGCGAGTGAGATCACTATCTTGGCTGTTAAGCAACCCCACAAAATAATGATTTCAGGATGATTTATTATTGGCATGACACAAGACTGATGGTAGCACTCACCTTTTCTTCCCCGAACAAGCTTTTTTCCAGATGCCCCAAACAATTCATTTAAACAATTCAAAAATTCATCAGCAAAATGACTTCAGGAGCCCAATCCCTATACATTCTGCCAATACCAGTCTGTCCCTGATGTTTTTCCAGGAGAGAAGTGGCTGCACAAGCAAGTGCACCTGCCTGCTACCATTCTTGAGCAAGCGTTGCACTAATGGTGACAGCGGGAATCTTTTGGAGACTGTTCTGAAGCTTACTGGAATTTATCGAGTGTCCTGAAGCCTTGATGATCTTGTTCTTGATGATCAGATAAATGGCTGATTTAGTTGCCATCTTACCAGCAGCAATATTCTTGCCTATGAAGCCCTTTCTGTGTTAAGCAATGATGACTGTTTCCTTGCACTTAACGATGGTTAACAAAGGAAGAACAATAGTTTCAAGCACAACATTCTTTTTGAAGCTTCTAGTCTGTTATTCTAACTCAATCAACATGACCAAGTCATCTTTAGCCTTTGTCAACATTCTCATCTATGTTAACCTGAGAATTACTAGCTCGTCCTTTTGTGGCAGGGCTGAAATGCAGTGGAAATCGTGTTTTGGGGATTAAGTTTATTTTGATGACCAAGAGGGACTTTGCAATTCAGTGTCATTCATTTTATCACTCTTCACAACATTCTGGAGTATATGTAAATCAAAGCCTTCACAAAAACTGAGGCAGCATACTTTGTGGAAAATAATATTTCTGATATTCTCAAAACTTTTGGTCATGACTGTAAGTGTTGTATGTGCACTGTAATTGACTGGTGATCAGTCCAGCGTGTGTTTCCTGCTTTTTGCACAAAGTCAGCTGAGCTAGGCTCAGCTAGCAACCCTATAATCAACAACAAGTCATTTTCAGCATGCATGGAAAGAAAGTCTATTGAAGCGCAGCAACACTGAGTTTACAACAACACACATTTTAGTGGCTGTGACAGATTTCATGCAAAAGTAATTTGCATGGCAGTAAGTTGTTGTTAATTCAATTCCTGCCATGCAAAAGTTAATTTGTGCTGTGTAACTTGTATAACGTGTCTTGCAGACATATAGTACATCTCCTAAACACCAATGCTTGCACTGTTGTTATTTAGCGCTGTTTTAAAAAAAAAAAAAAGTGACCCATGCAATTTTGAGACTCTGTATATTCAGAGGTGGAATAAAGGCAGGTAAAGGGGCCATTAATAAATCAATCCTGAAATAAAGCATGACTTCCACCAACGTTTAAAACAAACATTTGACTCTTGTGAAATCACTGATTTTAATGTCCACCATCTGGACAGGAGGTCAAGTTAGACCCAAAGAGGAGAACATGTACTCGGACGCTTAATATACACACAGTAATGTATAATCTGATACAGCATGTTTAGTAAAGACTGAGATATACTGTACAGGCATGTTAGGTTAAACTTTCTCATAGGTGTGAATGTGAATGGTTGTTTGTCTGTATGTGCCCTGTGATTGACTGGTGATCAGTCAGTGATGTACCCCTGCCTCTTGCCCAAAGTCAGCCCAGACTTCAGCTCACCTGTGACCCTTCACAGGATAAACGATAGACAATTAATGTATGGGTGACCAGAGAGAGGATTATCAACACAATTAAAAGAGATCAAAGGAATAAAACCTCCTCCAATTAAAATAAAATACAGGTGGATATTATAATACATCATAAAACAAAAAGGAAAGTTTTACACAAACAAGACAAAGCCAATTATAAGAGCCTTGGTGAAGGAAAGAATGGCATCACTTACCAAAAAGAGCTTTTCCGCTGATCTTGCTGTCCGATCTAGCCACTCCACTGCAATGGCAAGAAGAGGAAACAGGATTACGCTGCATTCCCTTCATTTTGTCCCACTCAAACTGCCACAATTTTATTTCTATATAAGATCAAGACCACAATCAGAATATGGAGAGTGTCCATGAGATTAACCTGAGAGTTTGACCATATGGACCGACCAGGCAGCAAGAGGGAGAGTGGAAAAGGGTGAGGGAGAGGATAAGGAGGAGAGGGAGGGGGGCAGTGGGAAGCTGGAGCCAAGAGCCAAGGCAAAGCAAATAATTCTCAACAGAGGCACTCTGTGCCCAAGGTCCATGACCCGTCCCACCTTGTACATACTGGGTTAGTGATTCTGCGGCCGCTGTGACAGTCACCTGCGATAAAGAGCTAACGAAGGGAAAGGCAAATATGTAAGGAAAGGCTGGAATGTGTACCACACTCACTTGGTTTGTTTCGATGGCGATCCTAAGACATTCATGGTTCAAGACATCCACCTAAGGAAGTACAGACACATGATGAGAAGTTGGAATACAACAACTCGATCAAAAATGTTGCTTTTACAAAAATGTCAACAATGCTTTTGTTGCTGTCATTCCTGCGTGTATATGGCAGCAGTACACAACTTTATAGTTCAAAAACATTTACTAACATTTCAAAGATTTAATGCACTGGGGAAAAAAGTAGTATTAGTCCCAAATCTTGGGACATTTGATACTTTACATTTTCATAATGAAACACTTGAATATACTTGAATACTGTAAACTTGAATATGTGCTTGTCATTCTCCCATAAACTTTTCAGTTATAGGCTATATGTAGTAACAGTAAAGTTATTGATTCATTTCTTGTTTTCAACAAGATCAAATGCAGAGGTAATTACAGTAATCCCTCATTTATTGAGGTTACGTAATTGGTTCCAGACTCAACCGCAATAAGTGCAAAATAGGAACCCTTATTTTTAAGTCAAATATTTTAGAATTAGTGCATAGAAAACCTGTTATATGACCTTATACATATGTTTTTTAATATTACTATAGCTTAGAGATTAGACATAAAATAGCACCTCTATAGTCACCTTTACGCTCATATTACCCACTACAGTATAGTAAGTCTCATCACAGCAAACAAGCTTCAATAAATGTCTTCAAGACGTGTGGTTTGGAAGTGAAGTCCGAGATCTAGAGATGATATTTAGCTGCATTGCAGCTACCACAGTACTTCATTTTGTTATTATGATTACGATGATGATCATTATTGCTATTATTGTGCCTGATAATTCAAACTTGCAATAATTGTTGTTGATGGTGATCAAGTCTGGTATGTGCCCTATGATACTTAGTTCCCAGTGTAGACTGCATTAGCGTTCTTTGAACCCTTAAACTGTACTGTTTTTGTATTTTACTTAATTGTGTCCTTTTCATTCTTGAAAATGCTTAATTTAGACCAAGAATACGTAAAATGTGCTTAATGTGCGTACTTTTTGAATAATAATAGGTCATACTCAACCATAAAATAATGATAATTTATATATTAAATAATTTTTTAAAAACTGTGATAGAGTGAGGGGGTGGTGTTCAAACTGAACAATTTGAACTGTACAGCACTGTGACCGTCTATGTACAGTATCTTTTATGTAGATGTCTATTTGTGTTTGTCTTTGTTAGCAGGCTTCTTCCTTGTGCATAGAGGATAACAAACAGACAAGGGATGTCATGATTCTGAGGGGTGGATGGTTCCTCAAGTGTCTTAAATCTCCACTTTAATCCAGATCCTCACCAACCGTTTTGGATGTGTGTCGAGCCTCTACAAAGTAAGAAATGCAACAGATTTAGAAGGGAGGGAAAATAGGCTTTTCTGTCATTATAAATATGCATTTTCCAGCTTGCATATCCCTGAAACGGCTATTTTTTTTGCCCTCCCTGTTTCTCAACCCATCTTCTGTTCCCAAACAGAACCCATGGAGTAATGTTGTAATGTAATGAGTCTAGTCTACTCATTTAAAAGTGTCTTCTGCTGAGCTGAACCAGGGTTTGTATAGTCAGCGGACACATCTGTCACAACGGTACACAGCAGGAATGTCAGCCTGCTGCCATTACATACAGCACATCTCTAAACACATTTATTAGTTTAATTAGGTCTCATATCCAGTCAGTCAAATTGGTGACAATGATGGCCTCCAAGTAGACTAAATGTGCAGAAAAGAACTGCCTCTAAATCAGGGTGATTAACAGGAGTAGAAAATGAGAGAGGTAAAAGCGGAGCGTGTAGTCTCCACGTTGTCTGTCAAGGCTTGCTTTCATGATGTTACGTAACACATACCAGCACACACAGCCTAAACACGCTCTACAGTATCTCCTTTCACCAAGGACCCAAATGAGCTGTTACACAACAAAAGGGGCTGTTTGTTTTCTTTCACAACGCCTTTCAAAAAGCGCTGCACAAGTGCATCATCCGACACAACATGTAATGCAGTGATAATGGTGCTCTGATGTCATTAGGGCAGGGACGTATTACTCATTTTTGGGCCCAAGACAAACCTAGTGACTGGGACCCTCCACATCCTTCTGTTTAATTTTTTTTACAAAATGTGAGCATGTATTTTATTTTAAATGATCATGATATATTACATTCACGTGAATTAAGACTAAAACAGTAGTATGTACTGTAAACCGAAGGGGAAATAATTAATAATCCGTTTTTACGAGACATTTGGGGGCCCCCGGAAATCACGGGGCCCTACGTAACTGCCTGTGTTTGCCTAATGGTAAGTCCGCCTCTGCATGAGGGGGGGTTCATAGCAGTTTTTCATTGTCTTCCATTGTTAAACTATGACCTTCTTTGATGAATTTGACAAACATATGTAGCGTTATCCTGCTGGTCGTTTAGTAAACATTATTTTATAAACATTGTTGTTCATTGTGGAAAAATGCAATAATAGTGGGGTCGTATTGTACAAGATGTTAATGCCATATGAGCCTATTGCTTATCAACCTAATGAAATACTATACAAATTTGTCTTTGGTGTGTACTGTACACTTGTATGCTTCATTATCAACACTGATATTGATATCAGTGATATTGATATTGATAACACTGATATGCTGAATTGTTGTTTAATGTAAGTTAACTGGTCCGGACAGAATTTGCAGAGTTATTTTTAGTATTCAAATATAATAAAAACACATATTGTGAAATATACTAAAAAAGGCAAAATAGTCCTAATAATAATATTATTGTTCTAAAACAAGCAAACAAACTGGAACGCCACAAAAATAAATCATACATCTTGGCAGGTCTGTATTCATATTGAAAGTCCCCTAAGCAATTTAACCTCTGTAACCTGTGAAGTTGACGGTAATTGAAACACTTGGTCCTGTGCCATGAATTTCATTCCTCATTAAACATTTCCCATTAAAACATGGCCACCGTTCACCAAGAAAAATCTTGCAGTGCATTGTTTGGATAACATGTGAGCGCACAAAGAACAAAGCAAGAACTTTTATTGCCACAGCCGAAAGTTCTGGGAATTCTCTGCTCCAAAGTAGCTCCATGCCCACAGAAAATCACAATATTTTATCAAAGCAAAGTTGCTCTATTTGCTTCCTTTTTCCTTTTTTTGTCCTTATCTCTTACTTAGGTCTTTGTTCCTGGCCCAGGCGCAATGCCAGGTTTCGGAGAGGAGGGGAAGGTGGAGGAGGACAGGTTGGGTGTCAGGTGTTGTCAACAGGTCCTCTGCACTATTCCCTTCAACAACCCCAAGGTGATTTTTATTTAACAATGCCAGTCTTAGTGAGAAGTGATCATATGCCGTCTATGCCGTCTATGTGCAAAAAACGGGATCTGAGTGCTCATGTGTCTCAGTTCAAAGCTACTTAAGGTTTTACTCATTCACATCTCCAGGAATGATGTTAGACAACTGTCTCAAAACCCTGTCACTAAGACAAGTGCTTTCTTGTTGAGTTTCATATCTGTGGTTGTTTTATTTATTTTGTTTTGCTCAAAAGTTATATCAGCTTTAATACAATCAGAGGTTTTTGACTCCTTCAAAATGCAATCAATCGTTGTAGTATAGTATACTTACTTTGGAGTACGTGTCTGTACTTTTCCAGGACCAAGAAATCTATAGTACAGATACTTTATGTTCCCGAACTGCGACATGATCATTGAGAATTGTGTCGGTTATGTAGAGTGGATTGTTGATTAAATGAATCAAAATGGAGTGCATTACTAGTTAGTGATTTGAGTGCAGTTGATTTGTGAAGTTGTTAAAAAAAAAAAAAGGTTTTTTGTTGACACAAAGGTTTTGCAGTATGTGCCATCAGAAACTGATGTAAACAGTTTTCAACAACCGTTTATCTTTGTTAAAATAAAATAAATAAAATTGTCAGTCAAAAGTGCCCTTGCCTTGTATGAAATATAATTTTTTTCAGAATATCAACCATCTAATGAACACAATCTTAATGTAGACCTCTTCCAACAATGCAACATGCATTTTTTACACTAAAAGATGTACTGAGATCACAGGAATAGACAACAGATCCATGACTAAAACAATAAATGGCCACAAATGGACAACAGATCTCCATAGCGGCAATACAATACTGAAAGTGCATGACCAGTTCAGGATGCACTTGTGTAGTGCATTAATAGTTAAATAATCCTGGCTGTTATACTATTTACCAATGACCTCATGTGTCAAGTTGGAGTGATTGTTACTCTGGTAACACAATAGCTCAAAGACTGATGTATCAAAACAAGTATTAACATGGACTGTTTATACAATGTGTCTGTAGAAATTGTAAGCTTGAGTAACGTGGACTTTACCCGCTGTAATTGACTAAGCTTTTTTGGAGAGATAAGTGTTATCTGGTTTTATATCTTTGCATGCATACTTATCCCAGCTGGTGCTGTTAGTCCTGATTCATTACAACTGTAGTCCCCAAATCAGACTATCCAGTCGATGACAAGATCCATTGTGTTCATTTTATTTTATTTTTTTACATTCCTCAGCATCGGAGGACAACCCTGCTGTTAATGTGTAGCACGTCAAGAGGTTATTGAAGCAAATGAGACCCTTCTTGTTATGGTGCTAACTGTGGTCTTATAGGATTAATGCATAATAATAATAATACTACTACTAATAATAATACAATAATGATAGCTAATAGTTGTAAAACAGTCACTGTTCACATGTAAAGTGGGACAACTAACCCCAATGGATAGCCAACACTAAGGGTTGCTGTAGAATGTGACTCACAACAATGCTCAGTGGATATCTGTGCCATTTCAGAAGGATAAATGTATGCGCTCGTGCCACTTCATTAAGTACATCTGAGATGCAACACAGGAGCCATATCAAAAAAGTTTGGCTTTACAAAGATAATAATTCGGAGCTATATTGACACCATCAATATGGTATTAGTTAACAGTTTTATTATTTTAATGTACTGTATTGTTTGCAGTGGTGAATAACCTTTTGTTTCTCTTATATTTGAGTATATTAAAATGTATGTGGTAATGTTGCCATAGAATATAATTACCAAATAAACCACCACGAAGATAGCAGAACAAGACTCAAGCAAAGGTAGAAAGAAATAAACTTACTCTGGTGTTTTCCGCACAGGACGCTTAAGGTGACCCACATGGGCGAGACAGAAGCATAAACCTGCCGCCGATCAGCAGACACCCCCACCAGGAATGGTGCAGCAGTTCGTATCGGAGCGTTTAATCCCAAACCTGCGAGCGTTCCTGTTGCTGCCAACACCAGACGCACACGCACACATACGCACACACACAGTTGTTGTCGGTTTCCAAGAGCAATTGCCGAGTAGGGAATGTGGGAGCAGGTGAATGACAGATGCCTCCCAGGTAACTCAATATATGAGGGGAGGAGCTCCATACACACCTGGCAGAGGTGGTCACGGTGCATGAAGTGGCCGCAGGTTGCACGGTAAATTTGAGTGACATCTTATGATGCACCTACCTGTTCCATATATCGTGTATAGACATTTCAGTTATTGACATAATAAATGTTCTTTAAGCTCTTCGTTTCACGCATGCACCGTACATACATTGTGGGCCTGTTTCAGTCTCACAGGAAGGCAAAAAGAAACCATCTTTAGTCCAGTTCCTGCAGGACAACACTGTAGTCTCTTTGTAAAACCGTCAGTCTTTAGTCCATGTATTCTCATGCATTGTGTTCACACCAGCAGTGAGGGCCAGGTAAAAAGGGGGAGAATGTGATGAAAGTCTGTCTAAACAAAAGCCTGACATGCCTGATATGTGATTTGTTTCAATGCCGGTTGCTATGGAAACCTTACCACGAGGGCTTGATCATTAACTGAAGCTGTCACACCTGAGAAATCACCTGTTTGCGGACTGGAAGTGGAAAGTGTCAGTGTTAAAACATGGGCAACCTAGAAGAAGTACCTAGAATTAGTGTTGAGTAACACTTTCCACAGATAAACCCGAACATCAAATATACCGTGTAATGTAATGTAAAATATGTAATTAAATATAATCATTTAGTGCAGAATATCACATCCTAATAATAAAATCATTTTTTCTTGGACTTCCAAACTTAATCTGGTCCTCTGTGGCAATGTGCAAATGCTCTACTCCCGTCTTCATCAAAGCAACGACACCCTCTATTGGAGGAAGTGCGTCAGTACTTACAGAACATACTGTAAACCCCGCGGGGCCAAAGTGTGGCCGCTCGGCAATTTCGGCCCACGACATATGGTAAAAAATAAAATGTAACATAAAATAGAGAGCATCTTCACGATGTGAAGGGAAAAAGCGGAAATGTTGTAACACAAAAGTGTTTTAAATGCCTTTTGCAGTGGCGATTGCTCTAAGACTGCAGGGGAAGCTCCGCTGCGTAAAACTGGCTTGTCATTGGATAAATGCTCGGTTTTGTCCCGCCCATCGGACGCTGAGCGTCACTTTAAGTCTATGGGGCAGTGGGCTGGCCCGGACGTTTGGCTTTCTGCATGACGATTGGATAATCTATCTGAAGCGGAATCCCTTTTCGATTCCCAGTAAAATGAGCCAATCAGCGATCTTGATGTATAAACATACACCCGAGCAAGGTTTTTTTTCTATTGTTTTGAACTTATACGGAGACTTTACCAACCCCCAGCAACTTTGTCCCTGTTAATAACGACTAGGAACAGAGGGTTAAATTTACAATGTAGGCCAGAAAAAATGAGCTTCCCCTACGTGAATGACCAGCAGCCGACACCCGTCTTATATAACATAAAGTTGTTTTAAAGCTTTTTTCACAAAATGAGAAAAGACTCATACAAATCTCAAAGTAGAGCTTTCAGTGGAAAAGAGCTACATTACGCAATGAGGAAAATCAAACGGAAAAGACAAAGACAAAACAGGAAAATCAATGATATAATGGAAAAAACCAAAATACCTGATCATGCGACTCCTGTTCAGTAGCTATGTTTAAAGCTATGTTTAAGCTCTTAGCGCGGGTGACCGGAAACGGAATACAGACAGGAAGTAACATCACTATCATGTCACCATGCGTATACTGTGAACGTCTCACTCGATGGAGTCCATATCGAAGCTGCTGAGAAAAGCGGCTAACAGGCTGCATGAGATTTACAAAATGACTACATTTGTATATTTTGATATTATTTATTTTCTTTATTTAACATTTTATTTTTTTTTATTTTTATTTTTTTATTTATATTTCCTCCTTCCTGAGTCACCACCTTATCGTGGTGGAGGAGTTTGCGTGTCCCAATGATCCTAGGAGCTAAGTTGTCGGGGGCTGTCATGCCCCTGGTAGGGTCACCCATGACAAACAGGTCCTAGGGGAGGGACCAGACAAAGAGTGGCTCAAAAGACCCTAATGATGAATGATACAATTGGACTTCGTTTTCCCTCGCCCGGACGCGGGTCACCGGGGCCCCCCTCTGGAGCCAGGCCCGGAGGCGGGGCACGATGCCGAGCGTCTGGTGGCCGGGCCTGCACCCATGGGGCCCGGTCGGGCACAGCCCGAAAAGGTAACGTGGGTCCCCCCTCCCATGAGCTCACCAGTCGTGGGAGGGGCCAAAGGGGTCGGGTGCAAAGAGAGCTGGGTGGCGGCCGGAGGCAGAGGCCTTGGCGGTCCGATCCTCGGCTACAGAAGTTAGTTGTCGGTACGGAATTTCACCTCTCTGGCGGGGAAGGAGCCTGAGCTGGTGCGTGAGTGTCGTGGGTTCCCTCCAGAACACAGGCCAAGTCAAAGGTAAGTGCTCAAGTGGTCTTTATTGCCACTACCCCCAAAAAGTACTTCACAGCAAACCAGTGCAAACTATTCACAGTGAAAAAAACAAGAATATTCACAAAAATATTTACAAGGATATAGGTATTTACAAATGAGCTCGAAAAAGAATGGTGTAACACCAACTACAGAAATAACACTCAGTCTGCCACGTTACCTGCAATGTAACTCCAGCTATACTCCTCACACACCTGAAAAAGGCCTCCTTTTTAAACCCCATCAGCACTTCCTATTGGCTGGTCATCAGTCACTTGTCTATTAGAAAATGAAAAGTAATATATTTAACAAAACAACTGGCATAATGTGCCACATATATTCCTAATATAATTAACAAATCAAAGCAAACACTAATAATTGTATTTTGAGGCATCTGGAAACTTAGGAAAACCGTCATGTCATGTGACCAACATGACGCGCAAAATTTACATATTTAACCAACCCGGAAGTCTTGATCAAGTTTGGCCCGGGAAACGACAGAGGTAAGTGTGTGCGTGTGTATATGTATGAGATATAGTTAATGGCAGATAAAATACTTCCAAGTGTGCACACATGGTGTATCTCATTAGCGGGATAACGGAGGGAAAGACGTTGTGTTTGTTGAGAAATACTAGCGACACGGTGGGAAAGTGAGTGAGGAGCGTGAGTGGTCGTGTGTGTGTGTGTGTGTGTGTGTGTGCGCGCGTTAATCTACTGCCGAAAATTAGTGACGATTGTGCTCCGTCACATCATCCCTCCCCTCGGGAAGGTTGCCACTGTGGGGCAACCTGGACAAATAATCCGCAACAACGTTGCTCTTCCCTGAGCGGTGGCGGATTCAGAATTTAAATGGCTGCAGGGCGAGGTACCATCGGGTAAGTCTGCTATTGTGGTCTTTCATGGAGTGAATCCAAGTGAGGGCACGGTGGTCGGTTTCAAAGTCGAATTCCTTTCCCAGTAAGTAATACTGTAGGCTCTCCAAGGCCCACTTGATAGCCAGGCCCTCTTTTTCTACTGTGGAGTATCTGGTCTCACGAGGCTGAAGTTTACGACTCAGGTAGAGTATAGGGCGCTCTTGTCCAGGTTCTCCCTGAGCCAAAACAGCTCCTAGGCCGACCATAGAAGCATCCGCCTGAACCAAAAACTTTTGGGAAAAATCAGGACTCCGAAGTACAGGCGATGAGCAAAGATGAGATTTGAGGGTGGTGAAGGCCTTCTCACATTCATCTGTCCATTTGACCGGGTTCCGCTGGTCTTTTGTGGTCAGTGCGGTCAGTGGGGCAGCAATGGTGGCAAACTGAGACACAAAGCGGCGATACCAGCCTGCCAAGCCGAGGAAAGAGCGTACCTCTTTCTTGGTGTGGGGCCGAAAAGCTTTGAGGATGGCCTCTACTTTGTTAACTTGAGGCCTCACTTCTCCGTGTCCCATCTTGTCACGTGTCCCACTCACATTTTGCTGGATTCAAGGTTAGGCCAGCTTGCTGAATCCTTTTTAAGACCAAGGCAAGGTGTTGGATGTGGTCTTCCCAGGTTTCACTAAAGATGACCACATCATCTAGGTAAGCTGCACTGCAGTGTTCACATCCGTTTAGGACTTTATCCATCAGCCTTTGGAATGTGGCTGGAGCTCCATGTAGTCCAAATGGCATCACCGTAAACTGCAACAGTCCAGCAGGTGTTCGGAATGCAATGAATGGTTTTGATGATTTATCCAGCGGTACTTGCCAGTATCCTTTGCACATGTCAAGTGTTGTAATATATTTGGCTGCTCCAACTCTCTCCAATAGGTCATCAATTATTGGCATGGGATAGGCGTCAAACTGTGAGACAGCATTTAGCTTCCGGAAGTCTGTACATATTCGGAGGGAACCATCCTTCTTGTACACAATCACCACTGGGCTGCACCATTTAGAATTGGATGGTTCAATGACTCCCAACTCCCTCATTTCTTGTATTTCCTCCTGGAGCTTTCCCACAAGCTGCTGTGGAACACGGTAAGGTCTCTGGCGGATTGGTTGTCCTTCTTTTAGTCGAATAGTGTGTTCAACTCCGGCTGCTCTGCCAGGCTTTGCATTGAACAATGACGACACCTCCTCAAATGTCTTACACAGTTGTTGGGCTTGCTCGGCGGTGAGGTGATCCAGAATAGGACCAGCAGTGGTGGTCAGGGACTCCAGTCCAGTCTCCAGCTCCTCTTCATCTCCTTCCGGATCCACCTTCTTCACCATCAGGACCTTTACGTTAGCTTGACTTGGCTGTTCTTTCCATTCCTTTAAAAGATTGACATGATATGTTTGTTTTGTCTTTTTCTTTTCTGGGTGCAGGACCTCATAGGTGACAGGTCCCATTTTGCGGGTGATGGTGTAGGGTCCCTGCCACTTGGCTAAAAGCTTATTGGTCGATGAAGGTAAGAGTAATAACACTTTTTGGCCAGGTTGGAACGCACGTAACCGGCCTTGCTTGTCATACCAGGCTTTCTGCAATTTCTGTGCCTTCTCCAAGTTCTCTTCTGCCTCCTCCCTGTAGCTTGCCAGCCGCTCTCTCATCTCAAGGACAAACTGCACAATGCTCCTATCCTGCCTAGTGGTGGAAGAGTGCTCCCAACTTTTACGCAGCAAATCTAAAGGCCCCTGCACTTCCCAGCCATATAACAGCTCAAATGGTGAAAATCCAGTAGATGCTTGCGGTACCTCTCGGTAGGCAAATAAAACAAAGGGCAGCCAACGGTCCCAGTCCTTACCCGTGTCATCCACAAACTTGCGCAGCATCCGCTTGAGTGTTTGGTTGAACCTCTCAACAAGTCCATCAGTTTGCGGGTGATATGGAGTTGTTTTGATGGATGTAATGCCCAGTTGTTTTTGGAAGAGATGCATCAGCCGTGAGGTGAAGTTGGTGCCTTGATCGGTCAGAATCTCATCTGGTATTCCGACCCTGGAGAACAGCTGTACCAAGGCTCGCAGGACTGCAGGTGCTGTGATGGTTCTCAGGGGAAAAGCCTCAGGAAACCGGGTGGCATAGTCACAGATGACCAGCATGTACTGATGACCACTGCTGCTCTTCACCAAAGGCCCCACAATGTCCATGGCAATCCTCCGGAAAGGGGTGGAGATAAGTGTAAGTGGCTGCAGATAAGAACAGTCAGATTTACGGGGTGTGCATGTTTTCTGACATGTCGGGCAGGTGGCGCAATATTTTTGTATATCGGTATACATTGTTGGCCAATAGAAACGCGAGCTGATGCGCAAGAAGGTTTTCTGGCGACCAAGATGACCAGCCCACAGGATTGTATGTGCTAAGTGCATGACCAGTGGTCTACAGCTTAATGGAACAACAAGGCGTTTGCATTCATTCCCCACCAGATACAATACCCGGTTGTCAATACTACAAATTTCTCTACGCACACAACTTCCCGTGGTTTCAGTTTCAACCCTGGCAAACAGCTTTTTTAAAGTTTCATCCTTGGTTTGCAGGACACCAATATTTTCAGGAACCTTCCACATGTCATTCACAGAATCATCAATTTCAGGTTTAGCTGAACACAACTGCTTTTCAAAACGACGCTGACGGCGTGACTTCTTGGGTCCTTTATTTACCCCCTCGCACAGACTACTGTCCAAGTCTGGCAAAGGTTGGACACCAGCTCTGGTCTGGGCACGTGTAACAACCGGACAAGACATATTGAGGGCACATTCTCCATTATCTCCAGAATTTGCGTCATTAGACATGTCATTTTCATTTAACAAGTCCATAAGCACCGGCAAGTCCCACCCAAGAATAGCATCCACAGGTAAGTTCTCGACCACTCCGACCGTCAAGAGGTAGGGCTGCTCAGCAATCGACACAGTCACATCTACAGTTGGATAGGGGTGACGATCCCCATGCACACACAAAATATCCACAGGTTTGTTATAGTCAGGGTTCCTACCTGGCAGCATGCTGCGCTTGACCAAGGACATAAAACTACCAGTGTCCAATAAAGCAGTAATGTTTTGACCGTTGATTAGTACAGATTTGAAACGTTGCACAGTACCTTCAGTCTCAGTGGCAACCCCGGGTTCCGGTCGTGGAGGGTAGCATGCGCCACTAACTTTAGTCTTACGTATAAGACACACAGATGCTATGTGACCAGGCTGCTGGCAGTAGAAACAGACTCTCTCCTTACCCGCTCCTAGTTGGTTTGGGGCAGAGGCAGAAGTGCTGCTACCTGGTTGGTCCTGTGTGCTGTCTCCCTTGGCTGGTGCTCGAGGAGAAGTAGCGGACCGGGCCCCACTTTGGCGTTTTGATGGTCCTCCTGTTCGAGCGTTGAGATACTGCAGGGCCAACTTGGCAGCGGTGACTCCATCAGCTGGCTCATGTTCCTTCACCCAGGTCCTGACTTCCAACGGAAACATCCTCAGGAGCTGCTCCAGAATGATGGCTTCAGCAATCTCCTCCTTGGTATGTTCGTCTGGTCTGATCCAGCGACGATAAAGACCTCGAAGGCAATGATAGGTTTCAGTGGGGTTCTCACCAGGTGGCACTGTGGTAGAGCGGAACTGCTGGCGGTAGGTCTCGGGTGAAATGTCAAACTTAGCCAGCAGAGCCGATTTCAAGTCTGCATAACAGTGGGCTCACTCTTCGTCCATGCCAGTGTAGGCCTCCAATGCCTTGCCAGTCAACAAAGGAACCAGTCGACAAGCCCATTCACCTTCCGGCCATCTCCAGGTTTTAGCTATTCGCTCAAATCGTATCGTAACAGGTAATTCTCCAAGTCCTCGCCCACTTGATACTGGGGAATTTTAGGCTCACTATAGTGCCTCCAGTCAGTTTGTCTACCAACCAGGTCGGGTCCTGTGTTCAGCGGCCTCTCTGCTGTGTCACCTTCCATGTGACACCCACGGACCACAGACCTTGGGCCTGGTGTTGGCAATCCCATCCTGGCGCTACTGGCCGTCCATGTAGCTGACGTGTCTGGTGGAGCAGGCAATGGGGCTGCCGGTGGTGTCTGCGGTGTAGCTGGATGCGGAAGTGGTGCCGGTTTGGGACACACTTTCTCTTGTTAGGAGAGAGGCTCTTAGCCCTCTGAGTTCCACCAACAAACCTTCTTCCCGTCTTTGTTGGCCTGCCAAAAAATCCCTCATCAGGGCTAGCATTGGTGAGTTGGTTCCGATGCTGGGGGAGGATGCCGGTCAGACCTGGCAGACCCAAACGCATTGTGAGGGTCTGCTGGGAACGCCTGGCAGAATCCCCTGTCAGAAGGAGTTTCAACTCCCACCTGCGGGAGAGCTTTGACCATGTTCCGAGGGAGGCAGGGGACATTGAATCCGAGTGGGGGATGTTTCGTGCCTCCATTGTCGATGCGGCCGATCGGAGCTGTGGCCATAAGGTAGTCGGTGCCTGTTGTGGCGGTAATCCCAGAACCCGTTGGTGGACACCAGTGGTGAGGGATGCCGTCAAGATGAAGAAAGAGTCCTATCAGGCCGTCTTGGCCCATGGCACTCTGGAGGCAGCTGACAGGTTTTGGAAGGCCAAGAGGTCTGCAGCTCTGGCGGTCGCTGAGGCAAAAACCCGGACATGGGAGGGGTTCGGAGAGGCCATGGAAAACGACTTCCGGATGGCTTCAAAGAGATTCTGGACCACCATCCACCGTCTCCGGCGGGGGAAGCAGTGCACAGTTAACACCGTGTATGGTGGGGACGGTGTGCTGCTGAACTCGACCCGAGATGTTGTGGACCGTTGGAGGGAATACTTTGAAGACCTCCTCAATCCCACCGACACGCCTTCCAACATGGAAGCAGTGCCTGGGGACTCTGAGTCGGGGTCGCCTATCTCTGGGGCTGAAGTCATTGAGGTGGTCATAAAGCGCCTTGGTGGCAAGGCCCCGGGGGTGGATGAGATCCGCCCGGAGTTCCTTAAGGCCCTGGATACTGTGGGCGTGTCTTGGTTGACACGACTCTGCAGCATTGCGTGGACGTCGGGGTCGGTGCCCCTGGACTGACAGACCGGGGTGGTGGTCCCGCTTTTCAAGAAGGGGGACCTGAGGGGGTGTTCTAACTATTGTGGGATCACACTCCTCAGCCTCCGCGGTAAGGTCTATTCAGGGGTTCTGGAGAGGAGGATCCACAGGATAGTCAAATCTCGGATTCAGGAGGAGCAGTGTGGTTTTCGTCCTGGCCGTGGAACTGTGGACCAGCTTTATACTCTCGGCAGGGTCCTTGAGGGTGCATGGGAGTTTGCCCAACCAGTCTACATGTGTTTTGTGGACTTGGAGAAGGCATTCTACCGTGTTCCTCGGGGAATACTGTGGGGACTTCTCCGGGAATATGGGGTATCAGACCACCTAATCCAGGCGGTTCGTTCCCTGTATGACCGGTGTCAGAGTTTGGTTCGCATTGCCAACAATAAGTCGGACCCGTTTCCAGTGAGGGTTGGACTCCGCCAGGGATGCCCTTTGTCACCGATTCTGTTCACTACTTTCATGGACAGAATTTCTAGGCGCAGCCAGGGCGTTGAGGGGTTTCAGTTTGGTGGCCGCAGGATTCGATCTCTGCTTTTTGCAGATGATGTGGTCCTTATGGCTTCATCGAGCAGTGACCTTCAACTCTCACTGGATCGGTTCACAGCTGAGTGTGAAGCGGCTGGAATGAGAATCAGCACCTCCAAGTCCGAGTTTATGGTTCTCGCCCGGGAAAGGGTGGAGTGCCATCTCTGGGTCGGGGATGAGGTCCTGCCTCAAGTGGAGGAGTTTAAGTACCTCGGGGTCTTGTTCACGAGTGATGGAAGGATGGAGCGTGAGATGGACAGGCGGATTGGTGCGGCGTCTGCAGTGATGCCGACTCTGCACCGATCTGTCGTGGTGAAAAGAGAGCTGAGCCAAAAGTCAAAGCTCTCAATTTACCGGTCAATCTACGTTCCTACCCTCACCTATGGTCATGAGCTTTGGGTAGTGACCAAAAGGACAAGTTCGCGGGTACAAGCGGCCGAAATTAGTTTTCTCCGCAGGGTGGCTGGGCTCTCCCTTAGAGATAGGGTGAAAAGCACTGTCATCCGGGAGAGACTCGGAGTAGAACCGCTGCTCCTCCGCATTGAGAGGAGTCAGATGAGGTGGCTAGGGCATCTGGTTAGGATGCCTCCCGAACGCCTTCCTGGGGAGGTGTTCAGGGCACGTCCAACCGGTAGGAGGCCTCAGGGAAGACCCAGGACACGTTGGAGAGACTATGTCTTTCAGCTGGCCTGGGAACGCCTCGGCATCCGCTGGGAAGAGCTAGACGAAGTGGCCGGGGAGAGGGACCTCTGGGCTTCCCTGCTTAGGTTGCTGCCCCCGCGACCCGACCCGGATGAGCCGAAGAAAATGGATAGATGGATGGATTATATTTCCACATGCGTTTCCTTTTAATTTTGGCACTCCTGTGATTCCATAGTAAACATCCTCTGTTCAGGGAGGGCCTTTCAAATTTGACATAGAGGACTTCCTTCCTTCGATTTCAAACCAGCAGTCTTCTCAATCCAGAATTTGGATCTTAGTTGTTTGTTTAGTTTAGTTGTTTAAATTTGGAACTGAAGATTTTGGATAAAAGGCGAAATGTCTTGAAGAGTCCACTTTCCTCGATTCAACCTTTCGGGTTAGGACTCAAAAATGGTTCGTGAGGTAGGTTGCGGATCTACTCGGGAATTACTTGAATCCACAGCTGAAGACAGACTTTTAATTTTTATTGTCCTCCGTAGGGATGCTTGGATTAGGGTTTTATGGTGCCGATTCAAGTAGCGATTATCCAAGACTGAAATCGGACGATACCAATCACTTGGATTAATTATAAATTTTTCATTGTATTTATAATGAATGCTATTGGCCAGTGGTGCTGTAAAAAGGGTCCCTTAACTGCTAGGCTACCCAAAAAATAGGTAATTACTTATAAAATTAGTAAATAATTAATGCTGAGAAAGGCTGGTCTCATCCAATGAATTAAATTATTTTTGTAGGAATTAGCTTAGCCTTCTGACTGTCACACACGTATGCGCTAGGGCTAGCCACTCGGCTGCCGTTTGAGTGATGATCACACCGTTAGACTTGAAAACTCGCCATACACTGTCAATTGTTTGTTGAATGCCGAATTTAACCCTTTTGTCATGCTACTACGCAAGGGAGTTTGCATGGCATGTGTTGGCAGCTAATGTAAGTTCGACATGGCAGACATGTTTGTTATTGTTTGTTTTTTATTGAAGGAGTTTTGAGGCACATTGGCCTGCACTTGCAAACGTGCCATGCCTAAACACTATGTGTTTTGATTGTCTGTGTTAATACCATTACTCCTCTTGCAACATTAGTTCACTTGAGTACTCTGTTATTCCTCAGGATTATACTGATGATCCTGAGGATGATACAGGGTCATCAACAACCTGGGTCCATTTTTTGGCCACTGTATTCCAGATGCCTTACATGCACAGTGTATGCCTTACAGGATGCCATAGTAAAGTGTGAACTACGTACAGCAAGATTTTGTTTTGGGTGCATTATCCAAGATGGCTGCGTAAACAAACCAAGCACAAATAAAACAGTTTCTTCCATCCATCCATCCATCCATCTATCCATCCATCCATTTTCCTCCGCTTATCCGGGTCCGGGTCGCGGGGGCAGCAGCTTCAGTAAGGAAGTCCAGACTTCCCGGTCCCCAGCGACCTCTTCCAGCTCCATCGGGAAGACACCAAGGGGTTCCCAGGCCAGCTGTCAGCAGGCAGCATATAGTCCCTCCAGCGTGTCCTAGGTCTTCCCGGGGACCTTCTCCCGACTGGGCATGCCCGAAACAACTCACCAGGGAGGCGCCCGGGAGTCATCCGGACTAGGACCCGAGCCAACTCAACTGGCTCCTTTCAATGTGAAGGAGCAGCGGCTCTACTCTGAGCTGCTCCTGGATGGCCGAGCTCCTCACCCCTATCTTTAGGGTGAGTCCAGCCACCCTACGAAAGAAACTCACTTCTGCTGCTTGTATCCGCAATCTCATTCTTTCGGTCATGACCCATAACTCATGACCATAGGTGAGGGTGGGAACGTAGATCGATCGGTAAACAGAGAGCTTTGCCTTCCGGCTCAGCTCTCTCTTCACCACGACAGTCCGGTACAGTGACTGCATTACTGCAGATGCTGCACCGATCCGTCTGTCGATCTCACGCTCCAACCTTCCCTCACTCATGAACAAGAACCCGAGATATTAGAACTCCTCCACCTGAGGCAAGACCTCACTCCCAACCCGGAGGGTACAGTCCACCCGTTTCCGACTGAGAACCATGGCCTCGGATTTGGAGGTGCTGAGTCTCATCCCAGGAGCTTCACACTCAGCTGCAAACCGCTGCAGTAAATGCTGTAGGTCACAGCCTGATGAGGCCATAAGGACCACATCGTCCTAAGACGAGATCCTAAGGTCACCAAGCTGGACTCCCTCAACACCTTGACTGCGCCTAGAAATTCTGTCCATGAAGATTATGAACAGAATCGGTGACAAAGGGCAGCCTTGGCGGAGGCCAACGCTCAACGGAAACAAGCTCGACTTACTGCTGGCAATGCGAACCAAGCTTCTGCTTCGATTGTACAAGGACCGAATGGCACGTAGTAGCGGGCCACCAATCCAGTACTCCCGGAGCACCCCCCACAGGACACCACGAGGGACACGGTCGAATGCCTTTTCCAGGTCTACAAAGCACATGTAGACCAGTTGGGCAAACTCCCACATACCCTCCAGTACCCTTGCAAGGGTGTAGAGCTGGTCCAGTGTTCCACGACCGGGACGAAAACCACATTGCAGCTCCTGTAACTGAGGTTCGACTAACGGTCGTGCCCTTCTCTCCAGCAGCCTGGAGTAGACTTTCCCAGGAAGGCTGAGGAGTGTGATCCCCCTATAGTTGGAACACACCCTCCGGTCACCCTTTTAAAAAATGGGGACCACCACCTCGGTCTGCCAGTCCAGGGGTACTGTTCCTGACTTCCTTGCAATGTTGTAGAGGCGTGTCAACCAACACAGTCCTCCAACATCCAGAGCCTTGAGGAATTCCGAGCGAAACTCGTCTACCCCTGGAGCCTTGCCACTGGGGAGTGATTTAACTACCCCAAATACCTCAGCCACGGTGATAGAACTGTCCACGTACGTATCCTCAGACTCTGCTTCCTCTACGGAAGGCATGTCAGTGGAATTGATTTCAAAAAACTGTTTCTTACGGGTGCCATATTACACCTAAAGCAGGTGGGCGAATGCAAACCAAGGCAACATTTTAGCATAAATGTTGGATGCTAACTGAAAATTGCGCCAATGTTAATCAAGGTACCAGTTGAGAGAACACTTCTCTGCTCTAAACATTAGAAATAAAAAATTATAAACAATTGATTTATTGCACATGTTATTTGCAGACACATACACAATTAAAGTGAATAAAACAACAAAAACAATCCGCCAAGAATTTGCATCCCACATGAGTATGGTATTGTATTGTCGTCTATCTTGAGGATGTGGCAGTGTTGCCTTCAGTATCACTTGCATGAATAGCACTCTTATCAATTGTTCACATTCATTAAAGTTGTAAAAAGCAAACCAGGGCGTATGAACACAAAAAAAGAACAGAGCGTGAGGTGCTAATTATGCCGGCATAAATGTAGCCTTCTTTGTACTTGTGTGTGGTATTGTGAGTTCAATACGTTATGTTTGCTACAGGGCTGTTGACAGACAACTGAAGTTTAAGTGCTAAACTAATAATGCTAAAATTACAATTACTTGCTGCGTAAAGTACTGTATTGGAACATGTGATCAATATGACAAAAGTTTTGGACATGCCTCTTAATTAATTAATTAATCAATCAGGGTTTGGATTACATATCTTAGTGTTTATCTTAGCAATACATTTATGAACAATTGCATGCTTCCAAACTTATGGGAACAGTTTTCAGGGAAGGCCATTTTCCATAAAGTTGTGTTTGGTGTGGAAAAAAAACATCAAACATTTGCTTGGGATAAACTAAACCCTGTCTTAAATCTAGTCCAAAATGTAGCTAAGACCTCTTCTGGATTTAAGTACAAAAATTCGCACAGAATTACCAAAGACAAAGTAAATTAGTAGAAAAGTAGAAAATTGTCCCACAGATGCCATGTTTTCTTTGTGATGTCACATACTGTGTGGATGGACTGATAGAAGGTCTGGCTGAAGGTTTTGAACTATTTTGGCACTTTTCCTGCCCAAAGATTTTGACTAACCAGCTTTAGTAATGCCCAGAAAAGGGCTTCTGCCCACAACTACAAAGGAGGACATGGGAGGAACCATTGCAGGAACCAGGTACGCTACAGGAGATAATTGTCATGTTGAATAATATAAGGATGGAGCTAAACAGCAAAATAGATAAACAGCATGAAGACATGAAATCCCAAATGAAACACAAGAATGAAATGCATCACAGAAACAAATGGATGTAAGGAAAAGTGAAAGCTTCAAAGTAACAAAATGAAGAAAAGCAGGACATTATATTGCAAATTATGTGGAGAGTGGATGATTTGGAGCATTTGACGTGCATAAACAGCAAAATTGTGACAGGGCTTCACATAGCACACAGGTCAGTGTGTGATAACAGCTGATAACGGAGGAGGACAAGATGTTACATAAACAGAGTAACAAGTGACCAACTTTCTGCAGGCAAAGAGGTTGGATGTGGACCTCAACAACATGGATACATACATCCCAGTGTTTGGCAGGAATAACAGCACAATACCTGTCATCATAATCATATATCATACTCACTGCAACAGAAATTAAAAACATAATCTATCTAAGTCAGCATCCTCAGTGTTTTATTCTTTTATTGAATGTTTTACTCCCACATTCCAGACACATGCATGTTAGGTCAACTGGCGACTCTAAATTGTCGGTAGGTATGAATCTGAGTGTGAATGGTTGTCTGTCTGCCCTGCGATTGGCTGGACACTGTCTCCCACCCGAAGTCAGCTGTGATAGGCTGCAGCATACCCGTGACACTGATGAGGATAAGCACATAGAAAATGGATAGATGGATGAATGTTTTACTATTTCAAATGCAGTTAGATTTGTTATAAACAATTTATTCCCAATGTATCATTTTTCTATTTTATTTATTCCCTATACTGCACAAAGTTTATAGTGTCATTATTTTAACTCCCATTTGCATCTATCACCATACTTTTATACGGGAAGTGGAAAAAATATGTAAATAAAAAATGTCGGAAAGTAAAATATTGCCTCGACAAGTGTAAAAAAAAATGGTGTGAATGAATTATCAGTAATAAACATGGGGAAGGAGTAGGAGGATTAAATACAAGATTTCATTTGCACATGTTGAATTGTGCAAATGTTATCATGTGATGTCCTTCATGTAACATTTTACGCATGTCTGAAACAAATAAACACATACCATTTTCACTTCTGTCATAGGCATCATGCCCATGGTGCCCATAATTTTATATTACAGTACATACATCGCTACAGATGCATATGTGGTTATATAAGATAAGAGATATGGAATAGCTAAATGAACTGTCTTTACATGGCCAGCTGTTTCATTGTCCCTTCAGCATCTATCTGGCTCTCTGTCTCGCTTGTCCTCTCAAACAATCTGCATAGTGTGGCTGCAAGAACGAAGGCGTTGTTTGCCTTGAATGGAGGAAAAGCAGTGGAAAGGGGGTGCAGAGGGAGATGCTCCAGCTGTAAGGGGGGGGGGGCAAGACAACACAACAGCATCTCACATGTGGCAAAGGGGGAGGTGGGTGTCCAGGCTGTGGGGGCTACACACAGTGGCATTGTTATGGGGGGTGGGGGTGTTGCTGATAAGAGTGAGAGAAATGGATCATTCCCTTTAAATCCTCCCTCCGGGAAACCTTAATGCAAAACACTCCTGATGATGTAAGCTTACGTGGAGGCTCCGCAGATATGTTTTAAATCATGAAAACAGATAAAAGAATCGTCTCTTATGGCTTTTTATTACCAAACATTCTTATCTGGTTAAATCAATGAATTCATTGGTAAAACGTAACTTGCAGTGGCAGTGTAAATTCTTGTGCATGCATCACCTCCTCCAGATGTGACGTGTGGAAAGATTTACACTCTAAGTCAGTTGAACTGACAAGTTGAAAAGGATAGTAAAAAGTACATTATGAAACACTGAGAAAGTTCTCCAGGAGCAATATAAATGGTTCTCACTGGGTGGAAAAATATCACCAAGCGATAACAATGTTTTTGTTACAAGACGGTTTCTCCGGTGCATTGAACCCAAAGGAAAAACAGACAAATGAGTATATTTACAAAGTTTAATATTACAAACTGAACTGTTGACAGAGCAACAAAAAGAAAAATACAAATTACAATAAAGGGTGAGCAAGCCACAGGATTTGGTCAATGTCATATAAGCTACACAGAATAATAACGAAATAAGTAAAATAAGCAATTACCTACATTAGCAAATGCAAAAAAGTAGCACACATGCAGGCCAAGACAAATTACAATATATTTAATGAAGGTTTAATCAATGTTCACATGGAAATTTTAGTTTTAAACTTAAAATAACAAGGTAAATCCATACCATACAATAAAAAATGCAAAAGATCTTTTTTTACCCTTCTCACAAGTCATATTGACATATTTAAACAGCAAATTAGCAATGACACATTCCCTTTAGGTTTTGGGGAGGAAGGGTTTTTTCCATTAATAGTGCTTTTTGTCTTTGATACTTCATTTACAATGAATTCACCTAGAAATGGTATTGAGGAACATTGTATTGCATTTTCTACAAGTATAATAACAGATGTTACAAATAACTGTACTGTAACGGGATTCACACTAAATACAGTGGAACTTTGGTTAGCGTCATTAATCAGTTACTCTAACTGAAACAGACGCTAACGAAATCCATTACTTAGCATCCATTACTTAGGACGTGATTCTTTACATGCTGTACCCAAAGACACGATGTGGCAGCAAGATCAACTCCCTGTTTTGACATTAGTTGTTTTTTTAATTCAATAATGTTTCTCACGTCAGTACTGTAACCTAAAATACAGTAAATGAAAATTCAAGTGCCAGAATTTTGACAAGAATGTGGGAAACTTTGAATTAAAGAAATAACTCATGCCAGATCAGGACGATGGTGTCCGTGTGATGTTTCACCGCTACATTGTGCCTTTGGGAACGGTAGTCTTCAGTAAATAACATTAAACGCAAAACGTTAATTTATCCCTTTCACTTGGAATTTATATGCATTTGAATTGTTTAATGCATTTAAAACTGTAATTATAAAACGATACAAACGTGTTTTGTGTTAAAATTTTTGAGAGTCAACCGCTGCGACATCATAGACGGGTAAAGTATTTTCTGGTTGCCATTTTGTTTACTATCTAATAGGATGCTAACTAAGAAGGATGTTTTTTGACCAAAAAAAAATAACAATACTGACGGACTCATGCAGTGTATTCTCGACATGACAGGCTGTGCACCATATTGTACTCTAACCGGAGAATGAATGCAAAACGTGGTTATTAAATACGCTAACTGGGGCGGACGCTGAGGTCCCACTGTTATCGCCAATAAAGGCTGTGCTTGGATTGTATATTTGTTGTGGTTGTAGACCTCGGCCAAGTT
This sequence comes from Oostethus manadensis, assembly GCA_024372805.1. Classification (NCBI taxonomy): domain Eukaryota; kingdom Metazoa; phylum Chordata; class Actinopteri; order Syngnathiformes; family Syngnathidae; genus Oostethus; species Oostethus manadensis. The sequence goes on from QODF01000038.1 coordinate 1,542,734, forward strand.
CCATATTTCCCACCATATTGTGAGTCACACCAAAATAATAATCCTACATACATTCCAACATAACCATACTTTTTTTCCAAGTGATTTTTTTTGTTTTTTTGCACAAATGGAGAAAATGGTCCTATCTGGCAATGTTAAAGGATTCTTTTTTTAAATAAATTGGTCCCGATCACCCCCAAAATATATCAAAATCAGTTCCTCCATATCCCATTTCCGAAAATTCCTGAAAATTCCAGCCAAATCTTTTCCAAATATTTCAGGTTGTTTTGAACACTAACAGACAGAAAAATGCCTGCAAAAACATAACTTCCTTGGCGGAGGTTAAAATGTGTGGCAAAGTTCAAAAGTGGTGGTCAAGAAGATTGAAAATGATCATATGATATAAATTAAACATTCACTTGAGTTATTTGTTCCTGCACGGGGTCTGTTTGCAGCCCATCCCTCACCTGCCTCAGCTCCTCTCCTCCGATCTCTCTGCACACATCCCATCCGAGAAGGAGAGGCGAGAGGAAGGGAAGCGAACTTCACTCACGTTTACGTTGCTTTTACGCACAGAATCTGACAGCTCCCGCCCCCCCCACTCACCATATTCGACATTTATGTCGCTGTGGGCGAAAATGGCTTGTGGGAGCTGAAATGAAATTCATTTATGCAGCATATTTGGATTTGTTTCAAAAAGAAGCGAGTTTGAACGTGAACGACCTGTGCGTCTTTGGCCATTGGGGTGCGTCCATCTGAGAAGCAGATCGGGCGAAAGACGCTCGACACACGAGGAAGCTGATTTATTGCTAAAACATATTCCTTTCGGCCAGTAAGCACTTGTGATGCATCTGCGAAAGTTTCGCCTATCCGAATTGCTGTCGTTCGGACCAGGGCGAGACTTTTAATGGATCTTTTATGCGGGACCCGCTAGGATGGACGTGGTAGATGAAACTGAAGCTTTACAGAGATTTTTTGAAGGTAAGCCGTCTCTCTCGTAAACAATTGTATTCAACCGAATCAATCGAACATTCAAAGCAGTTTTGTAAAGCAAGAAGTTATGCAAAACGAACTTTAAAAGTTTATCTAAAAGTTATTTTTTTCACAAATATCCATATTTTATTGTGCCCATGCAGTTGAGTCGTGTTTTTCCCTTGGCTTCTCCTTTTAAAACAAAAAAATGCAAGCAAGCTGAGGGTTCAAGGGTGCAGCAGCAGCAAAAGTGCTAGTGATGGGTAACAGATCAAGATAAACTCCAAGGGGGGAAATGAGATGAGGAGGATGAGCTTGACAGTTGGAACTTGTAGGAATTCAATTTAAGAAGATAAATGCTGAGTTTTGCAAAGGTATTACAAGGCACAAAGCTGGGAACAGGAGCAGTTTCAAATAGTTATTTCTGCAAAATGTTGTTCAAGCACACTTTTAACCCCTCGGTTTTGTTTGAAAACATAGAAATCAATATATGTAGGTATTATTTGTGCTGTATTTTTGTCATATAATGAGCAGGTGCACTGCATTGACTCGGATGTGTTTCAGCATTGGTGGCTTGCTCACATCAAATTACATCACATGCAAGAAAAACACCTTTTGTTAATTTGTCAATTTGACTTTCAACATTCCATGATATAGAGTACAATCACAGCTCACTACTTAAGTGAACAGAGTGTCAAGTGTCCCGCAAAAGAAGTCAAGTGCACATAAAAACACACTCTGTGCTTGTGTTATAGTGTTAACTTATATACTGTACACAGGCATCCTTGACTGTCAAGAGTTTTCTGTGTCATTTTGACAGGAATTTAGTGTGTTTACATTCTTGCTTTGGGAGTAAAAGATATGTTCGCTCTCTTCGGTTTTATGTCAGCCACGCTTGCTTGCACAGAAATGTCAGCTTGGCCATGAAAAGTAAATAGTAGGTGCTTGTTTTTGATGCATTGTGCTGCACTGTGTCAGATGTTGGCTTTGAGGAATTGCTCATGATTTTGAGGATGGTAAAATGACATTCTCAATATTTTTTAAGATCTGGTGTTCAGAGTCATGGTCATGGACAAAAAAGCAGTATAGTGGTAATGATGTCAAAGCTTCTAATAAGACTGCAATTAGGTTGACGTCGTCCTCCGGGTAGCGCACACCCGCTAGGGGCCACATTTGCATGGTACCTAAGAATTTCTATTACTGGATTTAATGTATGAATTTCAGATTTTTATATTTGTTTAACTCTCTAGTTGTGCAATGCATTTGCAATTGTGCAATGTGATGCATATCAAATGTCCTTGTGTTTGCATTTACTTAAAATAAAAAGGCAGGTTAGCCGTTACCTGTTTTACAAAAACATAAGTGGCATCAGTATCGAGCAGAGGCCAAATATAAATAAACATTTTTAAAAGGTGAGTATGCATTGCAGCCATCAATTTCCACGTTTAAATGGTCGATACAACTTTGCACTTTCACTGTAGTTTGATGATTGATATGTATGTATGTTTAAAGTGTCATTATTAGGTTATATCTGATCTGTACACTGACACATTTTGGTGGCAGTGGAAAGTATCCCATTAATATCTGCGCTTTTCCCGTGCTTGTGTTGCCATAACCTTTAGTGTATACCAACTGCCCTGTGGATGAAAACAACTTGCTATGTGTCACTAGAACTGTATTTTTTAGATCGGAGTCCATTTTAATGAGTACGTAAGCGGAAATTGACCCCAAAACCACTAAACTTGAATCGTGTGCAGTTGTGTAAATCCTGTCAATGGTTTTGACGTATTGACTCTCTCGCGCCATGTTTTTAGCATTGTACTTGTGTTTTACATTATACTTTAATTCATGGCCTTATGCAGGAGCACACTCGGACCCATCTTAGTGATGGATCTCGCTGGTAAGCCATGTTTTAATAGGATCACTGCAATACGTATACATCACCCTAATGCACAGCATGCATTCCTGGCATAGCGTCAGTGCTTGTTAAAACACAATGAAGTGAGACTGGTGTTTCTCCTCAGCCTCCATTAGAGTAACAGTGTGCAGATAGGGTGAGGAGGTGAGACAGAGCAGACTCACAGTGCTGAGAGACTCACCCGTTGGGAGTAAGCCAAGCAAATCTCCACTGGAACAACCCCTTCCTCTACCATAACTTGACCTTCTCATCTCTGACTCACTTAGACAATAAACAGTTGCTCACACTCACACTGACACACACAAAGGTTAGTGACATTTATTGCTGCTCTGTTGATTCATCTCAAGGAACGATCCCTTCTAAGTAAACTGAACAATTGATTGAAGTAGACCATCTTCAAGTGGATTTCAAGTCATAAGCGTGTTCAGTAGTCGTACACTGTACTTTTAGCCAAATAACTATGATCTCTGGTTCAGAAGTATTGAGCATTAAAGTTTTCTTCCTGTATTTTCTTGCACAGTTGTTTTCAAAGTGTGACACAAATGTTCCCTGGGAGGCACCAAAGGACATAAAAGAAGGTGCCGCAGTATGAATAAAATGAAGCAAAACCTCTTTTTCAAATCTATTAGACTGTCTTCAGTTATGTCAAAGAAAAAACAAATATCTTTGAGTTTGAGTGAGCAAGTAAACAGAACCTTAGGTAAACAGAAAGCTCCACAAAATATGCTCCAGAAAATCAACATTTCCAGACGTAAGGAAGGCCCTAACTGTATTATATTATCTGAAGGAAGGCTCATTCCGCCGCATTTTGAAAACCCCTGCTTTACAGCCGGCTGAACAAGTTCTCACAACATTAAAATGGCAAAATGTATGCAGCGATAAGCTTGTACTGCCTGCTGCACATGCACAAAAATGGTCCTCCCACAACATAGCAGACATTTTGCTGTAAAAACTAAAGGAGTTTTGCAGTTATATTATTTTAATGAAATTCAGTACTTTTAAAACTATTTTTGCAGACATGAATTATGAAATCCTATGAAATTGTTTTGATAACGCTTGTATTACTGGTATTGTAAGGCAGTATCTGAATCCATAAAGACGTTGGGGCTGAAGTTCCAATCCTACCATAGTAGAAAAAAATATGTAAATTAAAGAGAAGCTATAGTCTTCTTCCGGGGCACTGTCAAGGTGCCTTTTTTTGTCTTAATATTTTGTCTCGAAGATATTCAATTAAATGTTTTATAACTTTTCTATAACACAATTGCTTGGGTTAGTAGAATTTTAAACATAAATGTATACTTTCTTTTAATCAGAAATCTGCACTTACCCAACAGCATAGAAATGTACATTTTCACATGTGCAATAAGCAAGTCTCCCCGTTACTTTGGTACGCAGTTCATCTATGTAGACTTTGTAGATACTGAGAAAAACTAGTCTAAAAAAATCTCCCAGGGTTTAATTAGGCAAAGCATAGAACTGCTCAAGGATGCAACATTTTTTTTGAGCTGCCCCATCTCTTGTCTACGTTTGTATGAATTGTTTCTTTCTGTGTCGGTACACATAAATGCATAACAGAATCCTAACCAAGGATTGGAATAAGTGTGTCATTACTTTTAGGTATTGTGGGATGATTGCAAGAAATATGCAAAGCTTATGGTCAGTAATCATTGATGTTCATGTCCTTCACTTTCTCATCCATCCGTTCATCCCTCCACTCAGAAACGTGGCTGTACCAATAGTGTATCAGAAAACATCCTCTCAGCATGGATAATCACAACTTTTTTGTTGTACAGATAAAGTGCTTCACATCAGGCCAACTGAATACGTTCCTGACGAGCACTGACATCTATAGCTGTGTGTATATCACAGTCTTGGTCTTTATTCTTGAGAAAAAAAAATTACAGCTCATTACTCATGTCTCTGTATCAAAATTCCTATTAAGTGCCGCTGCACTCCCAACACAATCGTGAATCACGGTCGGAAAGGTTGATTAAAAGCCAAATGTTTGCTAGTGGTCTGTGATTTACTGGTTCACTGGTGATTTGCTTTAAGAGGAATGTATTGTTTGAGAGCAGCCAGGCTTGCGGGGCTCACTTTTCATTGTTCACCTTCAGCATCGAGGCCAGCGGAGTCATCCTCAGCCAGTGAGTATACAGTATTACAGTATGTATGCATGTGTGTGTAGAGTTGCCAAATCCCGAAAAATAAATAAGGGACACCTATTGGGTAGGGTTGGCCAACCTGATTGCCCCTACTAACATGTATAAAATGATTTTATACTATTTAATGCCAACCTTCATTTCATTAAATGCATGCTTAAAAGTAATACGCGGCATAAAATATGGATGGACGAATACATGGGAAATAAATTGTTCAATATTTTTTGTGTGCAAAGATAACAAAATCAATAGAATAGAATAAATATATTTCTTAAACAAAATTAAATAAAATGGTGCCCTGTAATTCATTGATTCCATTAACACTTTATGGACTATTTTTCTTATGTCCTAGACTTGGGGGTTGTTATGTTTTTTGTTGTTGTTTGTATTGTGCACTGGGTTGTGGGCTTCTTCTAACATGCTGCCTGTCTTTGCAGAATTGCTTAGGGTTGGTGATGAGGAGGTGGATCCAGGAGACACCTGCAGTCCATTAATTTTCTGGGCTTTTTAAGTCAGTTGTGGGATCTGGTTAATTTGTGGATTCGTCACTTGCTGCAGGCCACACGCTTGGTTGTTCTGTATAACCTCTTGCCTGTGCCAAGTCCGTATTTTTTGTGTGCCAAGATTTGTTCAGTATTTCGTCCTGTCCCCTGGTTTCCGTACCTTTTTCACCCTCGTGTAAGTCCCTGCAGTATTATTTGTTGTACATTTGGTGTTTAACTTCTTCAGGCCTTGTTGCCTCGCCTTTAGCTATTTCCTTTTAGTTTTTATACTGCTTTAGGCCTGGTCGCCTCGCCTTTTGATACATTATGTTTTTTTTTCTAAACGACTTTTTGCAAGCCGTGTGTTCCCCTTTTGTTACTTCCTTTTACCCTGCTGCTGGAGAAATAAAATTCCTATTCTTTCCTTTCAACATCTGCCTTGATTTTTTGGTTCCACACCCACACCTAACAATTTTAGATTCTCAAGGTAAAACATTGAGAATGTCTAATTTCACCTCGATATGGGATCTGTATTTTTTTTCTAAATACGGAACGATTCAGTTTTTCTACTGTTTGCAAATCAAAGTGTATGTGTTCTACAGGTCCCATATTTGAACCGACAATTTTAAATACGTCTCAGAGGTCCCGTGATATTGTAGTAGAAGTGTGCAGTAATATATATTAATTAATAAATTGTGTTTTGTGGTTTGGCCTCACAGTCAGGAGGTTCTGGGTTCGAATCTCAGTTGGGCATCTCTGTGTGGAGTTTGCATGTTCTCCCCGTGCGTGCGTGGGTTTTCTCCGGGTGAGCCGGTTTCCTTCCACATTCCAAAAACATGCATGTTAGGTTAATTGGCGACTCTAAATTGTCCATAGGTATGAATGTGAGTGTGTCTGGTTGTATGTTTTTGTTTGTCTATATGTGCCCTGCGATTGACTGGCGATCAGTCCAGGGTGTACCCCGCCTCCCGCCCAAAGTCAGCTGAGATAGGCTCCAGCATACCCGCGACCCTAATGAGGATAAGCGGCATGGAAAATGAATGAATGAATGTTTTGTGGTTCAATAGGGCCTGATAGTAGTCATAAACATGCCAATTAAAGTAAATGTTACATATTTTTGTCCAAATTAAGCATTTTCAAGCATAATAATAGCTGCATGAACTAAAATACAAACTAAAACACACTATGTTTTGACACACTGGTCACTAGGTGTCAATAATGTTACTGTAATGTTCAGTGACACGTGCGCACCAGACTTCATTGCAGTGAACAGACTTTAATTGTATGTTTAAATTACCTTGCAATGGGTAAAATAATCACTAATAAAAATTCCTAATGAAAAAACACTGTCGTGGGCGTAACACACGCTAAGCCAAAACTCAACTCTGAATCCCAAGCGTTACATTCTGTCAGCCCCTCACTCAGCTCCACAAGGGAGCACATTTATAGCCACACACAAGCACAAATCGTATTTATGTATTTAATAGTTTATTTCTTCTTATATGTCTACTATATTGGGTAATACAGTATGTGTGTAAAGGTGATTAGAGGTGTTATTGCATGTCTAGAGTCTAATAATGCTAATAGACTCTAATAATGTTAAGAACTGTACAGTATTTAGAAGGTTACAAATAGGTTTTTATGCTCTAACTACAAAAATAATCTATTTATAAATACTTTGCTGAAATTCACTTATCACTTATTCACTTATCCATGGTGGATGTACACACGGCTGGCTCATTTTGCTAGAAGTGGGTCAGAGGATGTATTATATCCAGGAGGTCATGAAAACAATTATTAATTGCGTTAAAATGTCAATTTTGCTAAATAGGGGATCTTTAAAGCTTATAGTCACTCAAAAACACAATCTATATGGAATAAAGCTTTAATCGGATACAACTGCTACTCTTTTTCACCGATTTTATTCTTAAATAAAACTAAAATAACAATCAGTAGATCACAGACCTCCACCAGGTCAAAAAAAACTATTATAAGCATGTTCACCTGACATGTTAAAACATTATGACACATAAAGCCTGGTGTATGCTCCTGCACCAGGGTGCCAGTACACGCTAAGCCGGCTTGCTCCTCAAAAAAGTGCTGTTTTTAAAGCTGCCAAAACAAAGGAAAGAATTAAGCAAATTGAGTAGTGTCACAGTGAAGAAACTGGTAAATATGAGCACTAGTATAATGCTTCTTCAGTCTGATACAAAGAGTGCCAGATGTCAGAGCTTCATAGTTACGCACCTCACATACTGCATATTCTTGAATTGTGTTGTTCAGATGAATGCATTGTTTGTTGAGGAATTAAAGGCAATGCCCTAAATGCCAGCACTTTTAAAATGTAATGTTTTTGACCTTAGTCCATGCCAGACTATGTACAAATCCTCATAATGTTTACACACTAATTTGACCAAGCCTCTTTTAAAAATGTTTCCATCTGGTTTCCCTTATTTTTTTGTCTGTCTTGCACTCACCCTCAAACTCTTATTTGCTGTTGAATATTTTTTTAAAGCTAGCTGCGTGCCTCGGTCCCAGCCTTGTCACTAATCTCCTGAGCTAGGTCCACCAGTGCGACCAGTGCTTGTGAGCGACGAGGGATGTGTGTGGTAGCCTGGTACAGCCCTTTCTCATGACCGGAGGAATAATCCTCATTATAACACCACCCCCCCAACGCAATTCACACACACGTACACACAATGTTTTGCACAACCTCGCACATACACACATTGGTCTTAGAGTGGCTTTCAAGTCTGTTGGAGAAAGTCTTCTTGCTAGTGAATCATGTGAAAACAGTGGATTTGTTCATCTCGTCTTCTTTTTCAGGTGTTTGCATATCAAGGACATCAACATGCTTTGGCTACGCACAGGTACTCGGTTTGCTGGCCTTCTCCTTGTGTTATTGAGTGCTCCCTGCACAACGAGAGGCTTTCTCCTCTTGATTGTCAGTGTGCTTGTATAGGAAACATGTAGAATTCTCAGGAGATATGACAGACTTGTCTAACACGTTGTAGTGTAGATTTGATGCGTTTTTATATTATGCGTATTTATAGAACATATATTATATATTTTGAAATGTGTTTGTTATAGGAACTCCTTCTGGTGATTTGGAGCCTATTGTTATCCTGCAACAAATACACAAACATCTTATCTTAGAAGAAAGTACATTCTTAAAAAAATGCATATTGTACCCTTAAGGGTTCAGTGGCTGGCATTGTCTTCATCTGTACTCTTGACACTTTTACAGCTTGGGAAAATTCATGTATATACTTTGTTTCTATAAATGTCTGTACTTTGTTTATACTTTGTCCTGGAAATGTTACAAATAGTTATTGAGGTCTTCAATAATTACATAATTAAGTGTAGATTGTATTTTGGGGGACCTAATTGGGCCCCTGTGTCTTTAATTCAGTGTGTTTGACAAACACTTAACTAGCTAAGTGATGTGATGGAGAATGTTTTTGTTTGCTGATTTTAAAGCTTCAGTTTGTAATTCTAATAAGAATGCACACTTGTGTGAATTAAACTCTGTAGTAACTCTGGTAGTCTTAAAGTATCATCACGCATGTGTCTGAAAAAAACTTATTTGATGGCAAATTGAGCAATTTTTATTTACTAGGATGAACCCAATTAGAAAATACAGTGAAACATCTAAGGCTGGGGTGTCCAAACTTAAAATATCGAACAATTGTAGAATGCGGGGGCAACTTTGACAATACAATGACCAAATACTTTCTGCAAAACCTCACAAATTTGCAGATTTTTGGTTAAAAAAAACAAACTTTTAACTTAATTTTTTCTACAAAAAACACATCTTATTCGCTATATGTCAGTAATCATTTATAAATACATGACAGATAAATGGTACAGAATACGTGTACCTGACACATACAGTATGACGTCATTGCAAGATGTTGGCATTCTCAGTGTGTACTAAGATCACTTTTTCTTGAGATCAGGCCTCAAAACTTGCAGTGAGGTGGACACAAGTTCATATAGTGTATGATCAAAAGGTGTTACTGGAATTACAACAGGCAAGCACTGTGGATTATGTACACACGGCAACCAGCAACCTGCAGAGCAATGGAACCAGGTATCATTGCGTGCCCCTTTAGATGGCGATGGAGGCGCCCCCACAACAAATGGAAGCATAATTGTAGAAGCTAGATTGTGACTCAGATTGCATCGGTTCTGTTATCTCACATTATCATTAATTGGTGGTGAGTGCCTGTAAAGTTACATTTAATGTACACATGAGTTTAATAAGTGTGCGAGACATACTGTATGTAGGGCTTAAACCTGGAGTGTAATTGTATGCTTGTTAGAATTAATTCTCGGTTAGAATTCTTGTCTAGGTTCCTTTGTCACAAGCAAACAACAGCAATTGAAGAGAAGGGGAGGATTCTGGAGCTGACTGTCATCTAATAATTAGTTAATTACTGTTATTATTATTTAGATAATAATATAACAGCGACCTTTATTGAAAAAGTTCTGAATCAGAGGAGAACATCAACATCAAGCTAGCAGAAGTGTTCGGAGGGGGAGGAGAGAGCCATGTGTAAAAAATTAACATTTTTATGAGCGTCTCAAGTATTTGCTGTTTTTCATCATTCATCAATGTAACCACCAAGAATAGCAGTCATCTACTGTGTTCACCTTTCTTTTCTTTAAAAAAAATTTATTTTCCCCAGTATAGGTCATATTATGCTCTGCTGTTAAATATAGTTTAGTCAACACACACACATACACACACACGTGTATATATACTGTATATATGTAAAGTATATGTTTCAGTTATTGTTGCTGTGATATTTTATTTTTTTATCATTTCAATGTGGCCCTAATCTTCTTCCTTCATAATATTTGATTTGGGGGGCGAATGGGCCATGGGCCAATATAAATCAAGCTGTGGGCCAAAAAAGCCCCCCAGCCCGCACTTCGGACAGTGCCTCTCTAAGACATTATCCAGTCTATTATGATGGCTGATCTCGCACTGGACTGAAGTTCTCTTCAGGTATCCTGAAGTCTCCAATGAAGTCACCCATGTGATGATTTTTTTCACTGACAGAACAACATTGAATACAATTGTGAATGTATGTGAATGTGAATGTGTTTGACTGCAGAGGTTCCACCATACATTGTAGAAAAAGAGGAAGGAAAACGGGAACGTATGCCTATGATGTTACTATATATACACATACACTCTTTTTGTTTGTGTGCAATTTAGATTAATGCTCTGCTGACAGCCAGGCTTTGAAAAACTGTCATAACACACACACACACATTCATCCTCATATACATCCACACACACCCCTCCGTTCTATCAAAAGACCAGTCTGTATTGAAGTGAGTCTGACAATAATTTCACTGTTTCTTACTGGACACAGCTGGACTGAGAATAAACCAAGAGCAGTGGCAAACGTGCATCTATTCAACTTTATTCATTGAATGATTGGAGTTAGATCAAGCAAAGTACTACATTAAATAAACATTATCTGTTGAAGAAATAGACAAAATCGAACAATGTGAAAGGACAGTACTTTGGCCTTCTTCCAAGTCTTTATTCTAGTTTGTTGTGTGTCAGCGGCATGGTGCTGCATATGGTTAACACATCTGCCTCATAGCCTGGTTGCTCTGGTTTTGAAGTTCTACATTCTCCCCATTTCTGCATGTTCGTTCTCCAAGTAGTCCCGCTTTCTCCAAGTCCAAAAACATGCATGTTAGGTCAACCGGTGACTAAATTGTCTGTAGGTGTGAATGTGAACGTCTGGCATATATGTGGCTTGTGAATGACTGATGTCCACCCTGCCTGTCACCCAAAGCATAAGAAATGTCCTGGCTGGTCCATCAATATTACAGACCACTAAAGTATGTGACCTAGGGTTGTCGTGGAAAGAACAGAAACAATATTCTCCCTTTTACAAGACATTGCTATATGACACTGTATACCGTACAAACTGTCTGCATCTGACATCAGCTTGAACAAATTTAAACAAAACAAGTTTTTTTTCTTCAGATAAGTAGTTTTACAGTAGTTGGATAATGTACAGTTGTTACAAAACACAACAACCAAGTCCTATAAAGTACACAAAGTTTGTCTCTGAGCACTGTTAATTTATTTGGGTCATTGCAGAAAGTGTTCAGCAAAAACACTATGGATTTGCAGTGAATTAATTTTGATACATCTTCATCATTGTCTCTTTTTTAAGAACTGTGGAACAGCTAAATATTAGATTTTGGAGACATTTGTCAATCACTTAATCTTGAGTTTCTCATTTCTCATCATTCCATTACATCATATTTGAATGTTAACTTCCTTGCCCCCCTTTCTAATCCTCATCCTCCATCCATCCATCCAGCCTCCCCTGTCCCTCCAGCATTTCGTTATCAGGCCTGCCACTTTAGATTTACGGCTGTTGTGGGTGGGGTGCACATCTGGAACTTATTTCAGGGGAACCATCCTGCTTTTCTCCAGCTGCACTGCCACGCATTAGAAAGAGACATTTACCATCTGTTTCCATCCACTGACGACAGTGTAAACATGTTAAAGGTTGCTGAGGACACTGCAATGTGAAGATTGATGTGGAACAATAAAAGGCAGCGTCTCTGATCTTGTTACATACATGTGGGCTACTTTTTGACGGCTGGTTTTACCCTAAATAACTTAAACATTAGTGTTCTGTTATTGAGAGACAACGAGAAGAACAGCATTTGCCAAGGATATAATGAGGATTAAATAGCATATTTTTGTGACGTCAACACACAAATTCATGCAACCCCTACCAAGGAAAAGATTTATCTATCATATAAAGTGTGTACGAAAAAAGAAATTGGAATCTAGGTTGTTGCCCATCCAGGTCTTAAACCTTAAACCTCCACAACACACACGCACACGCACACAAGCAATCAACTGAAACAAAAAAGGAAAACAGCACCATAAATCATTACTGGGCCTTTCATATTTAAAATATATCTGGATGTTTCTGTGTGCAGTTATGTAAATTGAGAAAATGGCTTGTTTTACAGATTTAGTGAGGTCATGTGTTAAGGATTAGGGAGGCTTTGGCTCACAAAGGGTGAAAAAAAAAAGGCCCTGGCCTGAGAGGGAGAACGGAATTATTAGGTGACATGATATATATTTTATAGAAATAAGATATTTAAGTAAATGTGTAAAACAGTATAAGAAATGTATGAGAATGCAGTCATGTAGTACTGGTGGTGTTTGCTTAACTTGTGGAAAAATTTGGTAGACATTCTCTAAGTGATCAGAAGCAATTTTGACTACCAACATTTAGACAGTTGGTCATGCTTTGGTCAACCTTTAACTTTTTTTCATTCCCAGTAGGTCATCGATTTCTTTTACACGTTTATCTATTTTGAAAAACGTGGAACATACAATGTAATCAAATAATTTGTGGTTTGCAAGAAAATGAACAGATTCCATCAGGATATACAGTCAGATTATGTCGAAACTACAGTAGAGTGTGTGTGGACTTGCTGAAACATTCCTGTTATTAATTACCAGATGCTCTCTGTCTTCCCTGTCTGACCCCCTCCCCTTTTATCCCAGGTCATGATATTACCAGTTCTCTGGAGCCAGCCAACATCGACACCAGTATCCTGGAAGAGTACATCAGCAAGGAGGACGATAGTACTGACATGTCAGTAGAAACTACACACCAACCCAGCAACGTCAAAACAACACACATTGCCGATGCAGATCATGTTGTTACAAAGGAATTTGTTTTTTCTGATAAGGCTAATCCCCAACCCCCTTTTTTCTTCTCTTTGGTCTCCCAGCTGCTTCTCAGAGGTCCATAGCACCCCAGGACCAAATTACTCATCTCCCCAAGCAGGAGTGTCTTCCTCAGGGGGGTTGGTGTGCGGAGTGAGCCCTCCTATTCCTCTCCGCCAGGGAGCCCCTCCGCCTGGGCCCCCTAACTGTCCAAACGCGTACCCTCCAGGTCCATCCCTGAGCCTCCGACACAGTTACCCCTGCTTGGGTCAGCCGCAGCACCAGCACCACCAGCAACAGGCTCAAGTCAAGCCTGAGCACAGAGGCCACTACATCCCAGGGTGAGCACACTGTAAATTCATGGAGTCAAAAGCAGAACAAAAGTCAAGGTTAATTATGCAGGCCTTTTCATTGCTACTGTAGTTGTTTATGCATAAGCTTCATTTATACAAAAAAAAGGAATTCACAATCTTATGAAAACTAACTGAACATTCACTTCAGAAAATAAGCATGCACATTATGCCCAACTAAAGCTTGCTGGTCTAGAATATGTTTGTTTTGTTTTCTTTAGAACTCTACCCGAGTCTCCACCAGACTCAAGCTCAGAGCCGTACTCTCCTCAGCAGGTGAATGGTGAGTCATCACAATCATCTTTAATGGCTTGTTACAAAACAGAAACTAGTCAGAAGAAACTAGCAGAACTAGCAGAAAACACAAAAATACATACATCCATATAAGAGATCAGCATGTATTTGGTAGCTGTGCTTGTTTTGCTAGGAAAAGGAATAATGAACATTTTCTACGTGATGTAATGTATATGAAAAGTGCAGTCACGCCGTAATGATATAAATGTTGATGAGTTACATCACACCTCACATGCTTCCATGTGGGGGGGTGGGGTGTAACTCAATATTTACAGCAAAATTTATGCTGAATTTCCCCTTGAGAGAATATAATCAATATAGTAAAATACATCTATAGCAACAACTACAGCATCTATAAAACTAACAGTTTATCTCCTAATTGAATACATCATAGTAAGAAGGCATGGCAAGAATGCATATAATAATAGGCACTGTAGATGTTTTTCACACAGGATAACGCTGAAATCAATATACTATATGTTACTCATCACTTTGCTGTATTCAACAGATCTTAAAGACAAAGAGAGGAATCCACGTGCAACAAAATCAATATTTAAGATACACAGCGTCTATCTGTCAATAATTAAGCCACAAGAAGAAGCATAAACTTTCCATCCATCCATTTTCTATGTCGTTTATCCTCATTAGGGTCGCGGGTATGCTGGAACTTATGGACAATTTAGAGTCGCCAATTAACCTAACAAGCATGTTTTTGGAGTGTGGAAGGAAACCGGAGTACCCAGAAAAAAATCCACGCACGCATGGGGAGAACATGCAAACTCCACACAGAGATGCCCAACGGAGATACAAAGTGTGGAGATTTTATTGTTTCAAAATGATCAGAAACCACAATATTCAATCATTGAATTAATTTTCTATGCCGCTTATCCTCATTAGGGTCGCAGGTATGCTGGAGCCTATCACAGCTGGCTTTGGGCGGGAGGCAGGGTACACCCTGGACTGGTCGCCAGTCGATCGCAGGGCACATATAGACCAACAAACATTCACACTCATACCTATGGACAATTTAGAGTCACCAATTAACCTAACATGCATGTTTTTGGAATGTGGGAGGAAACCAGAGTACCCAGAGAAAACCCACACACGCACGGGGAGAACATGCAAACTGCACACAGAGATGCCCAACGGAGATTCAAACGCTGATCCTCCTGACTGTGAGGCCGACGTGCTACCAAGTCAGCCACCGTGCGGCCGAAACCACAACATATCAATGGCAATAACAAAAGTCTGTGTACTGCTATCCGGGCTCGTAGGTGTAAATAAAAAAAAATTATGTTAAATTTATATATATATATATATATATATAATATATGTTGGAATCCTGTATCACAAAACAAATGGTATGAAAATATAGCCAGTGGAACATTGGTTAACTTGTTAGAGAAGGTCCAGCACTAACTGAGATGTATTTAACCAAAGAAATAATGTAAAGCCAATGAATCCGATCTAGAAAGACAAAAATGTTAACGCAAAATGTTTTCATAGTTTTACAATCATCGTTTTACATGCAGAAAACAATTCTAAATGCATATAAATACATATAATTGATGAATGATGAATGAAGTTTACTTTTACCTCCACTGAAGACATGTTGTTGACAAAGATGTGGCAGTGGGATCAACATTGACACCACCTCTGTGCTTTGCACTGAGTTATATTTCTTGAATTCAGTAGTGTTTGTCACCTCTATCCTCTGCTTTTCTTTTGATCATGGTTGCAAAATAACTTCATAGTAAGCCAAATAAAGATGCAAGTGCCAGTGTTTTGATAAAGGAGGTGAGAAACATTACTAAATTGAAGAAAGAACTCATGGCAAAACTTGAAGGTGGTGTCCATGCTCTCGCTGACACTGTGGGTCTTTGCTGACAACACGTCTTCAATGAAGGTAAAAGTAACCTTAAATGTCAATTTATCCTTTTCACTCATTATTTATCATCGCCCCTCGTTTATGGCGGTTAATTGGTTCCAAACCAATCAGCCATAAGTCAATTTCCGTGAAACAGGATTCACTATGAATAAACTGAATATTTTTGTAATTACAGCATAGAAAACCTGTTTATGACTTTCAAAATACTGTTTTTAACCATTATTTGAGCACTGTAGACATGAAATAAGACCCTAATGCCACCTTTACACTCTTATTATTCTTGGTTTACCCCACATTGTGCAAGCTTCGGGATCACTGCAAGGACATAAGAAATGGCCGCCGCTAGCATAGCAAGCCAGCGAGCTAACTAGTTAGTACATATTCTGAACATAAGAAAGGATTCCAAATGGAGTAGGAAAGAAGGACAAAGCAAGAAGCCAAAAGCTTACCACTTTCACACGGAATTAGAGGAGAACCTTTTTTTCACTCTATTATGTCAGGCATGCCATGGCTGCCAACACGCAATGTGAAGGCAATCTAATGTAATGTCATGTCTCATCAATGTAACATCATTGATTCCCAGTGAGCAGAAAACTCCATCCAGCCTTCCACCATCCATCCATGTTCTATGCTGTTTGCCCTCACAAGGGTGCTGGAGCCTATCCCACCTAACTTCAAGCGAGTGGTGGGGTACACCCTGGACTGGTCGCCAGTCAAACGCAGGGAACATATCGGCAAACAACCATTCACACTCACATTCACACCTATGGACAATTTAGAGACGCCAATTAACCTAACGTGTATGTTTTTTGGAATGGTGACGAAACCAAAGCACCCGGAGAAAACTCACACACGCACGGGGAGAACCATGCAAACGCCACATAGAGATGCGGAATACTGCATATAACTTGTGTTTTAATCTTTTTTGGACTAATAATAGACTATAATCAACCACAAAACAGCAATTATTTATCAATTACATTTTGAAAAAACGTGATAGTGGAACTAATGTTTGAACCCAAAATGTAGCGAGGAAATTGTTGTTGTTGTTGTATGTTTTTTATGGTTACATTTGTGAGACTTGTGGTGTTAACTGTGTCAGTGGCTGGCAGTGCATTTTGTACCTGGGTCTTGAGTTGGTCAGACAGAATTTTTTTCACGAGACACCATGAGAGCCAGTATCAAAAAACACTACAATATTGACAGTAATTACAGTATGTGCCATGGCAGGGTTACGAACCATAGTCAACCGTGTAGAGAAACAGCCTCACTAGCAGTGCACGGAACTGCAGCACAGTAAGTAAGGTAGCCGCAAATGCAAAACAAATATAAATCCTCATATCATGAACATACTAGACTTTTGGGAATAAATTTATATAATTGAATGGGACAAATGCTTGAGGTCAGTGATTCAAATATAGGTCAGTGCTTCTGGTAATGGTTAGTCTCTGCTGGTCCTGACAGCACACCACTTAACTGTGTTATATAGCAAAGAACTACAGTCAACCACTGATGACATCATCCACAGGCGACAGTGTTGACGTGTTGCTGTTTCTAACAAGGATGTTTTGTAACAAAAGTATAGTAAGGACACAGTTGTGCACAAGCAGTGCGTTAGTACCACCACAAGACATGCAACATATTGTAGCCTTACAGGAAAATGTTTGCAAACTGAGGCAAAATTGTGGCGTAAATTACCTGCTAAACAAGGCATACGCTAACCGTGGTTCCACTGGATTATTTAGACCTCACATACACGCACAATACAGATATTGTTTATTTTTGTAGTGTCCATGAATGGTTGTTTATTGACAGACAGGAAGTGTTGTTTAATGTAAATAATAAAATAAATAAGTTACCGCCGTTAACACGCTGTTTTTGACAGCCCTAATAAAAATATTATGCATTTAAAAAACATTTTCAGAACAATTCAGTTTGACCTTGATACAACTCATCTAGATTGATGTGATTAAACTGAAGGATTTGTGTGGAATAAAAACCTGAATACTGGACAGAGCAAGTGATTTTTTTTAATTAATATTTGGATTAATAGATACTTAATGGCTACAAACTTGTACTTCAGGTACGACTTGCTGAGGCTCTGTTGATGTATTTGGATTGTGGACGTATCAATACAATAAACAAATTTTACACCTCCTACAAAATATGTAAATTATTATTATTAACCTTTTTTATTACATATTGTCTCAAATTTTGTTGTGATGAGAAAATGTCATTTCTTTTGTCTGTGCAAACATGCACTTGTGAGTTTTAGATCCCAACATGATAAGGACCATGACGCCGGAAAACATGTGTCACATGACACCAACGCCACCCCTTGCACCACATGGACACTACCCCAGCATGCATCGGGACATGTACCTGAAGCCTGAGCCAATAATATCACAGTATCCCATCGGTCCAGCCACAAGTGCAGGTGGAGACCTGCAGCAGACACAGATGCTCCACCAGCTACTACAGCATCCGCAGGGGCAGGAGTGAGTGATGATGAAAAAAAGACATTTTGTTCCCTTGCTGTATGATTGGATGTCACTTATGTTTCCATTTGCTTCGACAGTGGAATTCCTGTTCACCAGGCCAAAAAGAGGAAGCACTCCGACTCACCCAACAGCACCCTCAATTCCCAAATCCTCACAGGTATCATCAAACAAGAACCAGGTAGGCAGGCATCCTTCTGTCTTCCTCACCTCTGCCCTTTCACTCACCCATTCTTCATTTTTTAATCTGCACAAAGATAAAACAGAGTAGTTGGAGCAGGTTACTGGTTTCAGCATCTGTGCTTAAATCCTTATATTTTGTATGTGTTTATTACAGGCTTGATGCAGGATGCAGACAATGGCTACTTGGACCCCAACTATCAGTGCATCAAGTGGCAATCTCACCAGCAGAACAAGTGGACGCCACTTTATGACGCAAACTGCAAAGAGCTGTGGGTACAATTTATTTTAGCAAATCTTTATTTTAGGACCACAAAAAGAACTAAAGGCAGTTCCCCGAGAGCTCAAATTGAAAGGAGTGATAATTGTTTGGAAAGATAACTCAACTGCAGAATTGACATAGCAAGGCTGCCGAGGTTTATAAATTCCTCAGAGGTGAGCTGCGCGGGGGAGTGATCAAGTCCAGGGTTTCAGCTAAGAAAATCTATGTGAGGAGAAGGAGGAGGGTGAAGGGAGAAATTCATCTGCATGGACATAGTCCATGGAAACACAGAGAAAAGATGATCTCATCAGACCTTTCAATAGAAAATGTCAACAGAAAGAAAAGAAAAAAATCCCTCACCACACATTTTATATTTTAATGAACATTTTAGCATTTTTAATGATCATGTTGTCATTGTGCGGTCTTCTCGGCATGGTGTAACAACCCCGAGGATGCAGAGAGCTGGATGCCAAGCAGGTAAGCTGGAGGAATCTTCAATAAAGACGTTGCAAAGCAGCAACACGGACCGAGGGAAAAGCAACAACTAGCACTGGCGACGGCGACAATGAGCCACCAACTAAGGGTGCACACACCTGAACTTAAATAGCAAGGCACTTCACGAGACACAGGTGCGCGTAATTAACAAATGGACAACAAACAGAGAAAAAGCATGAAAAAAACCAACAACAAAGGCATACAAACTCAAACACCAAACTGTCACGCCTACAAAACACAGATCGTGACACATGTAAGTGTAAAGGACAGATATGTGTGTACCGCTTTCCTGCTTCACAATGTTTGATTGATTGATTGATTGATTAATACTATTTATTTCCATCTGCACACATTGCAACGATACTGGGCACAGCAAAGAAAATAAATAAATTAAATACACACATACAGCAGATTAGAGTAAAATGACGCATATAGTGAAGAAAAGAAAATAATTGACTCAAAATAGGAGTGAGAAGAAGACAAGCCCATTTACTCCCACCCCCTATTCATACATAAATCAAGTGGCTGTTAACAAATTATAATGCATGTGTACACATGTGACAGAACCATTTCTTTGTATCTTGATTTAAATTAACGAATATTTGGACACTGCTTGAGCTTTAGCCCCAATTTGTCCCAAAGTTTGATGCCACATACAGACACACAAACTTTTCCTGGTGGTTCTCACTGCCTGAATTTTAAAGTTACAACACCTCCTCAGATTATAACCCCTTTCTCTCTTTCTAAAGAGCTTTTGAATAATAGCAGGTAGGGTATTTTTATTGGCTTTGTATAAAAGCTGTGCAGTATAATAACCAACTAAATCAAATAATATTAATAGTTTAGATGCAAAAATAAACAAAAACTAACCCTATGCATAGTTCTTATTGTATGCTTTTGGAGTACAAAAAGGGGAGACCTTTTGTAATTATTGCCCCAGGTCAAGTATGGTAAAACTTATAATGAACAGTACAATAAATGCAGCGCTATATTATAGAAAACATTTAGCTTTATTGATGAGTGATATACTTTTGGAAACTCTACTTTGTATGTGTCTTATATGCGGTTTCCAGCTTAGTTTACTATCAATAGAGTATTATAATGTATTTTCTGTCACTTTATCTAATATGACACCAACTACATTTATTACTAAGTCAGAATTCCCAACGTAACTTTGGTTTTATTATCATTTAGGGATAATTTATTGATATTCATTCATGACATTCCATTCCATTCTATTGTCCTCCGCTTATCCGGGTCGCGGGGGCAGCAATTTCAGTAGGGATGTCCAGACTTCCCGGTCCTCAGCGACCTCTTCCAGCTCCACCGGGAGGACACCAAGGCGTTCCCAGGCCAGCTGTGAAACATAGTCCCTCCAGCACGTCTTAGGTCTTCCCCGGGGCCTTCTCCCGACTGGGCATGCCCGAAACACCTCGACAGGGAGGCTCCCGGGAGGCATCCGGACTAGATGCCCGAGCCACCTCAACTGGCTCCTCTCGATGTGAAGGAGCAGCGGCTCTACTCTGAGCTCCTCCCAAATGGCCGAGCTCCTCACCCTATCTCTTAGGGTGAGTCCAGCCACCCTACGGAGGAAACTCATTTCCGCCGCTTGTGTCCGCGATCTCGTTCTTTCGGTCATGACCCATAACTCATGACCATAGGTGAGGGTGGGAACGTAGATCGATCGGTAAACAGAGAGCTTTGCCTTCCGGCTCAGCTCTCTCTTCACCACGACGGTCCGGTACAGCGACCGCATTACTGCAGATGCTGCACCGATCCGTCTGTCGATCTCACGCTCCAACCTTCCCTCACTCGTGAACAAGAACCCGAGATACTTGAACTCCTCCACCTGAGGCAAGACCTCACTCCCAACCCGGAGGGTACAGTCCACCCGTTTCCGACTGAGAACCATGGCCTCGGATTTGGAGGTGCTGAGTCTCATCCCAGAAGCTTCACACTCAGCTGCAAACCGCTCCAGTAAACGCTGAAGGTCACAGCCTGATGAGGCCATAAGGACCACATCGTCTGCAAATAGCAGAGACGAGATCCTAAGGTCACCAAGCTGGACTCCCTCAACACCTTGACTGCAACTAGAAATTCTGTCCATGAAGATTATGAACAGAATCGGTGACAAAGGGCAGCCTTGGCGGAGGCCAACGTTCCCCGGAAACAAGCTCGACTTACTGCTGGCAATGCAGACCAGGCTCCTGCTTCGATTGTTCAAGGACCGAATGGCACGTAGTAGCGGGCAACCAATCCCGTACTCCCGGAGCACCACCTAGAGGACACCACGAGGGACACGGTCGAATGCCTTTTCCAAGTCTACAAAGCACATGTAGACCGGTTTGGCAAACTCCCACATACCCTCCAGTACCCTTGCAAGGGTGTAGAGCTGGTCCAGTGTTACGCGACCAGGACGAAAACCACATTGCAGCTCCTGTAACCAAGGTTCGACTAACGGTCGTGCCCTTCTCTCCAGCAGCCTGGAGTAGACTTTTCCAGGGAGGCTGAGGAGTGTGATCCCCTTATAGTTGGAACACACCCTCCGGTCACCCTTTTTAAAAGTGGGGACCACCGACCCAGTCTGCCAGTCCAGAGGTACTGTTCCTGACTTCCATGCAATGTTGTAGAGGCGTGTCAACCAACACAGTCCTCCAACATCCAGAGCCTTGAGGAATTCCGGGCGGAACTCGTCTACCCCCGGAGCCTTGCCACTGGGGAGTGATTTAACTACCCCAATTACCTCAGCCACGGTGATAGAACTGTCCACGTGCGTGTCCTCAGACTCTGCTTCCTCTACAGAAGGCATGTCAGTGGTATTGAGAAGGGCCTCGAAGTATTCCTTCCACCGACCAACTATATCCTCAGTCGAGTTTAGCAAGCCCCCGTCCGCACTGTAAACAGTGTGAACTGGGGGCTGCTTCCCATTTCTGTGGTGTTGGACGGTTTGCCAGAACCTCTTCGAGGCTGACCGAAAGTCGTGCTCCATAGCCTCACCGAACTCCTCCCACACCCGAGTTTTTGCCTTGACCACCGCCAAAGTCGCGTGCCGCTTGGCCTGCCGGTACCTGTCAGCTGCTTCGGGAGTCCCACTAGCCATCCATGCTTGATAGGACTCCTTCATTAGCTTGACAGCAGCCTTAACCCCCGGTGTCCACCATCGGGTTCGGGGCTTGCCACCACGACTGGCACCGACTACCTTGCGGCCCCAACTACGACTGGCTGCCTCAGCAACGTAGGCAGGGAATACGGCCCATTCGGACTCAATATCCCGGTCCTCTCTCGAGATCCAGGCGAAGCTCTGCCGGAGATGAGAGTTGAAGACTCGACGAACGGAAGACTCCGCCAGACGTTCCCAGCACACCCTCACCATGCATTTGGGTCTACCAGGTCTGTCCGGGATCTTTCCCCGCCGTCTAATCCAACTCACCATCAGGTGGTGGTCAGTTGACAGCTCAGCCCCTTTCTTCACCCGCATGTCCAAAACATGCGGACGCAGGTCTGATGGTACGACCACAAAGTCGACCATAGACCTACGACCTAGGCTGTCCTGATGCCAAGTGCACTTATGGACATCCTTATGTTCGAACATGGTGTTTGTTATGGACAAACTGATTCGCACAGAAGTCCAGCAACAACACACCACACAGGTTCAGGTCAGGGAGGCCGTTCCTCCCAACCATGCCCTTTCAAGTCACACTGTCATTGCCCACATGGGCGTTGAAGTCTCCCAGTAGAACTATGGAGTCACCAGCTGGGGTGCTCTCCAGAACCCCTGTGATAGATTCCAAAAAGGCTGGGTACTCTGAACTGCCGTTCGGCGCGTACGCACAAACCACAGTCAGGACCCTTCCCTCAGCCCTAAGGCGTAGGGAAATAACCCTCTCGTTTACTGGGGATGACTCCAACACAGAGGCACCAAGCCGGGGGGCTAATAAGCCCACACCAGCTCCCCGCATCTCCCCTGCAGCAACTCCAGAGAAGAACAAGGTCCAACCATTCTCAAGGAATTTGGTTCCAGAGCCCAAACTGTGGGTTGAGGTGAGTCCGACTATATCTAGTCGGAATGTCTCCGCCTCTTCCACAAGCTCGGGCTCCTTCCCCACCAGAGAAGTGACATTCCATGTCCCAAGAACCAGATATGGCCGCCAAAGACCAGGTCGCCAGGACACCCGCCCTCGACCACTGCCCAAATCACAATGCACCGGACCCTTATGCTTCCCCCTGACGGTGGTGGGTCTGCGGGGGGGAGTTCCCGTGTGGCTTCTTCGGGCTAGGCCCGGCCAGGCCCCACGGGTGAAGGCCTGGCCACCAGGCGCTCGCCTGCGAGCCCCTCCCCCAGGCCTGGCTCCAGGGTGAGGCCCCGATATCCCACGTCCGGGCGAGGTGCGGTCACTCCTCTTGCTGTTTTTCATAGGGTCTTCTGAAGACCGAAATGGATGTGGTTTGCCTTGGGAGACCCTACCAGGGGAATAAAACCCCCGACAACATAGCTCCTAGGATCACTCGGGCACTCAAACCCCTCCACCACGATAAGGTGGTGATTCACGGAGGGGATATTCATCTATTCTTTTTATTTTATTAGCTCATTGTTAGCTCAAGTTCACTATAATTGTCACTAAAATTAAAAAAAACATGTGTACCATGTGGGGCCTCACCGTATATGAGTGGGTAGCATGTTGACCTCACAGTCAGGAGGTTTAGGGTTCGAATCCCCGTTGGGCATTTCTGTGTGAAGTTTGCATGTTCTCCCCGTGCATGCTTGGGTTTTCTCCGGGTACTCCGGTTTCCTCCCACATTCCTAAAACATGCATGTTAGGTAAATTGGGGACTCTAAATTGTCCATTAGAGTGTGAATGTGAGTGTGAATGTTTGTTTGTCTATATGTGCCCTGCGATTGACTGGCGACCAGTCCAGGCTGTACCCTGCCTCCAGCCCAAAGACAGCTGAGATAGGCTCCAGCATACCCGCGACCCTAATGAGAATAAGCGGTATAGAAAATGAATAAATGTATCATGTGCAAATAATGATAATTTTTAATATGTTTGATACATGAAATGTATTGAATACCTTGGGGCCCATTGCAAATCCATGATCCACTTTCTGACCGGATCCATTTGCAAACAATGCCCAAACACTGCCATTTGTAATCACCCAACTTCACATACTGCTGCTGTCTTTATAATAAATAGGTATGAATCCAAAGTCAGTCAACTTGCTGTTCTATGGTTATTTACTCTTTAGATACTAACTGAAGTGTGCTTCGGTCAAATTGCGCCAAAAATTACAGCACAACAACAGCTGATTTGTTCTTGGTTGTGAAATTCCACACTTCATGGCTGGGCAGACACTACAGAGATCAATGTGCCTGTGTATACAAGCAATTAAAAAAGTCTGTTTTCCATAATACAGTATGTTCTCTTTAAATGCCACCTTCTCTTGTCTTTAGTCCCATGCCAACTTACCGCGTTGATGCTGACAAAGGTTTCAACTTCTCCTTGGCCGATGATGCGTTTGTATGCCAGAAGAAGAACCACTTCCAGGTGACAGTATACGTAGGGATGCTGGGGGATCCCAAGTATGTCAAGACAAGTGAAGGCCTGCAGCCCATCGATTGTTTCTATCTCAAACTCAACGGAGTAAAAGTGAGGGACCGTAGTGGTTGATGCTGTCCTGTTATTAGGGGCTTTACAGTAGGTTTATTTAGTGTGTTGTTGTTGTTTTTCTGGATTGCAAGGTGGAGGCCATGAACCAGTCCATCAGTGTGGAGCAGTCCCAGTCGGATCGCAGCAAGAGACCTTTCAAGCCAGTTTTGTGAGTGTGGAACTCTTTGGATTGACACTTAAACAAGAAGAGTACTTAAAGCACAGACCTCCAACAAGTTGCATAATAAAATATTAGAAAACTATCTGTCCATATTAAATTCAATGCTAAACTTTGACATAGTTAATAAATAATATGTTTCTACATGATGGATTCATTAATTTCCTCTTCCTTCAGGGTCACATTGCCCCCAGAGCAGGTGACAAAGGTCACAGTTGGGCGACTCCACTTTAGTGAAACCACAGCAAACAACATGAGAAAGAAGGGCAAACCAAACCCTGACCAGAGGTGAAAGACGTGCACACAGATCACAATTTACTTTTGCATTTATGCTAAGGGATGCTGCTCATTTTGTCCTGGCAGATATTTCATGCTGGTGGTGGCGCTGCATGCTCAGTCCCACAGTCAGAGCTACACTGTGGCTGCTCATGTGTCTGAGAGGATCATCGTCAGGGTAACGTCCAGCCATGTCTGTCTGCCTCCTACAGCAATCTTATCAGTTGTGAATGTGGCACCTTTCTCCTATCTTTCTATGCATGCCTTTCTTTCTCTGACAGTTTCTCTCTTATTGTAATAAATGAAAAAATTTGAACACCACATATCAACACACTGTATAGTGAATGATTTTTGTATATGGACACAAGTATTGGGGCACCCATAAGAAAATCCCATAAGAAATCAACCCAAATTTGTTTTCAGTTGGGTGGGCTGTGGAGGCGAGGTCTGGACTCCAAAGTTCTTCGGTGTTGAACTCAAGCATTTTTTTCAACTAAAAGGGTTCTTTCCCCAAACTACCCCCACAATGTTTGAAGCATAGAATTGTCCTGAACGTCTTGGTAAAAATAACTGAGATACAAGGGGAACTAAGGCCCAGATGGGTAATATGTTGATTATTAGTTGTATCCCAATACTTGAGTGCGTATCTTGACTTTGATTTTAAAAACTGAACAACAGCGTCTTTGCACTTCTTCCATGTCTGGATGTCACAGGCATCCAACCCAGGCCAGTTTGAAAGTGACAACGAGGTCCTGTGGCAGCGAGGCCAACTACCCGACTCAGTGTACCATCACGGGAGAGTTGGTATCAACACAGATCGGCCCGACGAAGCCCTCGTTGTCCACGGCAATGTCAAGGTCATGGGCTCCCTGGTGCATCCGTCTGACATCAGAGCCAAAGAAAATGTGCAAGAGGTCAGGATGTGCGTGTGTGTGTGTGCATACTGTAGGTGTCTGTCTAGTGCTTGTCATCATGTCATTCAAATGATCCTCATCATTCTTGATTCCGTCATTTTCATCTGTGTTTTGGTCACATTGGCATCTGCTTGTGTTTCATTCATATTTATGGTGCATGTAGGTGGACACCACAGACAATTTGAAACGGATTTCTCAGATGAGGCTGGTCCATTATCAATATAAGCCCGAGTTTGCTGCCACCGTCGGCATTGAGAACACTGCAGAGACTGGTAACAGACATTTGTAACTCATCTCATCTTGTCACTTTCTTTATATCACTTTTAATGTCCTAATATCTGTTTTGTGTTCATTCACGTTGGAGATGTGTGTTTGACTTTATGTCACCCCGTTCTCCAGGAGTGATCGCTCAGGAGGTCCAGCAAATCTTACCTGAAGCAGTCAAAGAGGGGGGAGATGTGGTGTGCGCCAACGGTGAAACCATTCCCAACCTTTTAGTTGTTAACAAGGTAATCAACACCAATTACATTTATTTTCATATTATTATCGTACTGACCTGAATATAAGATGGTGTTTTTCTCTTTGAAAAAAGTCTGAAAAAGAAAATTGCCTTATATTTGAGATCTAGAGGTTTATACACAGGTATGAAAAAGTGTTTTATTTTTTGCACGTTTATCACACTTACATTTTTCAGATCATCCAACAAATTGATGATTGAATAGTCATTGACAACACAAATGAACATAAAATGCAGTTTTTAAATGAAACTTATTTTCATTAAGGGAGAAACAAATCCAAACCTGGCTATGTAGGTTTGGCCACATACATGCAAAAAATAAAGAGGAAACAAAAAAGTGAGGAATGGGGGCAAATGCTTTTTCACAACTCTATATATGCAAACCAGCACGTGGCAGCAAACAGAGATTCACTAGAAAAATTGTCTCAAAGATTGGCCAAGTTAGCAAACAACAGAGGAGGAGTAATTATGTTAATTTTAAGATTATGGTGATGAATAAAGCAGAGTCTCTGCTTTTTTTTATTGCAATCAACAAGTTGTCATTTCACTGTTATTGAAAACAATATTTTTTTAATATTCATTTTTTCTTTGAAATCCTAAAAAAGTGTGTGCGTCGTATAGTTGGGTCAATATTGAATTGTAATCAATGCATTGAACCATTAACTGCTCAGGGACACTACACAGTGTAACCCAACATAAACATACACCCATAAATATTTAAAAGATGTTAATAATAGTTTGGTTTCTCACTGAAGGAGCGTATTTTCATGGAGAATGTGGGAGCGGTGAAGGAACTGTGCAAGCTCACGGACAACCTGGAGACTCGAATTGATGAACTGGAGCGTTGGAGCCGCAAACTGGCTAAGCTACGTCGTCTTGACAGCATGAAGAGCACAGTGAGTGGAGGCACAGTCAGGTAAGAGTATAATTGTTGCATGCAGGAGTTTTTATTTTTATTTTTTTAAGAATACGAATTTTATCAGTGGTGTTGTCTTTATCTCTGCAGCCAGTCAGGAAGTTATTTTAGCAGGACAGGAAGTGGACCATTTAAGAAGAAGACAGTCAAACCTGGGAGCAAGGTCTGCTGTGATGTAAACTAATTTATTGTGAATCATACAAACAATATACAGTAGGGCGAACAGCAGTATGTTGATTTCTCTGTGTGTGTCTTGTCACAGAGCTCACTTCCAGACCAAGGCTGTATCAGTCAGAGGTTCATGCAGGGGACCATTCTGGCCCTCGTCATTGTCATGACTTTCAGGTTAGACTGACCCAATGTAGACCCCACAATTATATACCATATAATATGTATGTGTGTATGCTCAGGGCATTCAATCGATCGCAACTGGACTGTTTACCTTGTCTATTAAATTTATATTCAAATGTCACTGTTTCAAAAATCACAATTATTCAAATTTGATTGATCAAGTAAACCTTCAAACCACTAAAATGACGCATAAAGCATCAACAACCAGTTACCAAAGGATGTTGTAAAAAAAGTAAAACAATGCTCTACAATGAGTGACTTCAAGAAACATTACAAACAGTTGATGTTTACAAAATACAAGGAAGAAGAGTCGTGAAATATTGTATACATCCAAGGCCATATTACTTTATTCCTTGGAGAGTAAATTTGAGTAAGTCTGCTGACTGTCAATGCTATGTCTGTTACTATCACCTTATACTTGTACTAGGAACTTTTCATCCTAGTGAGAACATTGTCTGTACCACAACAATCTGTTACAATTATTTATATACCACTCTTCTTCTTCCTTTTCTTTCAGCTTATCCCTTATGAATATTATTCATCAGGACTGCAATATAAGTTATTTACGATGATAAGGACATTGACTACTATTCAACACACTGTTACCTTGCCTTACTTATGCTTTTTAAACTTACCGGTACTAACTGCAGGAAGTGTACAAATGTATTGAAATAGGAAAAAACCTACGGGGGCAGGATTTAATAAGCTTTGCTTCTTTCTGACATGTGGTACTGTCTATTGTATTAAGTGACGTATGCCATTGTCATTGGTATGCATGTTCAAATAAAATTAAACCATTACCACTATTACCACTATAGTATCAATTCCCCCTTTTCTGAGATTCATCTTTTTTTATATTACTTTTTTAATGTTACCTAAAAAAGTTTTATCTTATCACCTCCTGTTGCTTTGTCATTTGTCAACTTGTGAATGTATTTTCATGTGGCCATGAAAAAAAGGCAACACATTTTTTATAATGATATTAATAATTAATTTGTCTCTATAAATATAAATGTAAATAAACAATATTATTTTATTAATAATATAAAATTTCGTAAAATTTTACTTCATAATCTAGTACTATTAATTTTTATTTAATCAACATTTTCATGTCTTTATTTGTCCTCCGACAGTGTCATTTCCATGTCCATTCTTTATGTACTGACTCTTCATCATAAAGGAGACGTCACAGTAAAAGATGGGTATGTCCTGCTTTTGAAAAACAAACTTTCCTGTGAAAATTCTCCTCTCTTTTTAATCGTTTTTTTCTCAATAATGTGTGACCTGTCCCTGTCTGCTCTAGCTTTCTTTACCCGTGTGGTTTCTACTTCTCTTGGATGCCTTTCATCACTGCCACTGTTACTTTCTGTCCACCTGCATGTTCATGGTACGACACATGCCTCTATTTCCTCCTAGTTCTCTCACTTTCTGAGCTCTCTTTTTAATCACATAATTAATTGTCACGTGGTTCTTCAAACTGTTGCTATGATCAAGCCAGGTTTGGTTTAAAGTGCTGTCTCATACTC
The DNA here is from genome assembly GCA_024372805.1 of Oostethus manadensis. Taxonomy (NCBI): domain Eukaryota; kingdom Metazoa; phylum Chordata; class Actinopteri; order Syngnathiformes; family Syngnathidae; genus Oostethus; species Oostethus manadensis. Next base: position 1,572,269 of record QODF01000038.1, read on the forward strand.
TATAATGTGATTAACGCAGGTCCACAGCTGCACTGGGATCCCTACACAAAAGTCCATTTGCTCCACTGCCTACAACTCCTGCACCAGGTAAACAATATGTGTAAACAAACATTTATTAAATACTTAATACTGTAATTTTAAATGGTGTCATTGACAGCTTGCTGCTCAACCACAACCTTGAATAACCAATCATCTACAATTGTGACATTAAATACTAACCAATCTACAGAAGGTAAGCATCTGCTATTTTATCATAAATAAACCCACACTAGTTACATTACAGACACCTCAGATTCCATATGACATTACCAAAATAATGATCTGTCTGTGTAGCTCCAGATAACCTGGTCCTCACGCCGGGCACCATTAATAAAAAAGCCAAGTCCAGAATAATGGACAAGGACGGACGCAACAGAAACCGTCTCAGTCATACGTCAGCCCCACTGTACTTTGGCAAGTCCAAAAGGCCTGCGTCGACAGACCTGGATGGAGCTGAAACATCCAATCGTCTCCCTGGTGGTCAGCAGCCAACACCACGCAGACAGCGTAGTTTATATTTAAAGGGTAAATTCCCAAGAATCACGGTAGTCACCAGCCCAGCAACCAAACACAGTAATCTTTGTGTTTGTCTGAGTTAAACATCACAGTGCTGTGGCTGCGGACACTCTCAATTCAGCTTTGCTCACTTTTTACAGGAGAAAAATCAACTCCATCTCTGACTCGTCTTCATATTGTGGAGACAGACCAAGAAATCACAACACGACATTGCAAACCCCACAAGAGCTGCAGGTGCATACATCATTTTACATTATTTATTAGTATTGAGTGTTATTATAAGTATTATTTATGTATGTGTTTGGAGGTCTTGTGTAGTGATGCTACTTCTTTCTTTGTTGACTCTAGCTACACAATAGCTCTCAAGGGAAACACAAATTCCTCGCTCTCACAACTTACTTTGCACATGATGTGAGTATATCAACATAATTTACATAGCTATAAGCATCTGTTGTCTGTTACCTTTATTAAAAAAAATATCATCTTAAATGGGTTGGCCCTTAGCTCCTTAATTAGTATTATCTGCATACTGTGTTTCCTGTAGACAGAAAGCAATATGATAAATATAGTCGGTATGGTTTCAGACATACATCTTCTTACTCTGAAATAAGTTGCAAGAAGCATACTTTATTTATTTATTTCTGCGTTCTTCCCCATGGCTATACCTGATAATTCAATCACACCATATTTTTTATATATTTATATTTATAATAACTTACGTGCTTACATGTTGTCATTTACACTTTGTAACTATACACTATAAACTTGCACAGTGTTAAGGAAAAGAACTTGTTTTTGACTTCTAGCTGTATTAAGTCTATTTGAGGTATGTCTTTATTTCTTTATAGTCAAGATTATGGCATCGTCAATATTTTTCAATCTTTCATGTCTTTGACAACAAAGTTCTTCTTCTGTTATCAGCTGTGTTGGCATAAAACCTTAATTTCACGTGCAGCCTGGTCACAATCACATTGTTCATGCGCATAGACAGACAGTCTTTAATTCTGCACATGATCTGGAATATCATGTGATCATTTTCATCATTTTGCTTTTTTAAAGCATCCACTTTTTCTTCTAGCCCGTGAGGGCCAAAATGTCAAGCAGGGATCACTTGTGCCCTTTGTACATTTCAAAAAATACAGTTAAACAACAAAACCAACAAATACAACCAGCAAAATGGAATAAGAGCAGTCATTTTACAAGAATAGAATATTGTATTAGAAATATTACAATAAAGCCATAATGGTAATATTTAACAAAAATAACTAAAGCAAAAAAAATTATGAGCTTAATGTGATACTATGAGAACAAAATGCACACTGTAGAAATTCACTGTATTCACTAAATTCACAATAACTAATGTCATAAATTATTGGTAAGAAAACAAAAAATAGAGTTGTAATTTTGGTTTGGGAAAAAGTTGTAATGTTAGGAGAAAAAAGTCAAAATATATGGCAGTATTATACTATGGGAAGTCACAGATTTTGAAAAAAATTACAAGAATTTAGATTTTTCTGTATGTCATTGTCATTCAACATGAACAGTATATCTCGTATTCTACCTGGTTCTTGGATCTCTTCCACATTCTCCTCCTCTGTAGGGTTGTGCCGTCAAAACCATAAATGTGAAATCAAGTGTTCTTTATTTACAAACTTGTACAACATTTCATTTGATGCAGTATGAAGCCAGAGAAGATACATGGCTAATACTGAGTCAGTTGTCAGCTGCCACTAACTAAAAGGGTGTCATTGTAGTGAGGCTGACAAAGAAACTGTGATGTCATGCAAACCGACATGTAATGCAACAACAACATTGATAACTATACGACAAGTACTGTATATAAATTACATATTAAAAGCTAGTGTCATTATTTCAGGTCCATAGACAGTGTGTGGGTTCAACAATGTAGACCCACCATAGGACGTCTATGTCCAAATCACACTGAAACAGAACTTTATGGCGGACAAAGAACATCAACAAAGGTACAGCATGGAGTCAAAACACATTTTCATTCAACTTATTTTGTCTTCTGCAATTAGAATTGTGATGTGCATAATACAGTACTTGGCTTTTTCACTTACTGTTGACTTTCTTCTTCAAGGGGACTGATCACCTGTGGGCATTGCCTCTGCTGTCCTTCCAGGACATCACCTATCACTTTCGTGTGTCCTCCTCTGTAAGTACTCTTAACTTGAACTTTGTATTCTGATGCCGCAATGGGGAGAATATATCTGTTGTTAGAAATAATTCAGACATAAGCATTAAATATCACTATTTGTTTTGAATATGGAGAAGCTCATAATAATGATGATATGTAATTAAAGCGTATACTGTTGGTAAAGGATGTCTTATAATCCAGTTTTTGCTCATACATCTCAGAAACACAGTATATAGTATGGTCTTTCAAAATGTGAAGTTAGCTTAGCAGATTTGAAAAATATGTTTTTCAAATATGTTTTTTCTCCTGCTGCTACACCTCCCACATTTGAAAACCCATATCATTTACAGGATGGTTAAACACATTCAATTCAGAGCATTGCTATGATATACTGTAATATATTTAATTAAGCATTTTAGCCATCTTTTTTCTACTGGCATTTCACTTTGTTGCAGTTTTGAGGGATTTTTTTGATTTGTCAACACATAGAAAGTGAAAAAGAAATTCATTTGTTTCATTAACTGTTTTTATTTATCTGTATTTTTTTACTCCGCCACCCCAACAGAATGAAATGAGTTGCACCACTGAGGAAGAAACGTCCTCCTTCTCAGACTACCACTTTGTCATTGCAAGCAGCTGCATGTGAGAAGAGTGCCTCCCCTGTGCCTTTACAGCAAACCACAACCTCTCCTTTCGAGATGAAGTGTGTTTTAATGTGCATTATGTGTTGTTATGGTATGTTATTTTCAAAGTAAGTCATGTCAAACTATATGCTATCTTTAAGACATCTCTTTTTGCTGTTGTCCACACTGTTGTTTGTCAATGAACACTTTTTGATTACTGTAAACTGTGTTGCATCATAGTTCAATGCCATTGTGAAAAAATGTATGTGAAAAAATAGGCCCATCGTATTACAATGTACTGTCACTTCAAAACATGAACCCAATCATACACTGGAGTCAAATTCATTGTTGCATGTACCTCAATAGTCCACACTGGTACTTTCTTGGCCTCTGTTGCGCTACTGCACATAAGGATATGGAAGTTTTGTTACAGCTTAGTGTCAATATCCAATCTAAACCTCTAAACATTTAGAAATGCATTACTGCATATTCCCTATACTCCAAGGAGCTATGAGGCGGGGCCAAGTCATGTGAATTTCTACAGATTTGAATGCAGTAAGACTGGATAAATAAATAGGTAATAACTGGAAATCCCATTAGGGAATATAATGTATTATGTCCAACACTGACAATATTTCAAGAAAACACTGGAATAATTTACACTGTATTTTGCTTATGCTGGTAAGGTGGGAAAGAAAATTGCTTTTCCAATCATTTGCTTCCAAATTATCAATTACAACTCATGGCTCCTTCACCTTGAAACTTGTTTTTTTATTGATCATAAAGCTGCAAGGGAGTTTCATTTCACACTCCAGACTTGTGAATAACAACACATTTTTCCTTTGATGCGATAATAAATTATCTGCAGTCATGTCACAATTTTAATATACAGATTGTGATATAATGTTGAATATACTTGTTTTTCTTGTCTTGTTCTCAGTTGTACTTTTGTTGTGCATGCATGTTTCACAAATTCATTATTACATAGGAAAAACAGCCATCAAATGTATATACAGTATCATAATAAGACTCAAAGTACATTGCCATAACTGTTACATATAGGCTGTGTAGTATTCTTGCTTATTTATTTATAATGCACCTACTAGTATAAATGAAACCACTGTCGCACTTTTCACACTGTATATGTATATATATAAGATAGGCGGTATAGAAAATGGATGAATGTATATATGTATATATATATCTATATATAATATATATATATATATAAATGTACACACACATATACATACACACACGTATATACATATTTATATGTATATATACATTAATAAATAATATATACATATATGTATGTATACATATACATATGAACGCCTTCTGCTCTGTCCATCAGCTTCACACCCTCCAATAGTAACTGTACATACAATTTTATAATTGTGTGACAGCATTGTGTTTAAAAGGGATGCTCATTTTCATCCTGTTGTTTTTATAATTTGTGTTTTTGTATCAATAATATATTAACATTTAGCTATCCATAAAAAGTTGATGAAGTATGAAAGCATTCTGTTCATTTCTAAATGTGAAGCTAAAATACCATAACACTAATGCTTGGATTTCACTACATTTAACTTGTCCACTTTCGTCATACTTCCAGAGCTTTTATCGTGAATTTATTGTGATACTGTAAAAGCAAATAAATAAGTCATTAAACAAGTGTGGTGCAATATGGATGCTCTTCTTTATTTTGACCAGCAGATAGCAGCCAGCAACATGATTGTGTTGCCCTGATTGTTGCCTCACAGGTACTTTAGAACGCTGTCGTTGACATTACATCAGTAGCTCCCAAACTTTTTTTGCCGATATAAAATTACTTGCCTTTTGTGTGTGATATTCTCAAATGTAATGCTTTGGCCTCTTTTGTGTACGGCGTTTTCAATCGTAATTCGGAGAAACCTGAAGTATAAAGATGAGGGCATACTATGTCCCAATATACTTTCCTACGTCACTAAAACCCGGAAGAGCTAGTCAGTACGTGGCCTTACCATCTTAGACCCGAGAAGCAGCAATTTCGCTTCACTCGAAATGGTATGTTTTCTGCTTTTTAGTCTCAGTGTTTTAATTGTTTTATTTGACTGCCACTAAGTCACACAGTTACTGTATTATTTGTCGTTTGTTCAGAAAAGAGATCCTCATTGGTTAGCATAATGATGTTAGCCTATCATGTCAAGCTCAGTGCATTACATCTCAAAGAAGAGTGGACACAAGCTGGTCGAATGATACGAAATGAATATGCATATAGCGTAAATGACAATATACCTGTGGTGTTTTTGCTGTAGGAACTTGAGGCGATGACAAGATACACCAGCCCAGTGAACCCGGCTGTTTTCCCCCACCTCACAGTGGTCTTGTTGGCCATCGGCATGTTCTTCACTGCCTGGTTCTTCGTGTATCCTTACAAAACACGCGATCGATTAAATACACTGTACATGGGGTAAGTGTGGCAGAAAGAATCACACTGGACGTGAATCCTCTTTCAGTATTACTAAACTCTTTTAAAGGCTGGTCGACAACTTCAAGGAAATGTCTTTAAGAATATGCACGATATGTTTATGTACTCACTTAATTCAATTGTCTTAAGGGTGTGTTCACGCTTGACATTTTCGGTTTGGTTAATACGTTTCCTCTGACAGTGCAGTTTAGTTAAGCGTGAATGCAGTGCAGGACTAAACAGGCGGACCGAGAGGCGCACGTTCATGGCCGAGATCAGGGACCTTGGGCTCAAAAAGGTTGGTGACCACTGTACTTTACCAACTCATGGAAGCACACCTTTATGGACCTTTTTATGGAGATAAAATACCCTCTCCAAACGTCGCCAAAAATTGAATTTTAATTAGGATTTAGAAGAACTATGATACATTTGCTAACTGATGTGTCACAGTGGTTTCAACTAAAAGAAGAAAGTTATAAGCGTTTTGCTTACTGCTCGTACTTCATTTTAAAATGTCCTCATCATTATTTTAAAGTTTGTTGACTCTATTAACATTTCACCTGAATGGATTTGAAGAGGGAATTCTAGGCTTCTCGTCTTTTTTAAAATTGTATTTAATTTTTGTAACGGGTAATCCATTAATTTTCTGTGGAACTTGTGATAGCAATTATCAAAAGTCTCTCTTTTGCCAAGTGACATGCATGTTAAACATTCGATGATATTACATTTTATAAGTAAACATGAAGTAAAAGTAAACAGGAAAAGTAAAACCTGAAGGAAAATATTCAACTTAACATACACAAATTTTGCATGTTGCTTGGCAGAACGTGTTGTGCAGGCTCCATTTCCATTGGAAAATGAATGGACTAGAGGAGACATTGCCTCCCGTTCGTGAAGCTCATTAGGCCGCTGCCTCTGATAAGCTGAAAATGAATTGGTGCTCTTCAAATAATAGGCAACGTTTGTTGAGGAATATGAAATCCTTAAATGTCTATATATGCTAACAGACTTTACTATTGCTGCTTCAAAATCTAAACAAGAGTGAGAATTAAGGATGTTATGATCAGGGTTTTATGCTGCCCATTCTAATACCAGTCGTCCTCATTAGTGACGTCAGATTTTTATTTACTATGGGGCCCAGAATTCTGCACCCCTGCTATTTGAAATGAAAAAATGAACCATAAAATTACCTTATTTGAAACAAACATTTTTTACTTTCCGGTACTTTTCAAGAGAGCGTGTATCACATGTAAAACTTATAGCTGAAACGCCTTCTTTAAGGAGACTGTGGATGTGAAAGTACATTGGTAGAGCCGTCGTTGAATTTCCAGGTAGTACCTACAGTAGGTGGGCTCGAAGTGAAACAGCACTCGGCAAAGCCGGTGTCTTCTGCCGCTGACAAAGGCTGGTCCTCTCATCCGATTAATTCGGGTTATTTGCTTAGCCTTTTAATTGCCACGCACATATGGGCGAGTGTTGTCCAGCGTTTTGGTTGCGTTAGCTGCCGTTTAACTGATCACACTGTGAGCCTTATAAGCTCACCATACTCTGTCAAGTGTTTGTTCTTCAAATGTTGTATTAAATTAAAGCTATTTAATGCAATATATTTTTAGTGGCATGTGCTGGCAGGTAAAGTCCATGCCTGCTTAGTGGGAGGAGGATGCTACCCAAGACGTTAGGCCAAGACACTACACTGCATGTATCACTACAGGCTGCAAAAGTACGAGCCACATGCTTTTGTGATCAGTGCTGAAAGGCAATTATCAACATATGCCGATCACGTGCCTTTTCACAGAATTTGGTCAAAACAGCTTGGTGGTCGATGGGAGTATCCTTATTGAGAACTATGGCTAAGGTTGTATGTTTTAAGCGAGTTCAGCCTTGACACTTCATCAGCTATGAGGTGACTTCAACCAAGTACACCAGAGACGTCTACAAAGAGTTGCTCATCTCCCTGGTGGCTTCGCTTTTTATGGGCTTCGGTGTGCTCTTCTTGCTCCTCTGGGTTGGCATCTATGTATGAAGGTGTGTTTATAGATGAAAATTCATTGGGAATTGATTCTTTTCAGGTTCGGTTGCAGCTAAATTGCTTCTCATGTCATTTCAGGTAGCTGACTTTAAAAATGACGCATTCCAGTGGGACAGATGATACACACAACTGGCTTTTGAGCATGATTGGATGCACTGACAATATTTTAAACTGTTTTCACAATAAAAGAGGGGTTTGTATAACGCCTGTTTTCATTTGTTCAGGACAGACATGCAATCACTGCATGGATGAAACTATTAGTGTAAGAAGGTTATTTCTAACACTCAGACAGCTATTTATGGTGTGTTGCGCCGGTGGCGTCTAAAACCTCAATACCCTGCTTAATCTTTGTGTTATAAATAGAGGCCTTTGTTTCACCTTGTCTCTAAGATAATGCAGAGTAGCCTAGTGATGGGTTACAAGAGGATTATAATTGTTGAATAAAAAACAGGAACTGAAACAGTTCTCAGAGGTGAATGGACTTACATCATAATCATATACTGGCACCATTTAACCACTCATAAGCCTTAAGTCTTAATGAACCAACAGGATCTCCATAGGCATGACAAACGTAACATAAAATGCTGTTCTACATGTAAAGCATACTAAAACAGTTAAACACTCATCTTAAACATTGACAGTCTTAAAATGTTCAACAGCAGGATAGCATTTGTTGCTTAATAGCTGTGAAATACAGCATAAAGCTTTTGTTGTTCTACTGACGAGCTTTGGCAAAGGCGTCACGCAGCCAAAGAGAGTCCACATAGAGCCTTGGGTCTCCCATGTACTCTGCCGTGCGTTTGTAGAAGTAGTAATACACCACTGCCACTGTAAACAAAGATATTTGAACTAAACAACTACTTGAGCTGGGAATAAGTGTACTATTTAGACAGATTACCTGTCCTCTGAAACACAAAGAGAGCTTGAAGGCCATCTGTCCAAACAAAGTGATTAGATTCCCTCCATCTTAGATTCTGTCAAAAATGAAGCACTTCAGTAAACATGGTGCACAGTTCCATTGTTTATAGACTGTTGCATACACATGCTGTATGACATACCATCACCCAGCTATGGAGGCAGATGCTGAGGGTTAGGTACAGGGCGGAGAACAAGAGCAGAGCCCTGAAGCGCTCCAGCAGCAGTGACATCAGACCCACCTGGAACACGTAGGTGTTGAACATCATCAGCAGGACGATGATCACGTTGAACAAAATGGCAATGTCCTGGATGCTGCAAAGAGTTCGTAAATGAGCATATAGAGCATCTCACAAAAGTGATTACAACCCTCACATTTCAGCAACTATTTTTATAGTTAGTATATCTGGTAGTATCTTTTCAAAGTACAATACTATAGTAGAAAGAACAAGAGTTTACAGTTAGTGTACAACTTTTACAACAGCAATATAGATTTACTATCCAATGACAGTGACTTATCTGAATTCTAAATATCCTGGCAGCACAATTGAGTGGCAAAGTAAATGTGTCTTGCTTACAGTCAGTCATGATGATAGAATCATGATCTCATGCTGCATGAGTGCTGCTAGTACTGGGGGGGGGGGGGGTCATTGAAGCAAACATTAATTCCAAAATGTATGTTTGAAAATGTAAATTCTGAAGAGCACAATCCTTCCCTTGAGAAAGTGGGCCACTTAGCAGTTTCCAATATGATAAGGAGCCTAAACACCCCTCTAAGGTGACGATTGCCTTGCTGAGAAAGGTGAGGTGACGAAGTGGCTCCAGAGCTGAACCTAAGTGAGCCCCCTGCGGGACAAGAGGTCCTCAAGTGGTCAAGTGGATGGTGGAGTATCCAAGTGTCTATCATCCAGCTGCTCAATGTCATCATCATGAAGGGATGGAAGAGAATTCAATTAACAGGATGTGCATGTCCGGTGAATTCCATGACCGGGAGTTTTAAGGCTGATGAGTGCTAGAAAACAATGGTGCTCACACTAAATATTGGCAATTTGGGTATGTGCACTGTGAGCTGTAGTTATTGTGGTACCAGGTATTTAAACAATAATGGCTGTGTGTTGAGTCATTTTCAGTTGATAGTAAATTTTGATACAAGCTGTACCCTGTACACTAAGGTATACACAAATTTAAGTTCGATATTCTCTTAGCATTCTTTGATCCACACCAATAGTAAAATAATTATTCCTTTGCCCACGCCACAGACTTTAGTTATACTCATTATACCTCTAAGTGACATGACTTCATCATGCTGGCAAATTACTTACATGAAGAGCACAAGCTGGATGACGGCCGCTCCTCTCAACAGTTCACTGAAGGAGTTGACGAAAAGGTCAAAGGCCAGCAGCGTCAGCTGGATCAGCAACACCAGTGAGTAGTTGCCTGTCTGCAGCATCTTTCAATACTTCTTTGTAATCTTATACATAAAAGGTTCTCACTGATGATGGACAGTGAACATTTGTTCATTCACATGGTTAGGACCTGTTAGATTCTTTCAAAGTTACTGTATTCTTGCAACAATCTGGCAGCCCGGTGACGCCACTGTTCAGAAACATCCTGTATTGTCTCTTCCATGGTTAGATATTTTATAATGATTGCAGGAAGTCCGAGAAATCACAGCAGCTCTTTTCATGTTGGCATCTTTGAAGATCTCCTCATACCGAATTACCTGCAAGAAAAAACATTGTCAGTTTATGCTTTCTGAAAGAACGAACTGTGATTTTGTACCTGCATTCCGATGCCCCTAGGTACTAGATGAGGAAAGAAGGGGAAAGCGTTATATAGTCAGCGTGTTCTGAATGTTACACAAGTCCTGCCTTCTGAATTGTAGCTTTTACCCAAATTGACTTGATTTGTAGTAGTCTTTACTCCACCGTGGTGAAGTTAGTTTGACGTTAAACGTTGGATATTTGGCTCCATAGCTACAGCGGTCGTCCTCCCTCATCCTGCCCGGACTACTCTCTCATGTTCCAGCCAGCTTGCACCGCAAGTGCCGCTCTAATAGCTGCCTGTGTTTCTAGGAACCGTCAATAAATCACTATTTTGGTGAAGAACGTTTGTTAAGCAATCTCATAAAATGTTAAATGAAACTACAAATTGATCTATAACTATGTTAAATGATTTGTCCTAACCAGAAAGGATTTTTGCACCCTTTTTTAAATTATTTTATTGGATTTTATATGAATTTTTAAAATAACAAAATATATACAGGTATATTCTACACATTACGTTTGTAATAGCCCCGATGTCATGTGACCTAGGTACCCCAAATTACTTTATACTAGTAGCCCAATATTTGTCCTACCATGCACACCTTTTTATTTGTCCATTTAGTTTTTCACAATTTTTTATGAATTTTCTACACATTCTGTTTGTAATAGCTCCCAGGTCATGTGACCTAGGAACCCCAAACCACTTTATATTAGTAGGCCTAAACATGTCCTACCATGCACACCTTTTTGTTTTTCCATTTTAGATTCAAATAATTTTAAATTTCACACAATTTTAGTTAAAGTTGTCTGGACTGACCCTATTTTTTACAAACTGTGCTCTCATTGGTGTTTTTTAGTAAAATTGTGATCCAATTATTGTTTAACTGGGATATTAACATGTGACAAGAATTGTTTTTTGGGGAAAAGCTGTATGGTGACATCAGGGTCAGCACAAGCTATTCATACTGTGAAGTATGCCATGGCTACTATAAATAATAATACAATAATATGGAAGTGGCAATGTGGAAGGCATTATTAGAAGAGTAAATGAAGGTTTTAGGCACATTTTGCAATCCAACATACCTCGATATTCACAATGTCAGCGAGTGAAGTGTGGATGTTTTTTTCACCAAAGGCGAAAAGCTACTTGCTACTTGTTGATGTTCTAGCAGAAAATGTAGTAATTCTACATTTGACGCAATATTACTTTTGATTGGTTAGATCACCCTACGTAGATGCGTGCAAGCAAATACAAGTACAAGTTAAATACAAACCATCAACACAGGTGAAGAATCAGGGGAGTGTGATTGAGCTCCATCTTTATAATGCTGTGCAATGCCTGTCTGAAAGCTATAAAAATCCTTCCACAAATGAAACCCAGCCCCCGATCAAGTCAAGAAGGTTCCAGGTCAAGCATTGTCATATCAACAGCAAAAACAAAAAAAGGTGTGCATGGTAGGACAAATATTGGGCTACTAATATAAAGTATTTTGGGGTTCCTGGGTCACATGGCCTGGGAGCTATTACAAACGAAATATGTGAAAAATTCAAATCATATGTAACAAAAATGGAAAAACAAAAAGGTGTGCTTGGTAGGACTAATATTGGGCTACTAATATAAAGTAGTTTGGGGTTCCTAGGTCACATGACCTGGGAGCTAATACAAACGGAAGAAAAACTAAAATGGAAAAACAAAAAGGTGTGCATGGTAAGACAAGTATTGGGCTACTAATATAAAATAGTTTGGGGTTCCTGGGTCAGATGACCTGGGAGCTATTACAAACGAAATGTGTAAAAAAATTCATAAAAACTCATATGAAACAAAAATGTAAAAACAAAAAGGTGTGTATGGTAGGACAAATATTGGGCTACTAATATAAAGTAGTTTGGGGTTTCTAGGTCACATGACCCAGGGGCTATTACAAACGGAATGTGTAAAAAATTCATAAAAAATTGTATGCAACTAAAATGGAAAAACAAAAAGGTTTGCATGGTAGGCCAAATATTGGGCTACTCATATAAAGTCGTTTGGGGTTCCTACGTCACATGACCTGGTGGCTATTACGAATGTAATAGCAAACAATGTGTACAAAATACATGTATATATTTTTTATGTTAAAAAATCAGAGAAAATCCGATAAAAGATGAAAAAGGGCGTGCAAAAATACTTTCATAATAGGACAAATCAATTAACATGGTTAAAGATAAATTTGTGGTTTAATTTACAATACAGTATATGACATTTCTTTAACAAACCTTCTTCACCAAAATAGTAATTTATTGACGGTCCCTAGAAACACAGCCAGCGGTTAGAGCGGCGTTTCCAGTGCGAGCTCCCCGGGCCATGAGAGAGGAGTCCGGGTAGGGTGAGGGAGGACGACCGCTGTAGCTACGGAGCCGAATATCCAACTACCAATGGGAAATTCACATTGACGAGGACGAATATCCAACGTCCAACATCAAATAAACTTCACCCCGGTCTTTACTCCTTTAAACAAATTCCTCCCATGGCGATGATCTCGCGTCAATTAGCTCGAGACAGATACAGTTGTATCTACATAACATAATCGCTATTTTGGCATCCATCCACGACAGTGTGGTAACTTCGAGGAATTCCGCCCAGACATGTTTACTACTACTACTAGTACTACTACTACTACTACTAAGCCCTTATGTTGTTATATTTGTCTTTGCTAAGGTAACGTAAGGTATCAAACTGTACTTTAAGGAAGGTCTTACCAACAGAAGGCATTCGGGGAACAAAAAGGAGACTCGAAAAGGCAAAAAACAACAAACCACTTGTGATCCACGATTTTTTGGAGACAATACCCACTTGAAGCGCCTAACTGCTCACCAGCAGTAAGCCGTGCATGCATTTCCGTATCCTCCATGGTAACAGGGCCTTTTGCTGTAATAAACACTGTAGTAGTTCTTTACATTTTTCCTCAAACAAATTACACCTCGTAGATTTAACATTATGTAAGTAACTTTGGTGATTTTTTTTTGTTTTAAAACTATTATCTTAATAACACTAAAAAAAAATAGAGTTAAAAACTCACTAACAATTGCACAAATTTTCTACTACAAACTATACTAAGCTTTACGGTAAATCTACGTAGACATGATATTTACTGCCATCAAGCGGCCATTGTCAGTACTAGACAGTAGACAGCAGACAGCTGAGAAGTGATCAAAGGTAGCGGACACCTGCGGCCAACGCAACCAAGGTATGTACCCATTGAAACTTTTTTAAACTTGTCTAATGTGAATTGTTATAACTTTTGTTTATGATCCGTTTCACTGCAATACTGATGTTCGCTATCGTCAATAAAGCTTGTTTGCTTCTGTTTATGAACAATTTTTAATTGTTGAATAAAGTGTTACGTTGGTTAGCTAAGTTAGCTAACTTTACCAAAAATGGCAGCCGTATTTGTTTTAAGGCTCAAAACATTTGTACAGGAAAGTACCTATTAGGCTTACGTTATAATTTCTGTAACATTCATTTGCTAGGTCTGTCCGTAAATGCCTAGTTATGTTTAGCATAATTTTTTTAGCCATCAAAAGTTGTAACATTTTTCTCCACTTTCACTCTCTAGGAGAAAACACACATTAAACAAACGGCTGGCTGTAACACTCATATATTGTTGACATAAGTTTTCACAGTGCAATTCCGCTTATCTCTTATTTTGGGAGGAAGTTCTGAAGGCTTCATAGATCATCTCCCCAGAGCTGTATCAGTAGCCACTCTTTAAATATATTTTTTTTAATCGATCTCGAAACATTGTAGTGATTGTAGAAGCTTACTGGCTAGGTTAAATGTTTTTTTCTGCTTTAATACCTTCGCCAAGGAGGTTATGTTTTAGCCGGCGTTTTTTTGTTTATGTGTCTGTTTGTTTGTGTTCAAAATAACTTGAAAAGTTCTGAATGTATTTCAATGACATGTTCAGGAATGGTTGGAAATGGGATCTGAAAAAGTGATTCAAATTTGGGGGTGATCCGGATCACCGTCTGGATCCAGTAATTTTTGAAAGAATCTTTAACTTTGTGGAATAGGACCACTTTCGGCAACTTCACAAAATAGGGTCAAAGTACTTGGAAAAAATCTATGACAAGTTTCCAACCAGTTCAACAAAATATCAAAGACCGATCCAAAAATTGTAAGATTACAATTTTGCTGTGAATCACAATATTAGGGGGAACTATGGCGCTTGGCAGAGGTCTGCGCTCTCCGAGTGCTTTTGTAGTTTAAAATATCATCCATAATCATTATTGTTTAAACACTGCCTATAGCCTCACTGTCATAAATCCTTTATGAAGAGCTAAAAACGAGTTTTACATAATTTTCCTGTGGATCTTGGGGAGAATTTTCTAGCAATTGTGATAGCTTTCACAATGCAAATAAGGACAAGCAGTATATTTGCATCTCCTCACTCCCGGTTGTCTACCCTACCCTCCTCTTCAACAACACGCAAACCTCACGTGACTCCTTCGTGACTCCTTCCTAGGCCTTACTCCACACATCCTGGTGCATGGTTCATTTGTAGCGGAATATCTCTTTTCATCTTCCAATAAACCGGGATGGTGGATGTACATTATCCTTCGGTGGTACCATATGTATTTGATGAACAGAAATAGACTCCTAACTTTCTCTTTCCTGTTTCTCTCATCAGAGCTTGAGCTAGTATAAAATGTGCTAATGTATGATTTAACCTGAAGTCATGATTCCAGTGCAGACATGGCTGTGTTTTGACAGAGCAGCTGGAGATAATGTCTACAGTCCCAGTGGAGTTTGTTGTTCCTGTTTAACAAGGGAGGAACCCTAAGGGTTGAAGCCAAATGTTAGCTGTCTGTTGATGCACAGGTGTTTAGTGTTCTAGTAACTTTTAAATATTAAGTCCCCACGCCTTTCTTTCTGTCTCAGCACAGCTTCTATTATGTCTAAGTGGCTGAATGATGGTGAGGTGCTAGAAGGTCAAGGGAGCGGCGCAGCTGTACCCGTAAGCCCACGACCTCAGGGGCTGTCAGTAGGGAGTCCCAGACTGGGCAGGGGTCGTAGTCCACTGGGCTCACCCACTACTAGAAAGGAAGCAGCATCATCAAGCCCCCAGGCAGAAACCATGAGCAAGGCAAAGGAGCTGTTTGTGCTGTGTGACAAAGAGGGAAAAGGTTTCATCACAAAGCGGGACATGCAGGTGAGTAGCTGCTTTTGTAGTATACAAGTTAACACTCAATCATTAATATTCACACTCTTTCCACAGAGGCTGCAGATGGAGTTGCCTCTGTCGCCTGAACAGCTCGAGACAGTGTTTGAGAGTCTGGATCGTGAGAGCAATGGGTTTCTTACTCCGGTGGAGTTCAGCGCAGGACTTGGTGAGCATACTGCACTTAGACATACAGTCATGTGAAAAAGTACACCCTCTCCTCCTGAGCTGTACACAAAAGGGTGAAAATTTGGCAAAACGTGCACACCTACTCTGTTGTCAGTGCTATTATTTTTGACAAAGACATAGTCACTACAATAATATCGCTACAAAATTTGCTACACACCTTTTAGAAGACTGCCAAGCACATTGGGTGTCCTAATTTATTTTACAAGACTGTACTTGTAGTAGTGTAATATGTATGTTAGCAACTGTTATTTTGTATATTTGCTGTTCAGGTGAGCTGATGGGGCAGAATGACAAGACTGAGCAAACTCAAGACCTTTCAAACGAGGACTCGGCTGCAATTAGACTCACAAACATACTAAATGAGCTTGGCGCAAACAAACTTTTTGACAGGTGAGATCTTTGCTGCTGAAAAAAACCTAAAATGCAAAAAATATGTATTTCTTGTGACAAAACAGGAACCCACATTCTGTAAATACGGGTAAGTGGCGAAATATGAAAACAAGGGATGGGCATAGTAATAGATTGCCTTATGACAAGTGTATTGTTCTGCTCAATGGAAAAATAAATCGTTGATATTGTTGATATCGTTGAACAGTATATGCTTGTGAAGTTTGGCTTTGTTTTGCTATTGTGTTCCAGTCAGCAAGAGCTCTTTTCTCTCTGGTGTGAGCTGCAGAGAGAGCACCCAGAGCTGCTGAGTCTCCTGGAAGCCATCCTGCTCAATGCCGTGACCCATCTGCAAGACTCTATCAGAGAGAGAGACTGTCTGGAACAAGCTTTGCTCAGGTAAAAAACCTACTCGCTTCATTCTGGTCAGTGGGCTCAAACAATGAGGTGGGTTTTAAAATCCCTGCAACTTTGTTGATTTTTAGACGCGAGAGTGAACATGATCAAGTTGTTAGGTCCATTTATGAAGAAATGGAGAACCAAATCCTTGAGGAACAAGACAAACGCTTTGCTCAAGTACAGACATGCATTGTTAGTTTGACTGTTGAGCCACAGATCTTACTAATTAAATGTATGCAGGAGCACATCAAACAGAAGCAGAGGGGCAAACAGCTTGAAGAGGAGTTAAAGATGCGGGACCAAGAATTGGAGATCACGCTGAGCAGACAGAAAGAGGTGCTTAAAGTTTTACTGCTTTAGGACATCAAGATAACTAAGGAGTCACGAGTACTTCTCTCTGTGTGAAGCTGGAGATCAGAATGCAGCAGCTGATTTGTGAGCAGGTAAGCATGAAGGAGAAGAACCAGCAGCTGCGTAGCCTCAACATGGAGCTCCTGGAGCAGGCGGAGAGCAGCAGAGAGCAGTTGCAAGACGCTTTAGGGCAGCTGGCCCAGCTGCAGCTCAGCGCTACCAAGGAGCAAGTGGCCAGACAGCAGTAAGAAGCACCTTTTTTAGGTTTTTATGATGTGCACAATTAATCATTCAGTACAAAAAACAAGCTCTGAACTAACCGCATTGCTTATTTGTTTTAAACAGCGTATGCCTAGTTCAAACCAAAATTTAACAAGACAAAGTAATTGCTACAAATAAAGATTTTTGTTCTCCAGAAAAGTTTTTAGCTGGCTCAAAATGGAAAGAATGATAAGTTTTGTAGGTAATGTGGAGTTAAGTCTGCATTCAAGTTTTTTTTGTAGAATGCATTGTCAATACACTGTGCTGTAATATTCTTATCTTGGATTCATTACTAGGGCTTTAATTGTCCCAAAATACATGAACCTAGACATACCATCCATTGCTTGTCCTCATTAGGACCATGGGCCAAGCTGGAACCTATCACAGCTGACTTTGGGGAGAAGTGGGATGCACCCTGGACTTGTCACCAGTCAGTTGTCAGACCTGTATAGACAAACAACCGTTTATTTTCACTTTCACACCAGTCTTCAATTAGTCTAACATCTTTTTGGACTGAAGACAAAGCCGGAGCACCCGGTCAAAACCCACCCATGGGGAGAAACGCCAGAGATTTGAACCCTCGGTCTCCTGATTGTGCAACCAGCATGCTAACTATAAGACCACTGCTTGGTCCCCTTAGACACATTTGTAATTTTTTTTAATCATGTATTTTTTGTTTCACAACAGAAATGTGATAAAAGTGTCAACAAACATGCAGAAAGAGAAAGAAAGTCTCTTGAGACAACTGGAGTTGTTGAGGCAAGTATATTGCAATGTGTTTAAAAAGTGGAAAAAAAAAAAAATGAGAAATTGTACACACAACAGACTCAATTTATTTTAAATTTCTAGTAAACGAGCACAATCTTGGTTCCAAACGAACAAAATGAATTTATGGAGTGGACAGCCCAATCGAGGATCTTATTCTAATCAAGAACTTGGGGAAACATCAAAAATGCTGTTCCTGAAGCAAAACCAAGAAATGTTAATGACTTGTGGGATGTTTTAAAAAAAACAACAACAACCTTGGAATGGAATAACAACTAAAAGGTGACACAAACAAGCAGTTTGTGGCACACAGTTTGTGCCACAAACAAAATATTAGTTTAGTGATTCACAGGATTGCAAAATCCTGCGAACAAAAAGTTTGTACAAAATAGTTTTAAGTTTGTAAAGTCAACGCCACACACTGCTATTTTTTTAACACACCCCTTTTGCGCAATTGCACAGCCTTAAGAGACTGCATATCGTGACTACTGGGTCTTGTTTGTGTTCTGAGAATTTACTGCACCTAGGGGTAACTTGTTTGACATGTAGCAATACAAATATACTAAACAGTGATTAATCTGGTTAGTCACATTGGACTGCTATTATTTTGAGCACTACTGTATATCGTGATGTATCGTATTTTTCAGACTATAAGCCGCTATTTTTTCCCTACATTTTGAACCCTTCGACTTATGACACGATGCGGCTAAAATATTGATATATTTACGACAGTGTATTAGTGCCACATAAAAAAAACAAAACCAAAAAACCCATAAAATTCAGAGATTAAAAATTATAATACTACAAAATTAAATGTCGTAAATTTACGAGAAAACAAAACAAGACTAGCTTTTATTTTTAATGAGACAGACAGTTGGGCACAAACAGGTTTGCTTGGGTTAGCATCATGATTAGCATCATCTCACCCTTATCCTCACGTAGCCCGCACCCTCCACATAAAGCTAGCTTTTTATAGCTGTCTCAGTCAAGAAAGGAAACTTCCCTCTAGTTTCAGACAATCTTTTATTTAGAACGGGACAGCAAAACAGAGCAGTTGGTCATGACCACTTTAGTATGAGCTAGCATCGTCTCACCCCTACGCTCTAATACCCCGCCCCTCCACATACGGCTCACTGGTTCATAGCGGTCTCAGGCAATGCCTATAAAATTTACATTACGACTTTTATTCCCGTAATAATTACGTTTTACTCTTCTAATATGACAATCTTTACGACATAAATATATGACATTATTGTCATCAATTTACAACTTAACTCTCTAACTCTTGACGATTTTAATGCTTCATTTAACAGGCATTTCCCGAGACAGCTATAAACACAGGGGGCTTATATGACTCTTGCCCCAGGTCAGAGGTTAAATTACGACTTTTTATTTCTCGTAAAATTACGATGATAAATCTTGTAAATCTATAACTTTTATTTCAACTTGTTTAAATGTTCATCAAATACTTGTTTGAAAGTAATGCTTAAAACACGATTGCTTCTAATAATGCACTGGGTTTTGGGCATGGGCAGATGTCTCCAGCGTGTAGAAGAAGACGACGGTAGTTTTTGACACGCTTAAAGAAAAGCGCAGCACGAACGCAATTGGGAGCGACAGAGTGACTGAAATTATGTGTGATGGAGATGTTCTGAGGCTCTTCAACTCTTCAAAGACACTGAAAAAGATGACTTCAGTGGTTTTAGTTAACAGGAAGAGGATGAATAAAAACAACGATTTTTCTGTTATGTTTGAGCCGTTTTACTACCGTGCTACTTGTTTGGAAACAAGGTATATAAACAAACATTCACAAAATCTGTCGTCTTTTCCTTTCCGCTTATCCCTTCTGTGTAAATACCCTATCTAATTTCACAACATACCCGGTATATGTCTGTGGTGTATAGTCTGGTGCGACTAATATGTTTTTTAAAAAATTCTAAAAGAAACAGTGGGTGCGGTTTATACAGTATTTGTGTAGTCCTAAAAATACGGTAATTTGGAGTGTTATACGACTCTACTGACAAGACTGTAGTAGTCCTTGCCCACAACACCACAAACTACAACCTTAATAATAAACATAAATAAAGACCAATTTGTCTTGCATTGTATTTCAGTAGAATTAGCAGTTGTACATATTGTTGTTTGTGTGTGTGGCCATTGTGAATCAAGAAAAGTCAGTAACCACTGTTACTTCCCTCTTTAGGGATATGAACAAAAGTCTGCGAGATGAGAAAGATGCCCGGCTGACGAAGAGGGTTAGTCACAGGCGCCCGCTTCTTCCTCCTCTGCCGCTAACCTATGACCTCAATGCAGACTTTTACACCGCATGGACACAGCACATTTATCCTCCCTAAGCTTAAGTGTGGGAACTGCAGTCTGCTTCCTTCCCACCTCCTGGCCATGAGCATTTATACGGCAGCTTGTTACCGACTGAACTCAGTCGGCATCTTGTGCGTGTGTGGATGCAATTATTGAAATGAAGCATTGTGTTGAGGACATTCATTCTGTGTTATTTTGAACATCGATGCTTCTCACAAACACAGAAAGCTGTGTCTCAATTCAAGGCAATACAAATCCCTTTATTTCGTCTCCATTCTTTGCTCTATTTGTTGGGGTAAAACTCAGGACAGTTTGCTACAACAATGCAGAAAATGTCAACAAAATGGCGTGAAAAATCACTTGTTTAAAACCATCTTGTACTGTCCTGCATCAGATACGATCAAATGATGTGCTTAAGCTGTGAAGCTTTTTGTGCCACAGAATAAATGTCACTCCTGAGTACTGGGTTCCTTTTTAATGCATACTCAATACAATATTGTATATTATATTACTACAGTATATATTGTACAGGAGAGTATCGTTAAAGCTGCCAGTGTGTGTGGATGGTGTTAATATTTCATATTATATCAAGGCTAATTTTGTCTTTCTTCCCACAAAACCATTTTTCAGAGCCCGAATATGGCACAGACTTTGCAGAAGAGAGGGTCAGTCATAGGGCACTACATTCTACAAGACAAGCCATTGAAAAGGTTTGTGTGAGCCAGTCTACATCCACTGTCTTCACAGCCTGGTGAGGCAGGAATAACTAATTTTGTGTACTGGCTTATCTATGATGAAGACGCGCAAGCTCATGTGATGGGTTGGAACAGGTCAAAGAGAAAAATGCAATTAAATCAAACGCGATTCAGAGTTGCCAGTCGTCATGTAGAGACAGTTGTGAGAAAGTTGGACAGGTAGGAAAATAATGCAACATCAAATGTTTTGTCGGAATCAGCTGCAGCAGAGAGTCAAACATCTTACAGCAAGGACATGTTACTTTTTAGAGCAGACTTGTGAGTCCTCAGCACGTGTTCAAGGTGGTATTCTTGGGTAGCACTGGGGTGGGCAAGAGCTCCTTCATCCAGCACTATTGTACAGGACATTTCTACAGACCTATGACCGCTACTGCTGGTAAGCCTTTATTAACCTTTCACAAGCTTCAAGATGTCCCTTGTTTGTTCATGAGCTTATTTGATCCTAGGTATAGACTTCCAGATGAAGACCATCACTCTAGGCTCCACATCCATCAGCCTTCAGCTATGGGACACTGCAGGCCAGGAGAGGTCAGTCTGCTGCCTATTTAGTCTGCTGCTCCTTAACATATGACCTTCTTCACTTCTCCCACACTTTTGCAGGTTTCGCTGCATCACGGAGCAGTATTACCGCAAGGCTGATGGCGTTCTGGTTGTGTATGACATCACTTGTGCGGCCTCCTTTACCGCTGTGAGAGGGTGGATAGACACTTTGGAGGTGAGCAGGTGGATGCAAAACCAGCACTACTTTACCATTCTTATCATTTGTCACACATTAGAGCAGGGTTTGGCAAACATTTGGACTCATATTGAGTTAAAAAAATGGCCAGGGGGCCAGTCTATATATTTGATACACGCACACAATTTTAACAGTCCATTTGAAACTATTTGTCTTATTTTATCTGTAAAAATGTCATTCTTGCTTTTTAGGGATGCTCTGATCAGGGTTTTATGCTGCCGATCACGATACCAATCTTCCATGAATGAGCTCGGCCGATACAGTTTGCAATTACATGGATTAACCCTTTAGTTTTATAAATAAAGTATTTAGTTTTAATATTACTATTTCAAAATGTGGTAGCTTCAAAATGGTTAGTGATAAATGCATACTGTAAATGAGAAAAATCCTTAGTATAACCCAATGGTTTTCAAACTGGGGGGTGTGCCCCCTAAGGGCCACCATGCACACTTTTCATTAACATATTTTTTGGACTACAAGCTGCTATTTTTATCTCTCCCATAGAATTTAGCTACTTTAATAACAAACGCCTTGTTTATGGATTTTTTTTGCCACATTGGGTGTGTTCAAATTCTCTACTGGTTAGTGCAACAACACTCTTAAGTTTCTGTGTGTATCCGTGCATGCTCGGAATATGTTGTTCAACACACGTGACAGTTTGGTTTAAACTGAGCGTGCGCGCTCCCGCGACCTACATGCAGTTTTCGGCAGGCATGCAAATCTCGGCACAACACCGGCTTCGCCCCTAACCGCTCACGCTTACCTCACTGGGCACCGACCCAGGACAGAGTTCGGAGCGCAGCAACGGCGGCCGGCAGTCTGGAAGAATGGTTACTCTCTCACCTGGGCAGCGTTTCCTAAATTATTTCTACAGGCTGAAGTGTGTTACAGTTGTTTTACAGACACTGTTTGGAAACAAGGTATGTAAATAAACATTTACAAACTTTCTGTGTAATCAATGTTTATATCACACGTATACTACCAAGTGCGTGCAGCTGTTTCTGCCTCTTTTAAGATTCCCACTCCCCCCCTCACCATTAGCAGTGTTTTGGCAATCCACCATGTCCTGCTACCTCAAACATGGTCAAGCAAAGGATTGGCGCAAGTATGTGCTGCGTGTGAACTGTTATGGCGAGCGAACTCCTGCCGCACACAGGTGTTCAAAGTCTGAACTTTGCACAGAAACATGCACACAAATGTTGCTCGGATTGAAACTACATATGTTTGCCATCTCCTGGTGTAAAGTATTAACTACATGAGGCATCGTATTAGCAGCGGTGGTTTGTCACAATTTTGTGACTTTGGTGCTTAGGGTTAACTACATTTTTCAATTTATTTGTGATGTGTTATTGCCCAGGGCTGCCAATCGACAATTCCAGGGGCCCCTGTAAAATAAGTAATGTTTAATAAACAACAACACAAATAGTGTTTGGAGGACAAGACATAAATAGTATAATGACAATACTTGGAAAAAGTTAGTATGTACATGATGGACGTAATATGCACTTCCCTGTGGGACAAAAACGAGCTCCAAACTAACTGTATTGTTTGTTTTAAACACTAAATGTCACTGTGGTAAAAAGTCAAATTTAGAGTCCGAAGATGAGGAGCTAGGCGGTTAATTCAATATATAGCTAGCTAGATTGCTAGTTAGCTGCGGCTGATGACAGCTAAGCAACGCGTGTAAAGAAAGATGCAAGGGAGTGATCAAACACAGTGGCATAAATTGGCGTAACCTTTGTCAATAAACCATTGAGGTTTTACAGACTAGTGTTGATTCTCGCGGCAATACGGGACAAAATGCACCCTGTGCAACACATCACACACTTACATTCATTGTTGTGTTGGCACTGCGTTCGATTTTTGTTATTGGCTTTGAAAGGCATTTATCAACGTATGCCGATCACATGTTTTTTGTTTAACGGAAATTGGCTGATACTATTCGGAGACCGATCGATCGGCGCATCCCTAGTGCTTTTGTCCGTTTTTATCCGCAGGAGCATTTTAAACATCAGACCACATAAAAAGAATACTGACTAAGACACTCAGAATGTACACGAGTAAAGCATATGTGATATACAATATGAACTATGAACGATAAAATATTGACTATTAAAGAGTATATGAATTTCCCACCATTTCTTACTTCCCAGACAGTACAGTGGGTAGGTTAAGATGTGTTACATACAGGCGCTGCTCAATAAATTTGAATATGATAAAAAGTTCATGAAATTCTGTTCAAATATTTATCCATTTTTTATGCTGCTTATCACTAGGGTTTCGGGGGTATGCTGGGGCTATCCCAGTGGACTTTGCGCAAGATGCGGGGTACACCATGGACTGGTTCTATTCAAATAGTAAAACTCATATTCTATAAAGTGGTGTGAATAACTGTTTGCCCCCTTTCTGACTTTTTATTATTTTGCACTTAAATGTTTCTGCTCATAAAAAATAGTTAACTATTAGTCAAAGATAACATAATTGAAGACAAAGTTTTTATATTAAGGTTTATGTTATTAAGGGAGGAAAAAAGCTCTAAATCCACATGGCCCTGTGTGATGTCCGGCCATCTGTTCGTCAACTCAAGCTAAAGCGATCTTGGGTGCTGCAGCAGGACAATGACCCAAAACACACCAGCAAATCCACCTCTGAATGGCTGAAGAAAAACAAAATGAAGACTTTGGAGTGGCCTAGTCAAAGTCCTGACCTGAATCCCATTGAGATGCTGTGGCATGACCTTAAGAAGGCGGTTCATGCTAGAAACCCCTCAAATAAAGCTGAATTACAACAATTCTGCAAAGATGAGTGGGCCAAAATTCCTCCAGAGCGCTGTAAAAGACTTGTTGCAAGTTATCGCAAACGTTTGATTGCAGTTATTGCTGCTAAGGGTGGCCCAACCAGTTATTAGGTGCAGGGGCAATTACTTTTTCACACAGGGCTATGTGGGTTTGGATTTTTTTCTCCCTAAATAATAAAAACATTCATTAAAAAACTGCATTTTGTGTTCACTTGTGTTATCTTTGAGTAATATTAAAATGTGTTTGATGATCAGAAACATTTAAGTGTGACAAACATGCAAAAGAATAAAAAGTCAGGAGTGGGGGCAAATAGTTTTTCACACCACTGTAGATGCATTGCACACAGACTGATTATATTCTAATAGTTTATTTCTTTTCATTTTGATGCTTCTAACTGACAGCTAATGAAAACCCCAAACAAAACCCATTTAAAAATGTGGTAGAGATTTATAAACAGTGGACTGCAGCTGGAGTTCAAGAGCCTCCAAGCACAGACTTGGGTTTCAGCTGTCGTATTCTTTGTGTCAAGCCACTCTTGAACAAAAGACAGTGTCAGGATTATCTAATCTGGGCTAAGGACAAAAAGGAATGGGCTGTTGCTGAGTGGTGCAATGTTACATTCCCTGGTGAAAGTAAATTTTGGGTTCGAATCTCTGTGTTGAGATTGCATGTTCTCCCTGTGCATGCGTGGGTTTTCTCCGGGTACTCCAGTTTCCTTCCACATTCCAAAAACATCTATGTTAGGTTAATTGGTGACTCCAAATTGTCCATAAGAGTGTGAATATGAGTGTGAATGTTTGTATGTCTGCTCTGCGATTGACTGGCGATTGACCCCACCTCCCTCCCAAAGTCAGCTGGGATAAGCTCCAGCATACCCGCGACCCTAAGGAGGATAAGCAGTATAGAAAATGGATAGATGGAAGTAAATTTTGCATTTCCTTTGGAAATCAAGGATCCCGAGTCTGGAGTAAGAGAGGGGTGGCAGAGAATCTACTTTGCTTGAGGTCCACTGTACAGTTTCAGGGGTCAGTGATGGTTTAGGGTGCCATATCATCTGCTGTTGTTAGTGCACTGTACTGTATTTTCTGAGGTTCAAGGTCAGTGCAGATGTCTACCTGGAAGTTTTAGAGCACTTTGTTTCCTGCTGCTGACCAACTTTGTGGAGATGAACATTTAATTTTCCAACAAGCCTTGGCACCTGGACACAGTGCCAAAACTACCAGTACCTGGTTCAAGGACCATGGTATTGGAGCCTAAATACACTTTACGTTAATTAATATCTGAATTAAAGGTGATATATGTTTGTTCTTTTTAAAAAGAAGCTATGTACATTAGAGAAATGTTTGTAGTTAATGTATACTAGTTAAAGGTGTACTATTTTGTATAGTATTACAATAGTGAAGACATCCTGTCTATAATATAGTATATGTACATATTTAATTGCTTTGACCCAGAAGTTGATGAAACTCGAAAATAGCTCAGTCCGGTATAGTGGAGTGGAGCCACAGTTTTTTGACCTGAGGAGTGCCACAGACTGATCAACTAAATACGTAGTATTGTTGCAGTAATTCAGGCAAAGGAGCCCTAACCAAGTACTGAGTACTGTACATGTTCATACTTTTTTTTATTGGTCAGAAGTAATATTGTAATTTTCTGAGACACAGAATTTGGGATTTTCATTAGTTTTCAGTTATAATCATTAAAATGAAAATGAAACATTTGAAATATATTGGTTTGTGTGTAATGAATGTATATAATTTACTTTCTGAATGAAATTACTAAAAATAAATCAACTTTTTGGTCATATAATAATTTGTTGAGCAGTACTTGTATGTGGTTTGCACTGTGGGTGAGGTTGTAGTCTGGATCACTGCATGTGATTCAGACGGTTCTCAGATTCACTCTGACTAGTTGCAAGACATGTTGCCTGCTTGTATACACCTGGGCAGCCGAATTTGGCCCCCCGGCCGTAGTTTGCCGACTCCTGCATTAGAGTGCGTAAAGTAAAGCGATGTGTGTCCCAGGAGAAGATGTGCAGTGGTGCAGTGCTGATGCTGATTGGGAACAAGATGGACCTGGCTGTTACTCAGGGAAGTAGGAAAGTGATGACAAGTGATGGGCAGAAGTTGGCACAGGTGAAGTCCAAATCATCTAGGAACACTCTACCTCTGTTAAGATGAAGTATAATCTCTCTTTCTCTGGTCCAAGCAGCAGCATCAGGCTTTGTTTTACGAGTGCAGTGCCAAAACTGGATACAATATAGAGGAGCTGATGACTCACCTGACTCAGTATGGACTCATTTGTTGCTACTACAATATTCATTATTTCTTACAGAGACTCTGAGGTCATTAGATGACATTTGTTTTTACGGTTTTTAAGATACTTTGATTTCAATTGTACTTTTCGTTTATTATTTTCGTAGGTCTCTTTCAGTGGTTTCATCACAGTTTGCTTTTTTCTGCACACATTACCAGTCACAACATTAGGGTGTACATGTACACTCGAGTGGAGTAAAACATTAGAAACACAGCTCGCTATGTGCTCAAAGTGATGCAGTGCAGTTCTATGCAGCCACTGTACCAAGGGTATCAAACTTGACTTGTCGACTCGACTCGGTGTCAGAGGCAAGCTAATGCTACGTGTGGGGGGAGGAACGAGGCAAACCATTATTTACAATTGCGGTGCTTACACAAAACAATTACAGTACAACCAGTAGGTCTACTACTATGGGGCATAATTACTCTAAACACGTAACTTCAGCAAAGTCCCACAATGCATGCTGGGATTCGGCATCACTCCCAAATAGTTGTGACAAAATATTTATATAACTATCATTGCATTAAACCCTACTATAAAAATATAAACTATGGAATTAGTTATTTATTTGCTTCACCCTACTACTGTATCAATATTATTGTGAGCAATGTATCGCGTATCTTATCGTGTGGTACCCTGAGATACCCAGCCTCACCCAGACTCTATTTCTAGCAGCCCCCAGTTAGTTTGAGACCCTTGCACTAGACAGAGCATTATTATGTTTGTAAAAGCACAATTTGTATATATTGGCTCTAATTTGATTGTACAGGTGTACCTAATGTAACCACTTTTTTTCAGGATGTTGGTTGCCCAGATTGATCGACAATGTGAGGACACACTTTCCCTGGTAGAGTGTCCTGCACAAAGAGGTTGCTGTGCATGATCCCCTAAGAAGAAACATTTTAAAGAGCATAATTTGGTGGCCTTGCAATTTTGGAACAGTTCTAAGTTGAGTTTGAGTTCAAATCACACATCCGTGAAGTCCAGAGGTCAACACTTTCTTTGCATGACTAACACACATTGTGTATTTTTCACTTTGATCAAAGGTATGTTTACTGTAAACCTCTGTACGCTGATTCACTTAAATATAGTTGTTTACACCTCTTGTCATAGTGTATTGCCTGAAGATTTTCTCCAGGTTCCACACACATTTTGGCTACCTGAAGCCGTCCTGTATGTAAGACAGGCCTGTGGGGGGCAGGCATGCACTGTAGCAGAGCATTTGGGTGGGCGAGCAGCTTCAAGAAGACACACTACTTACACTTCTGTCAACAAGACCTCCAAGTTCTACCTACACAAGTAAAAGCACATCCACTGTGGGCTGATCCTGGAAGACCTTGCCTCGGTGATCGATCAGGTACGAGTTTTTGGCTTCACTGAAAAGCAGAAGCACTTTTTCCATGACATGATGGTTAAAAATAACTCCAGTAGGCAAGTGTTTTGCTTTGACTACTGCTTGCACTTTTGTCTTATGTCAGGAAAAGCACATTTCTATGCATTTATGTATATAGGATTATGTTTTCTGATTGACTTTTCACACACATTTGCTGCATGTCATGTGGCCCAAGCTGTTAAGTATCTTTGTCTTGCTATGTAATGTTTGCAAGTCTTGGAGATGTCATTATTCATATTTACTAAAGGCAAATAACTTCCAGACTAGTAGTATTGCATATGTCAAGGAAAATCTACTTCATATTTGATTTCTATGCAAGGACATTACCAGAGCTGAACAAACTTGGACTATCAAAACAGTGCTACTTTACTTTATTTAACTGTTGTTAAATTCAATGACGACAAGGTACAGTATGTTTCATGGGGCCCTGAATCTCCACTGTCAATCCAAAGCCATCTCAGACATCTATCTAATTGAATAGGAACATAGGGGACTCACCTTTCAATGTTTGTCTATTTTAGAATGGAAACTAGAAGTGAAAACACCAACGCCTGTGGGACAATCTGTCTGAAGTGTGTGCTCTTTATATTTAACATTATTTTTTGGGTAAGTTGAGCTCCGTAGTTTCTTCAGTACACGCAAGAACAAGGCGTTACAATATGGTGCCTTCTTTTAGATGGCTGGGGGTGCAGTGCTGGCAGTGGGTGTGTGGACACTGGTGGAGAAAAGCGACTACATCAGTCTACTGAACTCAAGCTTTTACTCAATGTCTGCTTACATCTTGATTGCTGCCGGAGTCTTTGTGATCGTGACTGGCATCGTTGGATGCTGTGCCACCATGAGGGCGATGAAGAGTCTTTTGATTGTGGTGAGACTGCA
This sequence comes from Oostethus manadensis, assembly GCA_024372805.1. Taxonomy (NCBI): domain Eukaryota; kingdom Metazoa; phylum Chordata; class Actinopteri; order Syngnathiformes; family Syngnathidae; genus Oostethus; species Oostethus manadensis. The sequence continues at coordinate 1,601,516 of QODF01000038.1, forward strand.
TATGAACAATTATATATTTCACTCACAGTTGCAGACTCGCAGGTACATAAAAGCAGATAAGGGTATGTTCCAAATCCTGTTCTCACACGAGTCTGGAGGGGATTGAAAGTTAATCTTTGGTGACCTTGTGTCTCCCTGCAGCTCACTGCGACCGGCTGGCAGTAACTGTAGCTATGACAGGCCGAGTGGAGCGGTGTGTGTCTTTAAAGGTTTACATTTAGAGTGCGACTAATGTCAGAGTTATGAGGAGCATCACAAGCGGCTGTGTGCAGCAGACATGCAGACGCAACCAAAGGATACTTGTACTGTAATATAGACGTTAATGTGAGCGACCTTGGTGACCTTTTTACTATGGCAACAGATGAATTACTTCTTGTTGGCTTTCTGTGTATGATTGAAAGTGCTTGCTTTTCTTTTTTATCTCAACTACTGCTGCTTTTATATGCAAATACCTTGTGATTGACAGCTCTATTTTTTAATATTTTGTGCCTGTCTTGCAGTATTTGGTCCTGTTACTGTGTGTATTCCTGTTGGAAATCATTGCAGGCGTCATGGCTTATATTACCTACCAAGAGGTGAATTATTTTTACACAAGTTATTTTCAAGAGTGCAATTCTAGTCTTCCTGCCAACATAGTTTTACACACCACTACACTAAACAAAACATTTTTCTTCATGCATGTTTTCTGCACTCCTTTCTATCATCTTTGTTTATTTTAAATGTGACCATTAATGAATGAAGGTGCTTGTTAAAGACTGACAGCATGTGACTTTATGCACATCTGCATTGGGCTTGATGTTCCATCTTTCTCACTCCTGTTTTTCTCCCCCCTTTTTGGCTCCAGTGTTTCCCTTTCTGCCATCAGGTAATCTGCAACTGTATATCAACATGCTCTGTTACAGGCTGATATAAAATGCCAATCAATACAGTAGAAAGGATTATTAAGAACTAGAATTATACTGTTTAATGCAAGATTTGGAAGTTACAGTACAAAGTTTACAGAAAAGGAATGTGATGACATATAAGCATGCGCTAATGTGCTTCACAGCTGGACGAGGAGCTGCGACAGAACCTGAAGGTGACCATGCAGCAGAAATATCAACAACCTGGAGAAGACAGTGTCACGCATGCTGTGGACAGGCTCCATCAGGAGGTTTGCATTACAATGTAGACTGAGCAGTCTTACATTTGAAGTAAGCTCAAATTTGAATCCAAGTCAATCATGTGTGTGAGATTTTTCCTCTCAGTTCCAGTGTTGTGGAAGTAATAGTTCCTCAGACTGGAGAGACAGCGTTTGGATCCAGGCTGCACAGGACGAGCAGCTTGTTCCTGACAGCTGCTGCAAGACTCCCAGCAGTCTCTGTGGACGCAGGGAACATCCCTCCAATATCTACATGGTGGAGGTGGATACAGATGTGCGTGAAATTGACATTTCAACATGATTTAAATGTTGTTACACTGTCTGTGCTGCCAGGGAGGCTGCATCATGAAATTAGAGGACTTTATTCTGTGTCAGCTCTACATTCTGGGTGCACTGGGCATTGGGATTGCCTTTTTACAGGTGAAGTTCCTCAGATGTATGAACATTGTTATGCAATATGGCAGATATACTCTCATCTTCAACTAATGCTGTATATCTTTTCATTTCAGCTATTTGGGATGATGTTTACATGCTGCCTTTATCAAAACTTGAAAGATGAGCCTTACTGAAGTTGGACTGATGTGGTTTGATGCTCAAGTACATTCAATTTGCATATTTTTCAATCCTGTTGGATTTGAGTCAATACAATACCCAAACTTGAGATTCTGTTATGTTGCTGGGCAGCACTTCACTAAATGTCATAATTTTTCTCACTGTTTTGCTTGGCATGTCAAAGATAATGCTGTTAAACCAGATACAGTATTAGCTTGATGTGGTTATAGTTTTAAAGTACGGTTCTTATTGTGTGGTGTGACTTAATTATAAATACTGTATAATACCGTATATAATGTATAAATACATATTCCATGTGAGCTTCCCATTTAAATATACAGTATTTGCAATTTATTGTTGAAAATGCATGTTTCAGAGCAGGGGTCACCAACACGTTGATCGCAAGCCACTGGTCCATGTTTGTGAATTTGCCAGTCGATTGTGAGAATATTAGAAAAAAATGTAGTATTACATCAGTGCCCCTCCCGGAGAGCGTCCAACTGGCACACATTGTGACCACTGAACATGCCTGTACGGCTCGCCGCCCTCCAGGTACGCAACCCACAAGCTTCAGCCAGGAGCCCTGTCCCCAAAACCCGTCCCGCGCATGCACACAGCATTGCCTTGGGGAGCAAGTATACAGAGGTTAAGCAAATGAGAGGAAGGGTGAGTGACAGCGCACAGCAATGTGCCTGTGGAAACAACACTACACTCCGTTCCAAATTATTATCCAATAATTTTTTCTCTGATTTTGCCAAATAGTCAATTATTGTCATCATTTTCAAGTAATAAACTTTTATAGTACAATATAAAGGTTATTGTGTTATTATGCACAACAGAGTTTCAAAGCATTTCGCTGGTTGTTAAGAACCGAAAATGGTCATTTGTTGAATTTGCAGCATAAGAAGGTCATTCACTAAAAGCAAAAGCTATTTCAACATTTTAACAGGTCAAGTTACACGTTAACATGAAATCCCTTCTTTGATATAATCTTCACAATTTATATATTGAACTTTTTTTGTAGCATTTTGTCTGGAATTTATTTGCAAGATGTCAGAACAGCCTCCCACAGCTGCAGTTTTGTTGTGATCTGCTTGCCACCCTCATAGATTTTTTTGCTCGACAGTGCTCCATAGGTTCTCACTTGGGTTGAGGTCAGGGGGAGAAAGGGGACCAAACCAAGAGTTTCCCTTTGTTTATGCCCATAGCATCCTACGATCGGGAGGTATTCTTTGCATCATGAGATGGTACGTCATGGTAAGGTCATTTAGCTGTAGAAGGTATGTTTCTTCATATTATACCATAGAAGAAAGTGGGCAGTCAGACCAACTCAGCACAACTTAGTTGAAAAGGCATCAAGACATTGAAAGAACATTTAGATTTGGTTGAAGAGTGAAAGGTAAAAAGACGTCTCCATGAAGACGTCCATATCCTCTCTAAATGTGGTTAAAAAGTGTCTTTTTTGGGCTACATTTGGATCAAATCAGTCGGACCAGACTCAGACCAATCGTCTATTTATGAGCTAAATCAAGCCAATGACAGACCAAATTTTAGCCCTCTCTCCCATTGATTCTGATCCAAAACCTGATTCAGCCACCCCCTTTCTGACATCACAGCATTGCTGAGATATGCTGGCCATACTTTACTACATCCATCCGGACCACCCAAGGTTGCACGACCCTCATCAGCAGACAGAATTGTTTGAAAATTAATCTTTATGTGTTTCTTGACCCGACCCACTGCATCCGTTTTTGCTTGTGAGTATTGGTTAGGGGTGGCCAAATAGTAGGTTTATGCATAACTGCAAGCTTCTAGAGCACAGGTGTCAAACACAAGGCCCGGGGGCCAGATGTGGCCCGCCACACCATTTTATGTTTTTGTTCTTTAATTTGGACAGAAAAATCTTCTGAACTTCAACATTATGTAACATGAACAAGATATTGAGAGCATTTGTTTATCAAAAATAAATACTTGAATGTTTGCTTGTCACATGGACATTCACTTCAATCCTCTTTTCTAGGCAAGCTATCTATCAAATCTAACAATCAAACGCACGGGCAATTGTGTAATATCATAAGATTATATTCATATTTATCCATCCATCCATTTTCCGCCACACCAGGGTCACTGGTATGCTGGAGCCTATGCCAGCTGTCCTCGGGTGAGAGGTGGACTGGATATTCATATTCATTCATATTGACAGTTACAAGTGACCCTGTGAGGGCAGTCATAACTTCAATGTGGCCCTCAACAAATACGAGTTTGACACCCCTGTTCTAGAGGATCCTACATCTTCAGGTTTATGGGACTTCAGAGGCACCAGAATCCTACAATACCTGCTTGATGCTTTGCAATGGCTTTTTAGCAGGTGCTCTCTTGATTGGATCATTTGGTCTTTGATAAGTTTGTCTGGTAGTAACCTTCCTCTTTATGCCTTTATCAACATCTGTCATCTGAATCGGCCGCAAATGTCTTTACGATGTCTTTATGATCACGATTATAAATTACACGTTTTTGTAAATTATTGAATGTTTTCATTTCTTGTCCAGGGCATTGCAATATGTGGTGCTATTTTGTCAGCAGAGAGATGCTTTTTCTTTCGCATATTGGTGGACATCTGTGGCATGTTTAATAATGTGGAACATCATTTTTAAGGCGTTTTATTTTAACTTAGCAAACTAATTATGACAGTTGTCCGATATGATATGATATTGATATCAGTAATCAAAAGAACCCCAAAACACAATTCGATCCATGAATTTAATTGAAAAGCCAAAACAATATACGTTTATGATACGACAATCCTGTTTGCATAATTATTTGGAACACGTTCCAAAATCATGAACTTATACCTAGCTCGTCACTCTGACAAGTTTAACAACTTTATTATGAAAATCCTTCAGGCGGATGTTGTTGTCAGGTGACGGTGCTCCCCCCCCCCCCCCCACACACCACCACCACCACACAACTTCCGGTTTGTTCTGATCATTTGATTCCTATTTCAACACCCCATGTCAACTATTTATTGAAAAAGAAATGTCTGCAAAGCCGACTTGTTTGATTGTCTTGAGCGCTTCTTCCCAGGGTGCGTTTTTGGACAAGAAAAGTGTTGTGATCTGCGTTTAATCATGTATGGAAATGATTGTAGCGTGTTTGTTTAATGTAGGAGTGTCAGCCAAGTCTGTCCGTCAGTGCTTCAGTCTTTGCTCGCCCGTCTTTAACCTCCAGACAGCCACGCCTGCGGTAAGACTCTTCTTCTTCGCGTGCTGTGTATGCAACGGATTCAAGCAAGTAATACAACATGTATCTCCAATTGCTTCTCCTCCGCAATGCTATTTGACACAAAACTACATTTGTACATTAGGTTTTAGAGTAATACGAACACACAGGAAGGAATCGTTCTAAAATATATATATTTTAGTTCAAAATAGCAATTAACAAACTAAGAAAATACATATTTTTGTTATAGAAATCTGTCCTGTACAAACAGTATACATTGAGAGTCCAGGGTTATGCTAGCACAGGTGTATCCACCTTGCAGCACTATTACAGCTACTTTGACATAAAGAAAGGTAGAAATATGCATACATACTGTATGTGTGCGTATATATATATATACACACACACGCACGCACACATATACACTACCGTTTAAAAGTTTTTAGACAAAAAGCACAGTTCTTTTCAATGAAGATAACTAAACTAATGATAAATACACTATACATTGTTAATGTGGTAAATGACAATTCTAGCTGCAAATGTCTGGTTTATGGTGCAATATCTACATGGGTGTTATAGAGGCCCGTTTCCAGCAACTATCACTCTAGTGTTCTAATGGTACAATGTGTTTGCTCATTGTGTCAGAAGGCTAATGATGATGAGCAAAGCCTTGTGCAATCATGTTAGCACAGCTGAAAACAATTTCGCTGGTTAAAGAACCTGTAAAATCACACCTTCCTTTGAGCAGGTTAAGTATCTGGAGCATCACATTTGTGGGCTCGATTAAATACTCAAAATGGCCAGAAAAAGACAACTTTCATGTGAAACTCGGCAGTCTACACACAGTGCTGCCCATAAGTTTACATACGCTGACACAATGTTTTGTTTCTTGGCCATTTCTCAGAGAAAATTAATAATGCAAAATGTTTTCTTTCGCTCTAGGATAGTGGCTGGCTAAAGCCATGTATTGTGAAATCTGTGTTTACTCTTTAAAGCACAATGACAACAGAAACTATCCAAATCACCCTGATCAAAAGTTGACATAGCTTTGTACTTTGGCTTGATAATCTGCACCTAATTTAAAACAGTTGGGATTGAATGGCTATTAAAGGTAACTATCCTCACCTGTGATCTGTTAGCTTGTAATTAGTGGGTGTGTATGAAAGTTAGTGAGTTGCTAGACTCCTGAGAAGCCCTTGTATTCCTCATGTGGTGCTGTTCAGATGTCTTGGATGCAGAACTATGGGAAAAGCAAAGCAAATTGCCAAAGGATCTTCGAGAAAAGGTAGTACAAATCAGGAAAGAGATACAAGAAAATTGCCAAACAGTTGACAATGCCTGTCAGCACTGTTCAAACACCAATTGAGAAATGGAAAGTAAGAGGAACTGCAGACATCAAACCACGGTCTGGTAGACCAAGCAAAGTTCCCCCCGCAACTGCAAGAACAATCGTTTAGGATGCAATGAAAAGGCTTCAAATAAAATTCGGTGAAATTCAACTCTCCCTCAAAGAATGTAATGTGGATGTCTCAAGCAGTACTGTAAGAAGGCACTTGAAGAAAAATGGGCTGCATGGTAGAGTTGCCAGAAGCAAGGCCTTTCAGACAAATGACAAAAGAATGTCATCTCAAATATGCCACACTGCACAGAGATAACCCCAAACCTTCTGGGAGAAAGTAATGTGGAGTGATGAAACCAAAATTGAACTTATTGGGATAAAACCATACACGCTGTGTTTGGTGAGGCATCAACAAGGCGTATGATGAAAGGTACACAATTTCAACAGTGAAACACGGTGGTGGATCCCTGATGTTGTGGGGATGTGTGAGCTACAAAGGCACGGGAAACTTGGTCAGAGTTATTGGCAAGATGAATGATGCCAGTTATCAAAAAATATTGGAGGAAAATCTACACTCCTCAGCACGGAGGCTGCACATGGGACGTACTTGGACATTCCAGCACAACAACGATCCCAAGCATACAGCAAAATCAACTAGTGAGTGGTTACAACAGCATAAAGTGAAAGTTCTGGATTGGCCATCTCAGTCTCCTAAACCTCAACATTATTGAACCACTCTGAGGAGACCTGAAACGTGCTGTTCATGCGAGACAGCCCAAGAATTTACAAGGGAATGCTTGATGGGAGTGTTTCCAGGAAGCTAGTGGGAACATTGCTCCAAGGGGTGAAGATGGCGTCACGAAGGGCATCAACTGTCTGGAACTGATGGCCATTTTTATAAACTCCCCTTGCCATCCATCCCAAAATGTTCTCTATGGGACAGACGGGGGCCCTCAGTCATGAGAGACGCCTTCTGCAACATCTGCACGTAACCATCCGCCGTCTGACGACCCTGCAACACCTGAAGCTCCAGTGTTCCACTGAATGAAAAAGCACCCCAGATCATGATAGATCCCCCTCCACTTTGCCGGGTAGAAAACATCTCAGGTGGGATCTCCTTGTCATGCCAGTAACGTTGGAAACCATCAGGACCATCAAGGTTACATTTTTTCCTCATCAGAGCATAAAACTTTTTTCCACCTTTCAATGTCCCATGTTTGCTCCCTGGCAATGTGTAAACGGCGGCTGGTTGCAGCGGGCATCCCCTCATGACTGAGAGCCCTCATCCGTGTGGTAACAGCTGGGTTTTTCAACAGGACAACGCTGCAGTTCACAATGCTCGCTTGATGAAGGACTTCTTCAGGGATAATAAGCTTTTTGGACCATCCTGCATGTTCCCCTGATTTAAATCCCACAGAGAACATTTGGGGATGAATGGCAAGGAAAGTTTATAAAAATGGCCATCGGTTCCAGACAGTTTCTGCCCTTCGTGAAGCCATCTTCACCACTTGGAGCAATATTACCACTGGCTTCCTAGAAACACTCCCATCAGGCATGCCCAAAAGAATTTTTGAACTGATTAATGAGAACTGTGGAGCTACTCATTACGGAGTCCTACTGGGAAAATATTTTGTGGTTTGGGGAGTTTGTCATTTTTTAAGCGATTAGCTGATAACGGACTATTTCAGTTTGCTTTCAATAAATTACTTTTTCAAAGTGCTTTGTCACACGCTGCCTTCTTGTAGCTCAACTTAAAACCTCATTAAGATCCAAATGTGCAAAAGGTCAATTCAAGCAATGTTTCAACTGGTCTTAAGATTTTGATCAGGTTTGTACATACAGTATATGTATATATGGACTTGTTTCTTTCGTTAAAGTCATAGGTCACATTATTTTTTTTTATTGTTCATTGTGGTTTGCTTTTATTTAAAAAAAAAAACAATACATCACACAAAGTTCAACAAAGATTTTGTGTGTATTGACAGGGGAAGCCGATAGACTTTTCTGGGGTTGATGAAAGCACTTCTAGATGGGTGCAGGACTTCAACATGAAACCCTACGCCACTCATGCCAAACTTGAATCTATCGATGGTGAGAAGCTTTCAGTCTGTTTGCTTTTCTTGCCTGCCATGTCAGTGTGTTGCTCAGTTGTGTCGCCATGACCTTGTCCAGGTGCCCGCTACCAGGCTCTGCTCATTCCCGACTGCCCCGGAGCACCCAATGACCTGGCACACAGCGGTTCTTTGCACCGCATTCTGTCACACTTCATCTCCCAACAAAGTAAGAGAAGAGTCTTGTCACCTTCCGTGTCTGTACAGTATATTTATGCAGATTGTGTGCAGAGCCTGTGTGTGCAGTGGGACAAGGAGTGTCTGCACTCTGTTGTGCCACAGAGGGTCACAGGTGGATCTTCAATGGCTACAGTTTGACTGGGGTATGTTTACGTCTATGCAACATTTGGGGAAGTTGATACCTCTATTCTGGAAATTACAAAATTGGAAGGAATCTCAATTAACATGCAGATGTAGTCTAAATTTGGTAGCATTTCCTACTACATCTTTGTTGGTGCTGTCTCCGAAGCCGTCTGTGTTTGAACTGGTGCGGAGGCCTGACTTTGCAAACCTGCCCTTAATTGTGGAAGACTTTGTGAAGGACAGCGGTGGCTCATACACATGTGAGCATGACGATCTGATGCCTTGACAAGAATTGTAATTGGAATTAAAGCCCCCCCCCCCCTCCTCTTTGTTCCTCAGCAAGCCAAGAAGACGCCGTCCACGTTGTCACAGACAGACACCTGATCACTGGACAGAACATGCAGTCCACCTGGCTCGCTGTCAACAATTTAATTCTACTCTGTAGTGCTAAGTAAGCTTGTAGTTGTTTCACAATTTTATTAATCTTGTACTACACTTGGATTGAGCCACAAAAAAAACAAAGTACCTTTTCTTTGCCAGATTCAACAATGTGAATGTGATTTCTTAGCAAACATGACTTAAATCCTGTTGATGGCTCATTTTAAGAGTTTATGCCACTTAAACCAAATAAATCCTTAGAGCACTTGTCTTTGTTGTGCAAAATCATCATACATATCCATGTGCTGGTGATTCAAAGACTTTATACTCAGAGCAGGTCATAGAAGTAGTCCAGGCCTTGTCCCAGTTCCCATAGGGAGATACCAGTACCCAGTTCTTTAGCCAGAGAGATCCTCAGGTGCACTGACTAGAAAATGGAAGTAAAAGAACATGAATTTCCCCTACCACCAATTAATAATGGCCCAACTTTCCTTTACACTCATCACTGCTTTTAAATGTGTTGCCCAAGCGACAAACTATGTATGACTAAAACACATTCTCATAGTAAATGTTGTACCTTCAGTGATGGATAGTAAACCACATGCTTAACGCCATTGTTCCTGAAATGAACATGGATATAATTGTTTCCATCGCACAGATGCAAGTAAATTTGTATTAAAAGTCAGATTATGTCCAGCTTTACCTCTTGTATGTGAAATAATGCTCAGCAGAATATTCATCCCAGACGAGTTTTGGGCGGTGTTCCCGTAAAATATCTATATACCTGCGCACACACAAACAAAGGTAGGTGTGATGCTTTGAACCACTAACGTGTCAAGAACAAAAAAGTAGTCCAGCAGTTGACTCACTTTCCCCCGAGAATTGGCTCTGTCCCCTGATTGACAAAGTCAACGCCGTACAAATTGAGTCCAAGCAGGATCTTCCACCTCCACTCTGTGTTGGGTGCCAGTTGGAGGACACAGTCTTTGACCCAGGGCAAGGGTGCGCTCGGACCCGGCCTGGCAACAGGCACACACAATGTATCTGTATCAACAGTCAGCAACAGCTTCCACTTTCTTTTAAACAAATTCATCACCACCATTTGTTCTTTTCAATCTGGATTATGGATGTATGCTATTTAAACTCTACATACCTATAATAAAATATTAAATGTAACATACAATAAAACACCTCCCATGAGCTCACCACTCGTGGGAGGGGCCAAAGGGGTCAGGTGCAAAAAGAGCTGGGTGGCGGCCGGAGGCAGAGGCCTTGGTCCGATCCTCGGCTACAGAAGCTAGTTCCATACGTGGAATGTCACCTCTCTGGCAGGGAAGGAGCCTGTGCTGGTGCGTGAGGTGGAGAATTTCCGGCTAGATATCGTCGGACTCACCTCAACGCACGGCAAGGGCTCTGGAACCAGTCCTCTCGAGAGGGGCTGGACTTCATTCCACTCTGGTATTGCCAGCAATGAGAGGCGACGAGCAGGGGTGGCAATTTGTGTTGCCCTCCGGCTCCAAGCCTGCACGTTGAACTTTAACCCAGTAAACGAGAGGGTAGTTTCCCTACGCCTTCGGGTGGAGGGACGGGTCCTGACTGTTGTTTGCGCTTATGCGCCAAACGGAAGTTCAGAATACCCCCCCTTTTTGGAGTCCTAAGAGGAAATACTAGAGAGTGCTCCCTCGGGGGATTCCCTTGTTCTTCTGGGTGACTTTAACGCTCATGTTGGCAGCGACAGTGATACTTGGAGAGGTGTGATTGGGAGGAACGGCCCCCCTGATCTTAACCCGAGTGGTGTCTTGTTATTGGACTTCTGTGCTCGTCACGAATTGTCTATAACGAACACCATTTTTAAGCATAAGAGTGTCCACATGTGCACTTGGCGCCAGGACACCCTGGGCCGCAGTTGGATGATTGACTTTGTGGTTGTGTCGTCGGACTTGCGAACACATGTTTTAGACCCTCGGGTGAGGATAGGGGCGGAGCTGTCAACTGATCACCACCTGGTGGTAAGTTGGTTCCGTTGGTGCGGGAGGATTCCGGTCAGACCTGTCAGACCCAAACGCATTGTGAGGGTCTGCTGGGAACGCCTGGCACAGTCCCCTGTCAAAAGGAGTTTCAACTCCCACCTGCAGGAGAGCTTTGACCATGTTCCGAGGGAGGCAGCAGACATTGAATCTGAGTGGGCAATGTTTAGTGCCTCCATTGTCAATGCGGCCGATCGGAGCTGTGGCCATAAGGTGGTTGGTGCCCGTCGTGGCAGTAATCCCAGAACTCATTGGTGGACACCAGTGGTGAGGGATGCCGTCAAGATGAAGAAAGAGTCATATCAGGCCGTCTTGGCCCATGGGACTCTGGAGGCAGCTGACAGGTACCGGAAGGCCAAGCGGTCTGCAGCTCTGGCGGTCGCTGAGGTAAAAACCCTGACATGGAAGGAGTTTGGAGAGGCCATGGAAAACGACTTCCGGATGGGTTGAAAGAGATTCTGGACCACCATCCGCCGTCTTCGGCGGGGGAAGCAGTGCACAGTCAACACTGTGTATGGTGGGGACGGTGTGCTGCTGAGCTCGACTCGAGATGTTGTGGACCGGTGGAGGAAATACTTTGAATACCTCCTCAATCCCACCGACACGCCTTCCAACATGGAAGCAATGCCTAGGGACTCTGAGTCGGTTTCGCCTATCTCTGTGGCTGAGGTCACCGACGTGGTCAAAAAGCTCCTTGGTGGCAAGACCCCCGGGTGGATGAGATCCGCCCGGAGTTCCTTAAGGCCCTGGATGCTGTGGGCGTGTCTTGGTTGACACGACTCTGCAGCATCGCGTGGACATCGGAGTCGGTGCTCTTGAACTGGCAGACCGGGGTGGTGGTCCCGCTTTTCGAGAAGGGGGACCGGAGGGTGTGTTCTAACTGGCGTGGGATCACACTCCTCAGCCTTCCTGGTAAGGTCTATTTAGGGGTTCTGGAGAGGAAGATCCGCCGGATAGTCGAATCTCGGATTCAGGAGGAGCAGTGTGGTTTTCGTCCTGGTCGTGGAACTGTGGACCAACTCTATACTCTCGGCAGGGTCCTTGAGGGTGCATGGGAGTTTGCCCAACCAGTCAACATGTGTTTTGTGGACTTGGAGAAGGCATTCGACCGTGTTCCTCGGGGAATCCGGTGGGGGGAGTGCTCCGGGAATATTTGGTATTGGACCACCTAATCCAGGCGGTTCGTTTCCTGTACGACCGGTGTCAGAGTTTGGTTCGCATTGCCGGCAATAAGTCGGACCAGTTTCCAGTGAGGGTTGGACTCCGCCAGGGCTGCCCTTTGTCAACGATTATGTTCACTACTTACATGGACAGAATTTCTAGGCGCAGCCAGGGCGTTAAGGGGTTTCAGTTTGGAGGCCGCAGGATTAGATCTCTGCTTTTTGCAGATTATGTGGTCCTGTTGGCTTCATCGAGCAGTGACCTTCAACTCTCACTGGATCGGTTCGCAGCTGAGTGTGAAGCGGCTTGAATGAGAATCAGCACCTCCAAGTTCGAGTCCATGGTTCTCGCCTGGGAAAGGGAGGGGATGAGGTCCTGCCTCAAGTGGAGGAGTTTAAGTACCCCGGGGTCTTGTTCGCAAAAGATGGAAGGATGGAATGCGCGATGGACAGGCGAATTGGTGCGGCGTCTGCAGTGATGCGGACTCTGCACCGATCTGTCGTGGTGAAAAGAGACCTGAGCCAAAAGGCTCAGAGAAGACCCAGGACACGTTGGAGAGACTATGTCTCTCAGCTGGCCTGGGAACGGCTCAGCATCCGCTTGTGGAGAGCTAGACTAAGTGGCCGGGGAGAGGGAAGTCTGGGCTTCCCTGTTTAGGTTGCTGCCCCCCGCGACCCGACCTCGAAAAGCAGAAGAAAATGGATGGATGGATACAATAAAACAATGCAGTTATTTTCCATTTATCTTTACTGTATTATTATTAGTAGTAGTGTTAAGCTACATGAAAGAAACAAAATAGGAACCAATCTCTAATCTCTATATGATATCATGCAGTTGTTAACCACTAGAATACTCTCAAACATATTGTTAAATAAATACCTCTGCAACAGTGGCAGTCAAAACAACTATCGAGGGCAGGGCAGGGTTTTTTTGTCAGCAAGACAGTTCTCTCTTAACAGTAGATGTTACAATAGAATAGATATTATAGTCACTTATGGGAAAATGAAAATCAGTTTGGCATTGCTTCATAATATATATATCGTTTGAATTTATTTTGAACATGCATACATGTTACATTGGAGTACATCATACAGTATAAGTAGCTGCATTGAAGATAAAAATAAAATTATCAAAAATAGTTACAGGTTGGGAATATGTTCATATTTGGATATAAATAGAAGTCCACATGACTGTTTATTCATATTTTGGTATTGTACTTGTATCATACCAGTAGTACAAGCAACAGCAGGATCCACTTAAATATTTATAAAATACACAGTGATATTATATTTATAAGTATTTATTATGCACAAAAATACTTAGTTAAATGTTATACAATTTTAACAAAATGTGTAATATGGACTATGTTTTCGTAGGCTTTTAGATCCAAAAATGCTAGATCATGTGGAAAAATAAGTTTGTGTTTTGTTTCCTCACCTGGCACCACTGGAGTAGTCATAGGTCATGAGACTAAAGCCATCCACGACAGGAGCAAGCTGCTCAAAGTCCTCCCTTACAAACATACCAGGCTGCCCAATGCTGATCGCAACATAAGAATTCAAGAGTCAAAACACTGACTTTAATGGTGTTCCTTATCCCTCACCTTGTCACAGCAGGAGGAATGACGAGGATGCAGTCTAATTTCTTAGCCTTCAACATTTCACATACGTGTTTCACCAAATGGATCAGCTCCCTGTGGAACACATCACACTACTGTAGCTCGCAACAAAATACAAATCCTACTCGGTGACTTACTTTCTTTTGTTTCCCGCCAGCTGGCTCCACAGCTCCAATGTGAAACCATCAAATCCCTCAGTCTGCAGCGCCACACAATAATAATACAAGTTCAAATACATTATAAGGACAAAAGTATTGGGAAGAAGTCCGAGTCCACTTTACCTTTCCAACCTGCACTAGTTCACTTCCTAGCTCCTCGATCTCATCTTCACTGGCCAACACGCTCATGTAGTCCTGGTAGGACCAGTTGTCAAACAGCAGCCTCGGCACTAACAACACACTGTCTTTATCTGGGAAAACAATTACTGGGTCATGTGACAACGTCAACTCACCCATTTTGACTTTTTTGTTGGACTTGCGGACAGCTTTGACCCATCCTGGAAAGACACACATGCATCATCAGTCTGATTTTACTTGTCCATTTTTATGTGACTCTGAAGTCCACTGGAAACACAAACCGCACAAATTCCCAGGAATTATTTTACCCCGTTGAAAAAGTGATGGTAATGGGTTAAAATGGTAATTTTATAACAATGATTTACAGTAAGTGCCAGGAAATGTTGGTGGAAAATCAGCTACTACTCCATCTTAAAAGACTTAAAAAAGAAGAAACATTTCCAAGTGGTCTACCTTGGTCATTGTCGTGGAGGCCCGTCACCTCAAAGATCTCAGGTCCTCGCCGGCGAAGCTGAAGCCACACTGGAGACACAGAGGTTAGCTTGGACCCAAACAGCTTGGCAACGTCATAACCATGAGAGTTCCACTGGTGGAAAGGAACACAGTGTAGCACTGTCAAGGAGTCATTAGGGGTGTTACAGGATTAGAATGTGACGATATTTCTCTTTTAGAGAAAAAAAAGACTCACAAGAACAGGGCAGTAAGAAGTCAAACACATTGAGCTATGCCTTCGCTACTATGAATGATAACACTTTATATGGAAGTGGCGGTGCGCTAGGCAGGATTGGAACCGAACATCAAGTGCTTTACCCACACTTGAAAGCTTGTAATCCAACCTACACTACCGGTCAAAAGTTTTAGAAGATGTCAATTTGTGTGTGGGGAAAACTCTACATTTTTAAGTGTTAAAATCTCTCTTCCATCGTTAACTGCCTTTTTTCTTGCCATTTTTGTAGCAACAAATGACTTTCTGTAGTACAATACCATTCAACTGATGCTCACTAGAAAATAGTATTAACAATATGTTGCGAACACTGCTTTTATTCCGGGAGAGGTGATAAGTACTCCAGAAATTCGAACACCTGTAGAATTTAGTAGTAAATTAGTAGACATTTCTGCAGAACAACTTTAAATTGTGGACACACCGTGCGGTCCCTAAAAGGGTAATTTTGTACAATTCCAGAACATACATTACTTTTCAGTTCTGGGTAATCTTACCCCCCCCCGTTTTTTTTTTTTTAATCTTTGGCAGTTAAACCATTTCAAGCTATTCATTGGACTTTAACGAGTAGCAGTGGCAATTGTGGTGAAATATGTACTGCTGTGTGTACATTTCATTGACTAAATATGTGCTAGAATACCTTAATCTGTTGTTCAGAATCAGCTACTAATCACTTATAACTGACACGAATTTAAATATTTAGAATTTAAATATGAATAAATAAACACATTTATGACATAGGCGGGGGAAAAATAGCTTCCCCTCCTTGATGACCAGCTGCCGTCACAGCTAACTAGAAAATGTGGGCTGTTCAAAAACTATTGTTAGGTAGTGTAACTCTGTTCTCAGCGTCACTCCAGGTGCTTGTTTTCAACAGTTCGACAGATGTGGCAGAAGCTGTACTAATTCCACATTTCATCAACCTTTTTTCAGATTTGTCATCTCAAAACACAATCGTTGCATATGACTTCTATGAAAACATGTGATAATAGCATTTATTTTTTACTACATCGGACTAATTCGCTACTTCCTGGTTTAACGCACTAAGCCTCATGGGAACTGTAGTTATTTTGGTGTAAAACGTCTACTGCAGTTTGCGCTCTATTTTACATGTGTCTTTACATAACTACGCGTGGATGATTAGTTGTAGCAGCTACTACTGCCGTCGTTATTTGAACTTTTATCATTTTTACACACACATATATATATTTAGCAGTTTTTGACAATACACGTGCCAATGTTGACAGTGTCGTCCTGTGTGGTCAGTTCAACCACAGTACTATTAGCAGTAGTAGTAAGAGACTTACAGGTGTAACATAGCCAAGAACTGCTCCAGGGAAAGTTCTCTTGATGTGAGAACAATATCTCTTCTCTTCCTTCACAATGTTCTTCCAGTGGACCTCTGTCACAACAAGTCCTCTCTCCAGCCCCGACACTTGTGCCGGGGATGCCTGATAACACCACGTAAACACGTCAAATCCTCCATTTCCCTTTCGGCAGGGTGACTGTCAAAGTAAGAGGCGCCCACCTCAGTCTCCACTCTGTTCGACCTCTTGGCGTCCATTTTTGACAGAGTCCCACTTACCGAGCGGCAGAAGCACAGCACAGCGAATAACACAAACGCCGTTGTTGTCATTGCCAAGCCACAAACTCAACACCTCGCGGGTTAACTCGTGTTAGCTTAAGCATGACAATCGATATAAAACCATTTCCGGTTGCGTTTGTCACGTCACACGGACAAGTGACGACAACTCAGTTCAACTAATAAGCAGCAATGCCAACGAATTTTTAGCAAAATTTAAGCTTTGTGTATGGCGAGAGAAGCTTCACTGACAACGTGGCCCAGCTCGGCCACTTCCGCCTTGTCTTCTTTTCAAAATAAACGTTGCGCCAACATAAAATACTCAATTCAATTCAGAATTATAACTCCAAACGACTGTATTTTTTTTTAACACGTTGTAACTTGAGAGTTAATTTCTATGTTTGTTTCTACTATATGACATCATTTATTCCATTAGATTTCGGTATAGCTTTTACATTATGATGATTAGCTGTATTGATTGGTTGAGATACATTACGTGGTAATGGTTTATTTTTATTTGACCATGAAGTTTGAAATGAAAGTGCGTGACATTTAGTCTTTCTTATTGACCAGAAAAGCCATTAAAAGTGCACAGTGGAGTCTGGCATGTACGGTGCCACACCAGCAGGTGGCAGTGTTGAGTTGTGCGTCGTGGAGCCCCAGACGTCACGTGACTGATCCAGTGCATTTGCATACACAACCATGCTGGTAGGATAGCAGCAATGCGTAGAAGAAGACGCTCGTAAAAAAAAAATTCGGCATGTAACATTGGCTTATTTAGGTACGCTGTAACATAAAAAGCCTGCATAGTATTGTTAGTTCTCGTTATATGTAACCCGCTTTCCTTCTCTCTGCGTTGTGTTCTGCGTGGTTATGAAGAAAAGAGGCTCGATCGTCTTTGTTGTAATTTATTGATCTGCGTGAAAACATACAATGTATGAGCTGTGCGCCCCTTCATGCATTTCCTTCTCCTGCAAATAAAAAACAAGACGCCAAATGAAACACGCATGCGCAGATCTGGCAACACGGCCCGCTAGCCAACCGATGTTAGCCAAGCTAGTTTTCACTTAGCAGAAGAACATACAGTAGTTGCAAAGTGCACAATACAATACAACATTGGTGGAATCCCTCATCAGACAGTAACAATGTAGCAACCACAACTGCATGGACGTTAAATCACAACTTCACACATTTAACACAACTTTTGGGGGGAGGGGAACACATTTCACGTCTTACCTTGTGTGGACGAGATCGCGCACTCCCCGTAACGTCATTACGTCACCGCGCTCCGGCACACAAACTGATGCAGAATTACATGACGCAAACCTACAAAACTAGTACAACAATATATTTACATACAAATTGTCGCACATACTGTTAAGTGTTTTGGAGAAATTAAACGTCATCTTAAACTCTTTACATATAGTTCTAGTTAATTCCCAACAAAATGGAGGATTACATCGCAAAACTAAAGGACATGCACATAGACTTAATTTACAAGTAAAGACCAAATGCAATGTAATTTAAATAATTTTAAAAAGATTAGCGGAAAAAAAACAATGAATATGACTATACATTAAATATTCTTTTGTTTTTCTCGTTATCAAATTGTTGAACAGTGTGCAATTGATTGAAGTGTCTAAAAGATTTAAAAACTCCGAATTGTTTCAATTAAGGTCTAAATTCAAATATAGGCAAATCTTCTAATTTGGGTTCATGTTTTTATATCTGACTCCTCTGTAGTCACCAAACCTCACCAATCATGAACCTCACCGCACATCACTGAACAGAACATAGCAGGATTGTGGGTGAATACAGACAATTTACTCTCAAAACAATGAAGAGTTATTATGTGTATTAGTGATTAGACATAGCATTGGGCGTATACAGTAGTTCAGGACTCTTCTTCCTTGTATTCTGTAAACATCAACTGCTTGTAATGTTTCTTGAAATCACTCATTCTAGGGCATTGTTTTAGTTCCTTACTCAATCCGTTCCATAATTTGATTCCACATACCAAAGTACTAAAGATTTGTTCTTGCATATATGTGTTTTAAGTTTAATTTATCCCTGAGCTCATATTTCTCTTCTCTTGTTGAGAAAATTTGTATGTCATTCTTTGGTAGCTGGTTATTGTTTGCTTTATGCATTATTTTAGTTGTAATTATCCTAATTGATCTTTTTTGCAGTACAAGTGAGTGAAGTTTACTTTTGTAGTTGTTTCCTCATATCTCCACACAATAAGTTAGATATGGTAACACCGGAGAACAGTAGAGAGTATGGAGTGATATTTGGTCCAGGACAAATTTAGCTATATTCAGTATTGAGGTATTTCTTGCTACTTTATATTTTATGTTTTGATGTGAGGTTTCCAACTCATTCTGTCCTAAATTATGACGCCCAAGAATTTATGTTAATTCACCCTTTCAATTTTCTCACCATCAATTTGTATTTTCAAATGACTCCAGTGCCTTGAGTTTGCTGTCTATTATTACTCTTGTATTATCAAATATGGTTCTTTGCCTGTGGTGCGTTATATCAAGGTATATGTAAATTTCATTATATTCATATCTTTATGTTTGTCTCTTTTCGGAGTTTGGACCCATCCCCCCCAAGACAGGATAGTCTTGCTCATCAACCTGTAAATCATGCCAAACATGTTCAGTACAAAAGGGAGTTGGAGTTGGCTTACTAGTTGAAAGGGGATTTTTTAGGTACAGTTCTATTACAACAAAAAACAAATTAGAGCACAGATCTCAGCCCAAAGTTACATTTTTTGTTTGTTTTTGTTTGTTTACACAATCATTTTATTATGCAATCAGCAGTGTGCGCACTGATAAGAACAAGCCGGTATGAATAAGTTAGTTTAAATCTACTGCAAAGACAAAAGACAGAGATATCAAAAGCAACAAATCTTAATATGTGGACTGGACTGTGCAATGTTTGATTCTTTTATCATGACTCAAATGCTAAAAAGACTATTCCTCTTGTGTTGTTCATTTATAACATGCTTCTTTCTGCCTTATGAAATAAAATGGTAGGGTTAGATCCTACTCCTACCTCCAGAAGTACGCCAATTGTCATAGAGGGTACGTGAATAAAAGTGAAAAACAATTAGAACCTATTATTGTCACGTTCTCTTCTCGGCTTTGTGTTGACGACCCCGAGGATGCGGATAGCAGGACTCACAGCAGTTAAAGAAAAGCTTATTTTATTAATAATTGCTGCAATGCAGAACAAAACCAAGAACATAAAAGAACGCAGCAACAAGCAACAAACGAAAAACCAGGGCCAATGACTCAACTAAATAATCAAACACAAAATGAGGATCAGGTGTGTTGGAGTGGGAAAGAGAAACAAGCAGGGAACCAGACAAAAATAAAAAATACGAGCACAAACTGGAACTAGGGAACAAAAGAAAACAAGAGCAGGACTGTCACGCAACATCACAGATTGTGACAATTACGAACGCACAATCATAGCAGAAAAAAGGAAGGCGACACAGCATGAAGTTAGGCATTGCTCTGTTTCAGTTATATGAATAAGTAAGTTTGATGATTATGTTGCGTATTACAAGTGTTTAATCTTGAAGGTTGAATTTATATTGGTGTTCCCATCCAGCACTGTGAAAACCTGTCAATGTGTGTGCCTGTAAAGATGAGAGGGTGGGGATTCCCTTGACAATGAGGCTTTATTGCTGCTTGTATGCATTTTTGAACTTTGGATGCTTCTTTTTTATGTTTGTTAAACTTTCCCATTCCGTTTGGTATCAAATTATGGAGAAACGGAAGAATCCGACATCTGACTGAAATGAAAAAATAGGACCAAAACCTAGATACTTTATTCATCTCCAATTCCCATCTTATCTATGTATCAGTGCTTTGTAAATATGTAAATTTGACCATGCAAAATACAAATTTTTGAACCAAAATTACTTAGTATAACAGTAATTAATCATCCTTAATATATCAATTTAATTCAAATGGTTTATTCTATTTCAGTGTGCAGGAGTAGTGGCTAAATGCTTGAAGTCAAATATCTGAAGGAGTACACAACTGTAAAAAGTTTGGGAACCACTGATTTACAGCATTGTAATGGTGTCAGCTGTTAATTGAAGGTTCTTTCCCACAGTGACAACAACTTGTATGACAACAAAAAAGGGTTTTATAACAACTAGGAAGTATGACTAGTGCAAAAAAAAAACCCACACGTGCTTTGGTATTAATGTAAATTAATTAATTATTAATTAATAGTAACCGTGCTCTTCACTTGAGATCTGTGACCGTGACAGAGATGGTCTGTTGACAGATATTGAGAGGGTAGAAGCCACTGCCTTCCTCATGGATGCCGGGATGAAAGTAAGGGAAGATTTTCTCAGTGAACTTGTCTTTAAACGTGTATATCGTCTTTGAATCTGCAGCATTGATGAAGAGCACTTTCCCTTTGTCGTAGTCCAGCTCCACAGTAATTTTTTCAAGCTTCTGCTTCACATTCAACTTGGTGCGAGGCGAGGTTTGAGCCCACATGGTGTCCCCCACAATCCCACCAATGATCCAGACGCCTTCAGAAGGCTTGGGGAAAAAGCCCCCCTTCCTTTGGATGGACTCCCGGGCCACGCCGATATACCAGTCTTTACCCCGCGTCACGTCTACAGTCCAGCTGTGTTTTCCAGAAAGAAAACCGGTGGCTCCCAGTACACACACACTACCTGTGCAGCGTTCTGGATTGTCAGGGAGAATCTGCTGGCTGCTGTACTGAACACAGCTCAGCTCGTCTGAAAGCTCCAAGTTGGCGTGGGCTGTGTTTGGATCCAACGTGATGGGAACTGGAAGACATATACATCAGTTCATTCTTTCAATTTTGACTTCTTAGGATGTTCTTATGAATGAGATGGAGTCTATCCTAGCGGACTTTGGGTAAGAGTGGGTACACCTTGGATTGGTGTACCATAACACTAACACTAAATCTAACCCCAACCCAAGCTTTAATCAAAACCTTAAATGAAGCCATAATCCTAACCAAAACCCTCACGCTAAACTAAACTACAAAACTAACAAACACCCAAACCCCCAAGTCTAACACTAAACCTAAGCCTTAAACTTAACCACATTCCCAACCCCAACCCCAACCCTAGCCTCAGCTAAAGCCCTAATCAAAACCCTAACACAACCCTAACTCACAAATAAAATCGATCCATCCATTTTCTATACCGCTTACCCTCATTAGGGTCCCAGGTATGCTGGATATGCTGGGTATGCAGTCAATCGCAGGGCAGACAGACAACCATTCACAGTCTAATGAACAATTTAGAATCGCCAATTAACCTTACATGCATGTTTTGGAATGTGGGAGGAAACCAGAGTACCCCGACAAAACCCACGCACGCACAGGGAGAACATGCAAACTCCACACAGAGATGCCCAACAGAGATTCAAACCCTGAACATCCTGACTGTAAAGCCAACATGCTACCCACTCATCCACTGTGCGACCCTCCAAATAAAATCTAAGGTCCCAAATCAACCCGAATCCCATCACTAAACCAAAACCCTAACCCTCACACTTGATACAACCCTTAACCCGAACCCCATCAATAACCCTAACCAAAATCCCAACCAAAAACGTCAGTCCTAACCCCAAACGAAACCTAAACCCTAACCCCAACCCTAAACTGTGTCGTGTCGCCTCACCACTTTTGACAAAGTCCTCCATCTTCTTCCACACT
This sequence comes from Oostethus manadensis, assembly GCA_024372805.1. Taxonomy (NCBI): domain Eukaryota; kingdom Metazoa; phylum Chordata; class Actinopteri; order Syngnathiformes; family Syngnathidae; genus Oostethus; species Oostethus manadensis. The sequence goes on from QODF01000038.1 coordinate 1,623,688, forward strand.
TTAAACTTGAGAGATCCCAGATGACTTGCAGAGTTAATCAGGATGTCTCGTATAATTTCAGGCTCCCCAATGTTGCATTTAAGCCTGCAAACACATTGCCGATGATCAGTGTTGTTGGAGGACAAAACTAACATTATCATAAAAGCTTGGACAGCAACACTTACTTTTTCTTTTTGTCTTTGTAATCCTGCAGGAAAAACAAAATTATGAATGAAAAGTACAACCAAACTACTATTCAAAGAAGGTTTTTGTGTCGCGTACCATCAAGAAGGGTAAATTAGCGTATTGGAGTTTTGTCTCAATGTCGCTGATGGTAGAAGAAAGGTTCATCATCTGCTTCTCCATGCACTCCAGCTTGAGACTCATCACTTTCACCTTTACATCTTCCTCCTGTTTGAGTACCTGAAGTCTGGAAGCTTCCTCTTCAAAAAGGAACAAGTGCAACTTATGAAACTCCTCCTTGATGGCTCTGTGGTTGGCTTCTGCTTGGGTCTGTAAGGTTAGCACAGTCGCTGAGACACACCACTTTTAAACGAAAAAAAATAATTTTCATCAAACGTCTTCAACTAAACCTGGATGAATTTTCGTGTTCCTTCCCAGTTTTCTTTTGTCTTTGTCAGAGTCTGGAGCTTTTTCTTCAGCAACTCCAACCTGACGGCAATGTTTCCCTGACATTCACATTATTCATTACATTACATTCATTACATTATTGGTCTTTGTTGTTTATTATTAGCCATTGTTAAGCGTGATAAGTTTGAAACTCTGGTACCTTTTTCTGCTTGGCGGCTTCTTCCAGCGGGCAGCACTTGTGGATTTTATGCTGATTGGATGTTTGGCACAGCAGACAGATGGGCTCCTCATCATTCTGACAGAAAATAGTGAGCTTCTCATTATGTATTTTGCAAAGTTCTTCACTTTTCTTGCTCTGTTCCAGGTGGTACTGGTCTGCAGCAATCTTCAGCGGTAAATTAATGGGAGGCCTTTTAGGAGTAGACATGACACAACACACTGGACATTCTTGACATCCTTTCCATTTCCAGAACTTCTGTAGGCAAGCTTTACAAACGTTATGTCCACACTGGAGGAGAACAGGAAAGCAGTAGATTTCGGTGCACTGTGGACAAATGAGGTCCTGTCTGCTGAATACATCTGTTGCCATCTGACTGAAGAGAATGGTGAATGTGCCAAGTGTTGCTCCGTCCTGTTCTACAGATGCAATGAGTGCTCACGCTTTGTTCCGCCACACTCGCAGCAGCTACAATAAATGCTGCCAAACCTGTAAGACTGGTTGAATGCACATTTTCCTGTCAGGCACACGTAAGTTGGCCTGCTTCTAAAGCATTTTTTTTCCTGTGTGTGATTTTTAATGCAAACAATTTCACATGAAATACCGTCTACAGTGAATTTCCCCAAATGAAATGATTTTTAATATGGTTCAATATGGTTCATAAATAGAATATTTTTGTAGTTAGAACATAGAAAACCTGTTTATGACTATCTAAATACCACAATTACAGCTGTCTGGACATGAACTAACGGCCTTATATTCGCCTTTACACTTTATACATACTTGACTATCCAATATAGTCAACATAATAAAAGAAAATACAGTATGCCATCTTCGATATTAATAATAAAAGACAAACTCACATATTAGGACTGACAGTGTACCCTGGTGGCCTAGAGACTGCTACATGGTTAAGAAGAGACTATCGATGCACATCATTTACTTTATAAACAACCAGAGAACACATACATTAGACATTCACACAGGAGCTTCTGTCGACCACTCTTTACACTGCTAACATGCTGCTAGAACTCATCTACAGTTAACTGTAGCTGACATCCCACAACCACAAACCAGCGATAATTTATTATTATTATTTTTTAAACGCGAACCAAACTCTGACACCGGTCATACAGGGAACGAACCGCCTGGATTAGGTGGTGCGGTACCCCATATTCCCAAAGCACTCCCCACAGTATTTCCCGAGGAACACGGTCGAATGCCTTCTCCAAGTCCACAAAACACATGTAGACTGGTTGGGCAAACTCCCATGCACCCTCAAGGACCCTGCCGAAAGTATAGAGCTGGTCCACAGTTCCACGGCCAGGGCGAAAACCACACTGCTGAGTTTGGTTCGCATTGCCGGCAATAAGTCGGACCCGTTTCCAGTGAGGGTTGGACTCCGCCACGACTGCCCTTTGTCACCGATTCTGTTCACTACTTTCATGGACAGAATTTATAGGGCAGCCAGAGCGTTGAGGGGTTTCAGTTTGGTGACCAAGTCCGAGTCCATGGTTCTCGCCCGGGAAAGGGTGGAGTGCCATCTCCGGGTCGGGGATGAGGTCCTGCCTCAAGTGGAGGAGTTTAAGTACCTCGGGGTCTTGTTCGCAAAAGATGGAAGGATGAAATGCGCGATGGACAGGCGAATTGGTGCGGCGTCTGCAGTGATGCGGACTCTGCACCGATCTGTTGTGGTGAAAAGAGAGCTGAGCCAAAAGGCAAAGCTCTCGATTTACCGGTCGATCTACGTTCCTACCCTCACCTATGGTCATGAGCTTTGGGTAGTGACCGAAAGGACAAGATCGTGGGTACAAGCGCAGGGTGGCTGGGCTCTCCCTTAGAGATAGGGTGAGAAGCACTGTCATCCGGGAGAGACTCGGAGTAGAACCGCTGCTCCTCCGCATTGAGAGGAGTCAGATGAGGTGGCTCGGGCATCTGGTTAGGATGCCTCCCGAACGCCTTCCTGGGGAGGTGTTCAGGGCACGTCCAACCGGTAGGAGGCCTCAGGAAAGACCCAGGACACGTTGGAGAGAGTATGTCTCTCAGCTGGCCTGGGAACGCCTCGGCATCCGCTGGGAAGAGCTAGACGAAGTGGCCGGGGAGAGGGAACTCTAGGCTTCCCTGCTTAGGTTGCTGCCCCCGCGACCCGACCTCGGATAAGCGGAAGAAAATGGATGGATGGATGGACTTTTTAAAAGCTCTAGAGTTTGAACCGTGATGCAGCAAAGGATAATTTAATCATAAGCATTGTTGCCAACTTTTAAATAAGAAAAGTAACTACTGTCTGTCCTAGAAGTCACTAGATGACATCATCAGACAATTTGCATATTATTTCCATAATATGACGCTGTGACAGATGCTGTAGGAAAAAAGCATAACCTTGTGGGGGAAACATAAAAGTGAGTAAAACACCTTAATTATGTTTTGAACGACAAATAAACTTGATTCTTGGTTTGTTGATTTAAACATAGCCATCGTGTCAGCAAAAAAAAAAGCTTTAATATTTGATCTTGGTCAAGGCCTTTCTAAGTCTAGACAACATAATCATTACCTGCAAAGTCGTCTCTAGCATCCACCCATCATCTTGCAGTTAGGACTATCACACAACATTCTCCCATCACACGTTCTTACACACTCTCAGATCCATTCCGCTTACAGTTTACATACAGGAAGGACTAACATGCACAATATTAAGTATATTATTAAAGGACAGTCTCACATGTCCGTGACCCGAAACCTGGGTAAGTGCAGCAAAATGGAATGGAGTCTCACATGTCAATCAAAACAAATCAAAGTCACAGAAATTAATGAGAAAAACCTAGAATACTGCAGGGCGGGGCCACTAGCGTACAACAGTGACACACAGCAAAAGAGCGATGAAAGTGAGGGAAAAAGATGGTTGCAAGCCAAATGCCACAACCCCCCATGTGGGAATATTAATGAGCACATGGGGAGCCCATCAGCACAAAAGAGCCAGTAAGACAAATTTACTCTTAAGTGGTTTCTTAAGTGGTAGAAACATAAAAGGCAAAAAAAAACATAAACAAACTTGACCACCTCAAACACATTCGCCCAACCCAGTTTTCCCATCTGGGTAAAAACTGCACATCGAGATAAAGAGCCTTTGTCCAAACAGTCAAAATCTGACATTTGGTCGGCAAGTAAATATAAACAGAGCAGCGCAAAATGGTATGCTTTCACAGAAGCAATCACAAAAGAAATGCTGCACTTTACTACAGTTGAAAAGGCTGCATTTCAAAAAATGCTGCAAAACATTTTACAGACAGTACAAATTGTCTGTGAGAAAATGCATGTCACATGTTGACGGCAATTCCACAACTTTACAACAGTAAAAGTTTACATATTGAAAAAATATTGCATTATTATGATTATATAATACGGGTTAAACTGATTGGAGTTTAACCCGGTTGAACCCGGTAAGCGAGAGGGTCGTTTCCCTACGCCTTCGGGTGGGGGGACGGGTCCTGACGGTTGTTTGTGCTTATGCACCAAACAGCAGTTCAGAATACCCACTTTTTTTGGAGTCCTTAGAGGAAGTACTAGAGAGTGCTCCCTCGGGGGATTCCCTTGTTCTGCTGGGTGACTTCAACGCTCATGTTGGAGAGTCCCCTGTCAGAGGGAGTTTCAACTCCCACCTGCGGGAGAGCTTTGACCAAGTTCCGAAGGAGGCAGCAGACATTGAGTCCGAGTGGGCGATGTTTCGTGCCTCCATTGTCGATGCGGCTGATCGGCGCTAAGTTGGTCGGTGCCTGTCGTGACGGTAATCCCAGAACCCGTTGGTGGACACCAGCGGTGAGGGATGCCGTCAAGCTGAAGAAAGAGTCCTATCAGGCCGTTTTGGCCCATGGGACTCTAGAGGCAGCTGACAGGAACCGGGAGGCCAAGCGGTCTGCGGCTCTGCCAGTCAATGAGGCAAAAACTCGGACATGGGAGAAGTTCGGGGAGGAAATGGAAAATGACTTCCGGATGTCTTCAAAGAGATTCTGGTCCACCATCCACCGTCTCAGGAGGGGGAAGCAGTGCACAGTCAACACCGTGTATGGTGGGGATGGTGTGCTGCTGACCTCGACTCGAGGTCTTTGAAGACCTCCTTAATCCCACAGACACGTCTTCCAACATGGAAGAAGTGCCTGGGGACTCTGAGGCGGGTTCCCTCATCTCTGGGGCTGAGGTTACCGAGGTGGTCAAAAAGCTCCTTGGTGGCAAGACCCCAGGGGTGGATGAGATCCGCCCGGAGTTCCTTAAGGCCCTGGATGGTGTGGGCGTGTCTTGGTTGACACGACTCTGCAGCATCGCGTGGACATCGGAGTCGGTGCTCTTGAACTGGCAGACCGGGGTGGTGGTTCCGCTTTTCAAGAAGGGGTACCGGAGGGTGTGTTCTAACTATCGTGGGATCACACTCCTCAGCCTTCCTGGTAAGGTCTATTCAGGGGTTCCTGAGAGGAAGACCCGCCGGATAGTTGAATCTCGGATTCAGGAGGAGCAGTGTGGTTTTCGTCCTGGTCGTGGAACTTTGGACCAGCTCTATACACTCAGCAGGGTCCTTGAGGGTGCATGGGAGTTTGCCCAACCAATCTACATGTGTTTTGTGGACTTGGAGAAGGCATTCGACCGTGTTCCTCGGGGAATACTGTGGGGAGTGCTCCTGGAATATGGGGTATCGAACCACCTAATCCAGGCGGTTTGTTCCCTGTATGACCGGTGTCAGGGTTTGGTTCGCATTGCCGGCAATAAGTCGGACCCTTTTCCAGTGAAAGTTGGACAGGGCTACCTATTGTCACCGATTCTGTTCATTACTTTCATGAACAGAATTTCTAGGCGCAGCCAGGGCGTTGAGGTGTTTGAGTTTGGTGGCCACAGGATTCGGTCTCTGCTTTTTGCAAATGACGTGGTCCTGGAGGCTTCATCGAGCAGTGACCTTCAACTCTCACTGGATCGGTTTGCAGCTGAGTGTAAAGCGGCTGGGATGAGAACCAGCACCTCCAAATCTCTAAGTCTAAGGTTCTCGCCCAGAAAAGGGTGGAGTGCCATTTCCGGGTCGGGGATGAGGTCCTGCCTCAAGTGGAGGAGGTTAAATACCTCGGGGTCTTGTTCACGAGTGAGGGAAGGATGGAACATGAGATAGACAGGCGGATTGGTGCTGTCTCCCTGTAAACTCTTCCACTTGGGTCTCTCTCATTTATACACATGTACTCCGTCTTGCTGTGGCTAAACTTCATTCCTCTCCTCCCCAGGGTAAACCTTCACCCCTCAAGGTTCTCCTCCACCTGTTCCCTGCTCTCACTACATATCACAATGTCATCTGCAAACATCATAATCCATGGAGATTGCCTATTTGGTCTAAAAACACAATAATATGGTTGAACATCACTTTGTAGGACAATACACCTATAGAGATGTAACGATATAAAAATTTCATCTCACAATTATTGTGACTCAAATTATAATTATCCTTACTATCACATATTGTTGAATGTGCTCAAAATGTTAAAAATACACACACTGAAGTCTACTAACAAACTTTTATTTAAAAAAAAAACCCACACATATAAACAATGCGCACATTCTGTTTTTGCTGGGGGTTTCCTCTTTGCTGCTGTCTGCAGTGTTGCCAACTTGGGTATTTTGCTGCTAGATCTGGCGACAATATGCACGTAGTGACAAATCTAGCGAGTTTTGGGGAGTTTTCCGGTCTTGTGAAAGCACGTATTGTTCTGCATTTTGTATTCTCACTCAGCAGGAGCGGGTCCTGTCCGCCCTGCACAAATGCAGTCACAGCCTGGCAGTGTACAATTTTTGTGAGCATGATGTGGAGCTCTACGCATCATAAGTACAAATTAATTGTGTATTCGCGAGCCTCAATGATGCGGGGGGGGAGCTTGCTCTGTTTTCCACAGCGAGATCTAAAACACAAATATTTCCTATGCCTTGTCCACACAGCAGGGTATTTTTAAAACCGCATATTTCTCTCTGTTTATTAAAAAAATGGGTGTCCACACAACCTCATATATAAAAAAAAGCATCCTCAAGTAACTGCATAAATGCATTGGGAACCACAGTTATAAGCATGCCAAACCTGTAGGCGGCGACAGTTACTAAAATTCTATCCAATCAGAATCATCCTGTCATCCCGTCACTTACGCAAAACATAAAAAATGGTGGCAGGCCAACCTCAAAGTGCTTCTTCTGCTTTTCAACATGAAGCAGTATTTGGGCTTGCAAAAACAAGCAAGCACAAAGCGCTTGAACAATAACTACAACCAACACAGTTCTAAGGGCATCCATGTTGTTTCTGGTGTAAAAACAGGGCTCGTGTGACATCACAGCATACTTTGTCGCTTACATCGACGGTGACATTTGGAAATGTAAAACTCCAGTTATTTGCGTCCATACCCAAACATATAACAGGATTTTTCTCCAAATCTACACTTTTACAACTCTTTAGGTAAATGTAAGTAATTGATAAGCCTGCTTCTCTATTGTGAAGCACAATTGCTGTTACATATATCCGCCAGAAGAGGGTGCTACTCACGCACCAAACTGAGTCATTTTAATATGCGCCATCTGTTACGTACTGTTGTGTGCTCAGCCAGATCGGTACGCTGACTGCTTGTTATTGCGGGATGGGGAGATCTTTTGTGCGTGCGCTGGTACCGGGTTTTGGGAAGTGGGCTCCTTGCTGAAGGGCAGCACGAAAGGCGTACGGGTGTGTTGTCAAAATCCTGCTTGCTGGTCGGGCACTGTTGTGATTGTACATTTTTTCTAGCGGTGATATATATCTTATGTTTTTTACATTCTCGCAATCTACAAGCAAAGTCCCAAAGATCGCTCACGATTGTTGCTAGTGCAACTACTCAACAGCACGACAATCCATTCATAGCTTTTGGATTGCCTATGTGGTAATAACTTTGCAATGCAACTCCAGGAAATAAACTTGAGATATTTTACTAACCTTTCGTTTAGATTTTTTCCAGTCTCAAAGATGATGAAATCCCCCAAATGTTTTATTAAGTGACATCACTGTTGTGACACTTAGTTGGAAACACCCTGTTACTTTAAAGTAATCCATCAAGTCATAGCCTACCTTCACATATTTTAAGTCTTATTTTTGAAAGCAGATTCAAGAATTAATGACAAGGAAAACAATTTTATTACAATTGAGTATAAAAGCAGTATATGCAAAACTTTAGTCTCGATTGCTGTGAAGATAAGACACAATAATACAAAAACAAAAAAACTACAGCCTGGTTGAGTTCAATGCTTTTTAGGCTGCTTGGTGATCTTTGTCTTGCTTGTCTCATTTTCCTGCAGAGAAAGCAATTTTTTCTTGAGCTTGGCATCCACATCTGCTGCTCTCCTGTTCCTGGCAGGTCGCTGCTGACCACTACGTCGACTCCTGGAACTCTCCGCTGAGGTTGAAGTTTCCTTTTGATCCTTAGGGTCGTCTTTTAACAACGTATTTCTGTCCCAAATTAGTACTGTTACACCTGTCAGTCATAAAAAGATGGTTTGGAATCTCAAGCCAGCAAACACAATGGTTTTTATTACCCCACCTGTTCCAGAGCCAATCACTTCTCCCATTGGATTGAATTTGTTAATCTGTAAAGACAAATGTAAATGTTTGTAGATTTCCAACATCATACACTCAACAAAAATATAAATGCAACACTTTTTCCATGAACACAAAATGCCTATCGCTCTAAAATCTTGTTCAAAAAACAAATAGGTGTTAGTGAGCATTGACAAGATACACACCCAACAGGTGTGGCATATCAAGATGCAGATTAGACAGCATGATTATTGCACAGGTGTGCCTTGGCTTGGCCCCAATTATAGGCCACTTCCAAATGTGCAGTTTAACTGTATTGGGTGGGAGTCTAAACACCAGTCAGTGTCTGGTAGGGATGGCAGAAATGGATCATTGAAATGATCGAATCATTTGGAACAATTGATTCAGGAAAATAATCAATTTTTTAAACATCTTCACATAGCGACATCTGGTGGCCAATTGTAAAATATCACATTCAAACAGTAACACTTTGTTGCCTTGTCCTCATCACCTAATTAATACAATTAGCAATCAGTATATAATTGTAACGGATGCCATGAGAGAGAGAAATAATATAAGAAAAAAGTGAACAACCCCCCTTACATGCTTTGTTTAGACCAACATTACATAAATCAATTGTGTCCTCTATTGTTACCGGGTAGAATATTACATTTAATCAAGACTTGTAAAGTGGAATTGCTATTTTGTGTCTTTTTGTCTTAACTTTTTGTGATTTGTTTGGGTTTATAGTAATATTTGTATGACAGGATATTTTAGTGTTTATAGGGTGTGCTTGTGTACAATATTGACACCATCCATCTAAAGTTAATCTCAATCCAAAAAACACTCAGTAAAATAAACTCAGAGAGGCGGGACTTCACAAAAGAAAATTGCACATTTCAAAGGCGCTTTGATGTTTTAGGCAAGTAGGATGATCAACACCATGATTCATCAACAGCCATCATCAGCCGATCAGGCAAAGACATGAAAAATTACTATTTAACATATGAAGTATACAGTATATTTAGGTTGGATATATTTTATATTTAACAGGCATTTTCATATAGTGTAAAGGTAGTATTTAATTATTCAATTTTAGATAACATGGTCACTGTTCACTTGCTTAAAAAAACTGACGCTTCGAAACAATTGGGGATGTAATGGAACGCAAAATGGAACAGTCACGTGACATAGTCCTTCTGCTACAGATCTCGGAACAGGGTTTCGAATGACTAGTTCCACCTAGGTTTTGGTACGTACCAAAACACTGTTTCGATTTTGCCATCACTAATATTTGGTGCAACCCCCATTTGCCATATACACCAATATAGAACATCATAAACATACTCTATTGGTGACATGCATGGTGTGTATGTATGTACCAGGAATTGTGTACAGATCCTTGAGGCAGTGCATTATCATGCTGCAACATAGGGTGATGGTCATGGATATATGGCACAACAATGGGCCTCAGGATATCGTCATGCCATTTCTGTGCATTCAAAATGTCATCAACAAAATGCATCTGGGTTGCAGTTTGAATGGCACATGGTGGCAGTCATAGGTTATGGACAACGGACATCTAATGCATTAACCCACAAATGGTCAACCATTTACAATGTTAAAAATGTAAACAAATGTTTTAGCCGCTAATGATCTGTCTTAACCTGTCAGAATTGACTGCAAGCACCATCACTAAATAATGGTGTTCACACTGAATAATGACACTTTGGACACAATTTGGACATGTAAGGTGTAATCACTAGTGTTGCCAGCTACAATAATTGCTGTCTTTGGCGTATTTTTAATCCATAGTAAATGTATCGTGTTACACACGCTATACACTGACAATTCTAATAAAATTATATCCATTTCTACAATAATTCATTTAGTACATTTTCACATGTTTTTAAACCCTGCCGAAACTGAATTAGCTGATCACATTTTAAAGACACGTGCTAAACAACAACGGTAGACTCCTAACAATTTCAAGTAGTGACTTTAATAAACCACAAGTTCACAAAAGTAGTGATTTTGTGTACAACAGCAATGCCTTGTGTTGTTGTACTGTAGAATACAAAAGGTAGCAAGAATGTGTCAAGAATGTGGCTTGGTCCTGAAAAAAAAAATGTCTGTGCCTACAAAGATGTTCTTTAATGTATAAAAACGTGAAAAGATACAATTGTACAATTCCACATAAGTAAATAAGCTTGCTGGTGTGGTGTCAAAAGTCATGTAAATGTATGCTTTACTCACAGATTTGATTCCAGCAACTGTGGGATCCTGCAGCTGACACACAAGCTCCGCTGTGTTGGAATCAAAAATATCAATGGTCCTCTGGTCTCCAAGGAAAACCCTGTCATCCGGGTAACGACCCGCCACAATAAGGTCATAGACAGGATGCCATGTCGCCTGCAAAGACAAAATAAGCTTGACTTAATACACAAAATATCAAGAGAGTTTGGCGCTAACGTTTGAGCGGATATCGCTGTGCTGAGTCAAACAACCTTGATGGGTGTCAGATGCTGAAATTGTCTGTGTGGATGCTGGATGATGTGCTGAGGTTTGGACCAATCACATGATGAATAGACGCGAATCTGGTCGTACTGATCAGTTGTTAGCAACTTGGAACCGTCCAGCGGGTTAAAATAGGCTGTGAAGATACACAACACCTGAATTATCACCTCACAATGTAGTGGACAAGTTTAACAGTGAAAGAAGGTGAATTTGTCTACCAGTGGTTTAATAAGTGAGAGCGACACCTGAGTTGACAGCCTTCTGGTGAGGCATTTCATTGAGGAAGCTCTTCTTGTCCTTCATGTTCCTCAGGTCCCAAAGCTTCACCGTGTGGTCCACTGACGCCGTCGCCAGCAGCCAATCGCAGCGAGGGTTGAACTCAGCGTGGCTTATTTTGGCTTTGTGTAACTTGTCAGAGAAAATCTGAAACATTGACAATAATCATGCAAACTAATTCTGATTACATTTATAGCACTGTATTGTTAAAAAAGGACCATGCACCTTTTGCCCATCCAATCCCGTAAGTAAGAGCTGTCCAACGTTGTCGCCAGTCACAAGCATCTGTCTGCTGATGGATACATCTACACAGCAGTACCAGTAACTGGAAGGACAACATTGCAGACATAAAACTTTTAAAAACAGAATGCACAAGATTGAAGAACAAGATTCTATATAAGAAAAAAAAAAAGCTTACATTTACAAAAAAGGACAGTGCACACATCCACCAAGTGGTCTACACACATGAAAAGGGATGAAAAGTTTAAAGGCCCCATATTATAGTATTGTTCAAGTCCCACAATAATAATAATAGCACAATAATCTGGCCTTGATGCTGGACAGTTAAAAAGTCCCTTTAGTGAGACCTACTGGAAACACACGTTTTCAGTGTCTGTAGCTTTAATGCTGAAGAGCTCCGTTGTGTTTGGGTTTGTGTGGGTCCAAGAGGCGCTATTGTGCACCGCTTTTTACATTAACACTGTAATGCTGCACTTATCCAGTCCAATGTAATAAATGGCCATATTTCTCACATTTGGTGTTAACAAGCAGCCTGTGGGGATAGATTACTGTTTGAGCATAATTAAAAAGTCACTTTTGTGTAATAGGGGACCTTTAAAGAAACATATACTTCAAAACTTTGACCTTTGAGAAACTGACAAATGTACACAAGATCAAATGTCTCATCAGTCTTCTTTGCCCTTTTCCTCACCAAACATTGTGGTGATCATGGCCACAGTCTCCAGTTTGAGACAGAATGGTGGCTGGGTGGCCCTCAAAGCTCTGCATGGTCAGTGTTCCCTCACCAGAGGCCACATAAACTCTGGAGTGGTCCATGGGGCAAAACTTCATCCCTCCAATAAAATCTCCAGCACCATTCTGTGCACACAAACATACATGCAGGCCTTTCATCAGGCACTTGTTATTAAGATGAGAATGACTGGATTAACCCTTGTTCCGACAAAGAACCATATTTGGAAACTAGAAATGAACACTATATGTGTTACTATTAAGCATTGAAACCAATGAAGTGTTCATTAAACCAATAAGGACCACCTGAGAAGAAGACTGATGATTGACAGATCAGACTGACAACCTCTGGACTGTGTCCTTACTTTAGTGTGTCTGCGAAGGTAAACACTGTTAGAGTCCTTCCACTGAAATCACGGAGTACTGTGGCACCCCCCATAGATGATGTGAAAAGCTGAGTGGGGTTTAACGGGTTAAACTTCATATCAGTAACTGAGTCTCCAGCACCCATCTGAGCAGAGGAACCAGTAGCAGGCTGTCAAATCAATCCACAGTCTAACAACAAGAATAATGAGAATGATACTAATCACTGAAAGCATACTTACCCCTTGTATGAACATCTTGCTGGCAGGGAGCTCGTAGTCCCACAGATTAATGTCACCGCCTTTGGATGCCACGGCCAGTGTGGTAGAATGAGTGGGATGCCACTCCAAGGAAGTGATTCTGCGGTCAAAGGGGCTGGTGGCTGCGCGGAAAAAGTATGATGACAGAGAGCGGACAAATGGCTCCTGGAGACACTGAAAACAAACAACAATAGGATGTTGCATAGGAGCTGCCAACAGAAAACACACGGCAAGTCTTTTCTCTTGGAACAAAAGCACCCTGTTTTTCCTTAATAACCTTCACACACATACATTTATTCATCTTTCCTGTCTCCTGGCCCAGATGTTCAGTCCTCTACCCACTAATTGGCTGAAATCAGATCGGGCCATACATCAACAAAGAGTTAACAGGAAGTTTCCGGAGCATTGGGACCGCCTCAGTTTCACATCAGAGACTGTTTGGCCCTCCCAATATGTCGGTTGGTGAGCTGATCGTTCTCTCCAGCAATGGCACTGCATGGCTGCTATCTATTTTTAATATTAAACTGTCAAACCTGACTTAGCACACCATCAGTCACACCTGTCTCATCTGAGAGTGAAGACTTTGTCCCAGAGTGTTCTTGTAGATGTAGTGCAGTATGCTTCCATGTGCTCTTTTGCCCTGGAAGGCTGTGGACTTGGCAGGAGACCCTGCTAACACACCTACGTTACTCACAGTCCACAAATACCTGGCCTGCACAATGGCGTCGCAAACCTGTTCCCGCATCTTTCTTGTCGCGAAGCCTTTTTGAAAGTGTTGCACCAGAGTGCTCTCCAGCCCGTTTCTTCACCTGCGCCTTTCGAGATTCAGGGGCGTGCGGCTTCGAAGGTCTGCTTTTCATGTCTACGGTCAACAGCACAACGCATTGTGCACACTATGTCACACTTGCATCATAATCGTTGACAGCTCACCTGTGATGTTTGGCGTAGCAGTTCAGAAAAAAACCAGAGGCGTTTGCGTAACAGCACTCACATGTCACTTCGCTTCAATGGCTGTTTCGTAACTCTGCGCTTCCGGGATTTCAACGACAGACGGCAGTGTTGGACTATCAAGTTTAGCCAGAAGAGGTCCTACACACAATGGATTTAAAACTAACAAGCAGTAAAACATTAAAAAAAACACACAACCAAAATGTCCGTGTATTAGCGTCACTGATTTACTTATAATTAAACACGTACAGCAGTTAAACTTTGTGAAATGTCAACCAGGTTTTAGAGAAGACGTTTTACGTGAAGATGTGTTTTTGTTAACGGTCGAGGAAACGCTTAGCTTCCGCGCTTTTTGGTGACGTAATTGTCCAAACAGGAAGCGGAAAAACGTCACCGAAACAAATGACTCCGATTGGCCGAGACTGCATCGTTTTGAAACCGTCCTCCTGTTTGAACTCAGGCAAGCGAGAAGGGCCCTCGGCAGGAACGTTAAACTAAGGGTGCTACCAAAATGACCAGACACGCGTAAGTAAAGATGTTCGAATTCATTTCAAACGTCTTTTGTCAGGGAAAAGTAATATCGGTATCTGGCGTGTTATTAAAAACGGTGGCGTTTCACCACTTTAGCTGATGCTGTTACCCGCCGGGCTAACACGCCTGTGCCTTTGTCGTCCGACTAGCAAGAATGTTCATTTGAAAGTTTTTATTTCAGGAAAGGCAAAAGGCCCCACCGACCGCCACCGAAAAAACCCTCCAGCAACGAGAAGGACCCGGTTGGGGTAAGTCTTATTTAAATAGTTGTTCGTCTTGGCCTTTCCAGATCCGCGGTACTGAAGCAACCGTGTTTATTGCCGCAGGTCTACTGCCGTGTGCGACCTCTTGGAACAGAAAATGAGGAATGTTGCATTGAAGTGATAAGCAGTACCACAATACAACTGCATGCACCTGAAGGCTTCAAAACAAACCGGAATGGAGAATACAAAGAGGTGAGAAATTGCAAGCAGGAATAGGCTTAAATAACTTTAAATGCGCAAATAAATCATATCTATGCACTTGTGAATCTCTGATCCTTGTAAACAGTAGACCTCAAAGTAAGAGCAATAAGCTGACATCAGTAGCTTCACACATCAATGAGTTGGGGTTTAAAACCAGCCCCTTTTGGAAGTTATGTAAACATGTGTTGAATCCTCCAACAGACACAGTACTCTTTCAAGAAAGTATTTGGAGTATTGGTATCTCAACGTGAGCTGTTTGAAAGTGTTGCCAGACCTCTCATTGATGACCTCATTCATGGAAAAAATGGTAAGGATGATGGTTATCTCCACATTCTTCACACGCTTCTCTCTATTTGTTGCTGTTACCTTTGGGTTCAATGCAATGTTGAAGTGAATGCAACAGTTTAATGTCTTTACTTGTCATTACAGGCCTACTCTTTACATATGGAGTGACAGGAAGTGGAAAGACATTCACCATGACTGGCTCTCCTGGACTGGGTGGACTTCTGCCTCGCTCCCTTGACATGATCTTTAACAGCATTGGGCCCTACCAGGCCAAAAGATATGTAAGTAACATTGGCTACTTTTCCAAACATCTTGATTGATAACAGTGGTCAGAAATATCACTCTGATTATTTAGGTTTTCAAGACGGATGATAAAAATGGCATAGAGGTCCAGAATGAAGTTGACGCCCTGTTGGAGCGCCAAAGGAGAGACAACACATGTGTTCCGAAGTCAACACCATTATCCAGGTACATTCAAATGCTGTCCATTCAGAGAAACCCAGTGTTTTCCTTACCATTATAGGGTTTCCGCTACTTGTGCTGTAATTGATTGCGGCGGTGTGCCATATATACTTGTTATTTCTGCACATATTAACCACAAATAGGTTTGAAAACAATTTCAAATACCATTAAAAATGTTTCACTGTGCCTAATTTTGATAATTGTGCACCAGAATCGACTGTCTGCCTTGCTGGCACATATGTGACCAGATACGTTACACATTTTGTGTTGACTTTCATGTTTCATATATCAGGAGAATTAATAGCCCGCGAAATGTGCAGTCAATTGTGGCTGTCTATGTCAGCGTGTGTGATTGCACCCATTTCAGTGGCATTCAACTTTGACATTTTTGTTTACACATGATGTTGCCTGGCTGACAACACTTAGCTAGCTCATTTTTGTCCTAGGTGCAAGCTACAAGTGGCTATATTATATTCATCAATCATCATCACTTTACTTTTAATGTGTCACTTAAGAATCTTGCTCTCTTCTTATCATTCTAATACCTATGGTTTGTCTTCAAAACACTAGTTGTATGTCAAACTGGAAGGTTGGTGGTTTGATTTTGCTCTCTCCACTCAGCCATTGGTGTGACGAACTAAATCAAGTTTGTGATTAATTCTGATTAAACATGACTAAATTTAATTTGATACCACACTCACTTCTCTCAGTCACATCATCATAAGTTTAGGGTTGTTACAATACCATTTTATATCTTGTTCTGAAACTCCCAACCATGAGTTTGAAAGGCATTAAGTTGAATTTATCTTTCAATGCAGTCCAACACTCAGTATAAATCTAATACAAAATTGAAGAGGGAAAACTAAACAAGCTACCAAACATGTATATAAATGAAAATACACCCCATGTCCTTTTAAAAACTGAGTTTTTAAGGATGTCCATATGGACTCTTATCAGAGCCTGCACGTTCAGCTTTACATGATGTTGTCAGTGTGCCACTGCAGTGCTTAAATCCAATGCTTTATTTTCTAGTAACTATTAAATCGACTTTTCAAGCGGTGTTGGATCAATATATGTCATCCGGAATGGCTATTTGGTGAACAGATCGATGTAGTTGGAGCACAGGATTATAAATCATTGCATCCATGTAGTGGATAAATTGATACGCCCCTATTTATTATTTTCAATTTCTGGTTTTATCTATCGCAAATGAGCAATCGCATGAATCACGATGGCACGTCTTGATTTTGAGTGGCTTTTTTAGAGTCTTTGTCATGCTTTATAAAGTATTTAAGTTTGTGAAATGAAACCGGAATAGCGGTGCAGATAGCTACACTGCACGTGTACACGTTTTAACTGTATACAAACGCTGCACGCGTACACGTGTGCACCCCAAATGTAACTGTAGAGGCACAAACACATTAGTATGCCACATTGCATGGATGTTTTTCTCCCCACCCCCCCAAAGCCGCAAACCAATATTCCATATTCATATATGAATATGGATGAATATGAATATGGTATATGAATATACCATATTCATGTGGAATTTTCTCCTTGGACTTTAGGCAGAAGCTTGATCTGGAAATTGCTGATATGATCACACCAGAAGAGGCCAGTAAAGCTGACGAGGTGGATGAGGACAGCAGCTACAGCGTCTTTGTGTCTTACATTGAAATCTACAACAACTATATCTATGATCTTCTGGAAGAAAATCAGGAGGATACAATCAGGCCAAAGTAAGTCCCTGGACATAAAAGTTACTAGATTTATAATAATCTATATAAACATTTTCATATTTACTGTAGAAGTACATTTTCAGACGAGTTGGAAGTCAAGTTATTCTATTTTCTTCTTCCTAGGTGGAATGGTGGGGGTACACCTGTGCGCCAGAATACTGAGTTCATGTACGTGAGCACCTTACAGAACCTACTCGGCAACTTCATACTTATTTACCCAATCCTTCTATGTGCAATAGTATGCATATACAGCATGTATTGAGTAAATAAGTATTCCGTTGCGACTGGTTTCCCTGTTGCGCGTAAGTGTGCACAGTGTGCCTTTTCACTAGCTTACTCTAAATATAAAGCTCCAGTTTTTCTTTGCTTGCTCAATGGGGTAAGAAAAATATTAGAAACAGCTGTCATAATACAATGTAGTTTTACATCACTGCAAATCTCACCCACAGTAATAGATACCTCTTCAATAGCATACAAACTTTGATATACACTCAACATTTTAAGACCGGTTGAGAAACTGTAAGAATTTGCATTTTGCACTGTACAGAGGTTCTAAGTAGGGCTGCAACTAATGATTATTTAAATAACCGATTCATTGCCAGTGTTTCCAGGAGGCTAGTGGGACTGTTGCTCCAGGTAGTGAAGATGGCTTCACAGCGGGCATCCACTGTCTTGAGCTGATCCATCCATATCCAAATGTTCTCAATTGGATTCTGATCAGGGGAACATGTAGGCGGGCATTTTGAACAGCAAGGTGGTCCTGTCGAGAAAGCTAGTCATTACCACACAGACGAGGGCCGTCAGTCTCGAGGGATAGCCCTTGCAACATCACTGTAACTTCAACTGACGTTTGACACCCCTGCACAACCTGAAGGTCTATTGTTCCAGTGAAGTGTGTTCCTGATCACAATAGCGCCCGTTCACTGTGTCAAGTGGAAAACATCTCAAGTGGGATCTACTTGTCATGGCAGTAATGTTAGAAGCCATCAAGACAATCTAGGTTAGATTTTTTCTCATCAGACAATAAAACTTTCAATGTTCCATGTTTGGTGCTCTTGTGCAAATTCCAAATGGGCAATTTTGTGACATTGAAGAAGACGAGGCCTTCTGAGGATGTTTCTTGTTTTTAAAACCCTTCTCTCGCAGATGAGGTCTGAGGGTGTTGGACTGCACTAGCCACCAGTAACATCCTTCATTTGGGCTGAGTATGGTCCCCTGTCTTGCAGCCAATAAAATCCTTTGGCTCAGGGCCTTTACTGGTCTATGACGCTCAGGATCTTTTAGAAGTTTCAAATGACTGTCTTACTGTGTCCAATCTCAGCAGCGATGATGTGCTGTTTTGTTGCTTATGCAGCTCAACAATCCCACTGCATTCAAAGACAGAATGCTTTTTTGCTTGTGCTGTTTAGAGATCATGACAGTGTTAATACCTGACAGACAATGACAATGAATCGACATTTGTGGAAGCAAGATTTTGGCTTTAAAAGTCTTAAACTTGATTGGCTGATGGACAGCCTATTTTACTTAAATGCGTGTTCTTAGTAAATTTTTTACTTACATTTTTTTGGTCTCACTCCCTTTCCCTCTTTTTGCATTGTTAAGCTCTACTTGGAACCTTTTTTTAAGATCCACCAGTGCAAAATGTAAAATTGTGAAATTTTAGTGTACAGTATTGTACACTAAAGAATATAGTACTGTAGATGTAGAATCTGTGACTGCTCAGTACAATGTGTACATTGTTCAGAAGGAATGGCAATACAATTCCAGCATAACATGGCATCTATTCAGTATATCTCCAGTGATGGCAGCAAAGTTGATGTGGCTCTTGGTAGAAGAGTTTTGGACACTCTACGTCACACGAAATCTGATGTATTAAAATGCCAAGATTTTTTTTCCCCTAATGTAGGCCACCTCAGTCTAGAATTCTCAGAGAGGATCAGAACCACAACATGTATGTTGCTGGTTGTATGGAGGTGGAAGTCAAGTCTGCTGAGGAGGCTTTTCAAGTATTTTGGAGAGGTGAGTTGTAGTCAAGTTTATGTGCTGGTGAGTTTAGATTTGAGTGACTTAGTTTTGTTGGTCTTTGGGTCTACTGACCAGGAAATGGTTTTATTTGATCTTCTCTCTAAACGGAACATCATACAGATCATACTGTATATTTTAGGTGGTTATCTCTATTAGTAGAGTGTTAGTAAAGGTTGATGTCATTCCAGGACAGAAGAAGAGAAAGGTGGCCAACACTCGACTAAATCGAGAATCAAGCCGCTCTCACAGTGTGTTCATCATCAAACTGGCACAGGCCCCTCTGGATGCAGATGGCGACACCATCCTACAGGTGAGCTGAAACTAAAGCCACATTTTTGCTGACTGGATTAATAACTGGTTTGATTTGTAATCATTTTGTATGAATGAGAAGAACCAGGTGGCTGTCAGTCAGCTGTGTCTGGTGGACTTAGCCGGGAGTGAGCGAACAGGCAGGACAGGTGCAGAGGGCACTCGTATACGTGAAGCAGGTTGGAAATGTGACCCTCGGTTACCTCATTCTTACATGAATTCATGTAGCATTCAATGGCGTGTTGCCTTGCAGGAAACATCAATCAGTCCCTTCTGAACCTGCGGACGTGTATTGAGATCCTGCGAGAGAACCAGATGTGCGGCACAAACCGGGTTTGTGTTGCTCAGCGATTCAGTCCTTCATTTTGGTCCACAATGTGACTGAGTGTTTAATATTTCTCTATTAGATGGTTCCATATAGAGACTCCAAAGTCGCACATCTGTTCAAAAACTACTTTGACGGAGAGGGGAAAGTCAAAATGATTGTCTGCGTTAACCCAAAAGCTGACGACTACGAGGAAACTTTGGTGAGCTTAGTGTGCATTACGTCAACTGTCATTGCAATGAGAGTTCTTTCATGAGAAACACTGAATTTCATGTCTTTGTCCAGCTGGTGATGCGCTTCGCAGAGATGACACAGGAAGTGGAAGTAGCTCGGCCAGTGGACAGACCCATTTGTGGGTTCACGCCAGGCCGGCGCCATAGAAACCAGGCCTTTAAAGATGAGCTCTCACGCAAGTTGGAGGAGCGTGGTGGTCCGATATATAGAGGTAGCTTTGTGTACATACATTACTTGTGCAGCCTTTACATTTACTGTACTAACATTAAATTGTTAGTGATAAACTGTATACCCTAACTGAACTAGAAACCCCACAGACGCCTGCTACCGGCTGCAAACATCTGAGTGAATGATTTGGTGGCGTTTGAGCTTTTGCCCTTTTAACTACTTATTTTAAAACAAAAATGCAAACAATACTAACAACTAGCATGCTAACAACCAACAGCAAAAAGTCAGTGTGATATGCAACATGCTAAAGTAGCAAAAGTGTAGTTCTATAACGATTTTACATCATCCCATATAAATGTATGCAATGCATCCACAGACATTGGCTAAAATGTCAATATGCTAAGAGTTAGCATGCTAGCAAGATAGTAAGGAACGGGCTAAGGCAGTTCAACAGTGTTGTTAAACAATGACATGTAAATACATGCAGCATGCCGTGAGTAAAATAACTGAAATGCTAACATTTAGCATGGGAGCACCTGGCAGGGTGGCACTTGGTACCGAAAGCACCAGTTTTGTAGTGGTTTACTAAATGCCATGTCGATGTATGCCGTTAGAGGATAGTGGCAACAGTTAGCACGCTAGCACATGACAAGATAGTGGTAAGAGTCAAAGGTGTGAAATGTCCTAAATTATTTGACAACTTTGACAATGAAATTGTTTAAGTCGGTGTAGAAATGGGGAAGTAGTACAAATTCTGAAATTTAAAGGGAATTAATGTAATACAAAATGTGGAGTTATGGGGAAAAACTGACACTTTTGGGACGTACAAAACAGATATCCATCATGTCCTGAATAAACTGAGCAGTTTGGTGTTTGAAATTGAAAATTGAGGAAAATAAGAACATGAGACAAATTCTCCATTCATTTAAATTGTAAAACGTTTGTAACTTTTGCAGCATTACTATCATTATGATTTTTATCGTGTTTTTTCTCCATAGATGTACCTGTTGTATTAAGTCCAGCGATACATAGCTTCCCCCCTCTCCCGACTTCCGAGGTTACAGACGCTCATGATGATATCACCCTGCCCAGACTGATTGAAGCTCTACAGAACAGACAAAGGATCAGACAGACCATGTTAGAAGACTACAACAAAGCAGGTGCCTGCTCACGTTTGACCTTATCCCCTCTTTCTGTTAATCGAGAACCTTCCTGACCCCTCTTTTTTGTTTTCCAGCCAACATGATGACGTCTCTGCTCCATGAGCTTGACAGCAATGCTAATTCCAAAGAGAATTACATTCATGAACAGAACAGTAAACTCTTGGAGAAGGATAACGTTATTCAAAACAACAAGGCAGAGATTGTGAGACTGGAGAAAAAAACAAAGATGCTTGAGCACAAGGTGTGTTGACGTGAGGAGTCAACTTTGTGAGGAGTTTGTGGCTTAGACTGTGGCGTTTCTCAAAGTATCCCTCACTTTTCCATCCTAGATTGACATTCTTCAAAAAACTACAAAAATCTATGAGGATGACAAACGTTCCCTGCAGCACGAGCTGGAAACGAGAGAACAAAGGCTACAGAGAGAGCTGTCTGAGAAGAGACGTATGGAACAGCGCATGCACGGCGCAGTCACAGACACGCAACACAAGTGGGAAAAAGAATGTGTGAGTATCTTTCCTTGAAAAGTAATTTGGAAAAATGAGTCCTTCCACTTTGGCAACTGATTCCTTTGCAGGAGAGACGTGTGAATGCAATGCAACAGCAGATGCAGAACAAACTGTGGGTTAAGGACGAGAAGCTGAAGCAGCTTAAAGCCATCGTGACGGAGAGCAAGACACCAGCTCGCCCTGATCCTCCACCCCGTCAAACACAACCCAAGAGGCCCTCTAGAGAGGAGGGTCTTCATACCTCTGCAAAGAGATCCGCCTCGCCCTCACCTGTTCCGGTACTCTATGATGAGATTACTCTTATATTAAACTGTTATTTGTCATAAATGAAATTACAAAATTATGAAATTACTGAGAAAGTAAGATACTGGATCTTGTCATTGGATTAGCCCAACACCTTTGTAGATGTCCACCTCAGGCATATGCCATATTTATGCCAATAACATTCATGCTACATATGCCATATAATCTTGTATTGTTTACAAATGTGGAAATGAATCCTGGATCACTGACACCAAGTATTTTTATGAAAAAGCAATCCATTGATGAATATACTGCTCATTCAGTATATTCAGGTAGTCAGCTGACCTTATTCTTTGAGCACATACTGTAGTGTTGCTGAACCTAGACCTGACCAACTGCAGCAAACTTGCTCATATTTGTTAAGTTAAATCCAAGTGGCCATTTTTTTTGGCCAGGCAGTGTGTTACACACTGGCCATGAAGACTAGGAGAGTTTAGCAAATATCATTATGTATAATAATGGAACACTCGCCAGTCTTAATATGGTTGCAGTCCTGTACAACTGGAAGTAAGCAGGACTATTAAAGTTACAATTCACCACCATGGCATCCATGGTATATACATATCTACAATATATTTTAAAATGGCCATAAAATATCCTGCATTAATCTAGACTCTCGCAGCAGACATTGCTATTAAAAACGTATATACTCTATAAACATACTACATACACTATATAAAAGTTTATGAACATATTTCTTGGAATTATGTAGTATCTCTTAGAACAGGAGTGTCTAAACTTTATCCACCGTCCACTGAGGGCCGCACACTGACAAAGAAACACCTGTAAGTGTTCCCAAACTTTTGGAGGGGTGTGTGTTTTATATAGATATTTATATAAATATGTATATGCTTGTACTTTGTAAATATTATTTATATATACAGTACCGGTCAAACATTTTAGAACACCCCAATTTTACTAGTTATTTACTGCAATTCAGGTCGTTTCAAGTAAAGTAAGGTTACCCAAAAACTGAAAAATAATGTATATTTCAGAATTATACAAAAGGCCTGTTTCGGGGATCACAAACTGGGTCAACAATTTAAACCCGCTCTGCAGAAAAGGAAGTGGCTCAAGCCTTGGCAGACCATCTTAACACTTGTAGGGTTTTCCTCCTGAGAAGTTGTTGTGTTCTAAAACTTTTGACCGGTAGTGTGTGTATATATAATCAGTATCAACCATTCAGCTTTTTCTTGTTATGTTGTGCATTTTTGCTCAATTTTTCCAATTTTTGCTGTTATTTAAAAAAAAAATTAAATAAATAAATGAACCATTAGCTGCAAAAGACCACCAGGCCGGACTTTGGACCCCCCGGACTTATAGAATGAAAATAACCCACTGGTGCATGTTTCTTTCCTTTGTGATCAAACTAGACATCAACACCGGTTCGTCCCCTGCATCGACGATCCCGCTCAGCGGGTGGAGAGAAGTGGGTAGACCACAAGCCCTCCTCCAGCCTGGACTTGGGGACAGTGCTACAGCCCGTTATTCCCAATGCCATCCAAGTGTCAGCCCCCAGTGAAAAGGTGCTGTCCAAGTGTGACCGCTATGTGTTAACGCACCAGGAGATTGCCTCCGATGGGGAAATACAGACCAAACTTGTTAAGGTGAGACAGCCCCTACAGAAGCAGATACTCACTCTCTTAATTGCGATGTGTGTTGACCACTACATGTTTGCGTATGTTTAGGGCGAAGTGATGAAGACCAGAGGAGGAGGACAAGCTGTCCAATTCACTGATATCGAGATTCTTAAGCAGCAGCTCACCGCAGCCCCAGGGTGTTGACTCTTTGTCAATTCTGAACTACTGAACTTAAAGCTGTTTTGATGTTTTAACAAGGTGTCATTTGGCATTTGTCTCCAAAGCCGTAAGAGGAAGTCTTCAGAAGGCACTAGCGGAGACCATCAAGATGGAACTGTTACTGATGTAGAGACAAGGGTATGATAATGATGACAATCAGATGAATTTTTCATTAATGATAAATATGATTGTACATCCTTTTATCATATCGCTATGACAAGACAAAGCTGCATGATGTGAGCAGACTTTTTGTTGTAATAGAGATTTCTGATTTACTGCACATTTAATTTTCCTTACAAACGTATCCTGTCTGTGTTTGAGCCCATCATGGGAAGCAAGTATTTAGGCTGAACAGTGTAAGTTAGTTTTTCAGATAAGGACAGCCATCTACCTCCAACTGACAACCTCATTTAAAGTAAACCATAAATAGTGGTTTCATTGCACAGTTGGGTCTCAATGTGTCATTTCTTTACAGTGCTCTGTGGCTATGGAGATGCGGGCTGGGGCCACCTTGGGTCCGAGCTTGGAACATCATTGCGTCACCAAGTAAGATGCTGTTTATAGGTTGTTGTTTTTTTTTTAATGCACAACTGCTAGACCAACCAATTTATTCTTGCATGTTATATTTTCAGGCGCAGGAAACCCTGAGCACAGAGCGCCCTCTATTTTCACCTGACTGTTGTGCAATAGTCCAACTTTATTTTAATTATGTAGCTATGGTATTGTTGATTTATTTTAAATACCCATGTGTATGCCCTCAACTCACGCCAAAGCTGTTTATAAAAATATTTTATGTTGTGTATGAACCAACAGAATGTGTGCTATTTGAGTCATTCAAAGATTGTGGGGTAAAGTTAAAGTTGTGTAAATTAGATTCATTCTAATGGAATATATTGTTCTGCAATATTGACTGTCACGTATGTATCTTTTTTTATTTTAGTTTGTTTGTTTTGAGTATTTCTGAAAAATCTACTTAATCTGGCACTGATAAAAACACCACAGTTGTGTAATTGGAACCAAATTCCTCAGAAGCACCCGGTGCAGTACACCAATAAACCACTAGATGGCAGTACAGGACCACAGACTATTTGGGACACAGCGGGTTTGGTAGGGATACTGCTGTATTTCACATTTGAAAATAGTTGTAACAATGTGTTCTGTTTATGTTAGATATCAATATATCTTCCGATGAAATTGATGTAGAAAATGGGTCATCAATATTTATGTTTACAACAATTTCTCACAATAAATATTTTCTGGACATCAATCATTACACACATTAATTAAATGTAGGTCTACTGATTAAAAAAGGTTACCTATTATCAAAATCACTGTATGAGCATGTCCAGAGGCAAATTTCTAGAGACAGCTGAAATCTCATCTGGCTGAGTTTCAATTGGAAGGCACTGAAGAGTGACTAACATGGAGCCTCTTGGCGAAGGTCAAGGGCCCAGAGCAACCAGCACCCATTAAATTCACTCCTATGAGATTCTGAGTGATTTGCTTTTTGACCAGACAGCTTGATGTGGTGCTGCACTGCACTATAATGGTTTGCAAACCCTTTAAGCCAAGTGGCATGAGCATCATAGAAATGTTATTACATTTGTGCCCCAAATCAGCATTACAATTTTCAAAAGAGACTCTTGAGGAGAATCAATGAGAGCTGCACACCGGTGTCTGCAATAAGCATGCACATTTAAAATACTGCTGTACGTCACCTCTTGCCCAAAGCAAGCTGGGATAGGTGTGGTAATAACAAAATACTTGTAGCATCTTGTTGCATTAAAAAAAATACCCTAAAATCAGATGTTCAAACAAGGACTTGTTGCTCCAGGTGGTGAAGGTGCCTTCACAGAGGGCATCCACGGTCTCATGTCCATTTTTGTAAATTTGTGTTGCTAACCAATTGAATTTAGATCAGGGGAACATGCATGATGTTCCAAAAGAGTGACAATATTCCTCTGGAAGAAGTCTTTGTTGGGCCGACATTGTGAACCTCAAGTTTGTCTTGCTAAAAATTCATTACCACACAGAGGAGGGATTTCAGTATTGAGGGTGCCGCCTGCAACATAGCCATCTGCCGTGTAACGCTTCTGCATAACCTGAAGCTCCTTTGGACCAGTGAAGGAAAAAGCAACTCAGGTCATGATAGCGCTCCTCCACTGTGCCGTTTGGAAAAGCATCTCGGGTGGGATCTCCCTGTCATGCCAGTAACATTGGAAGCCATCAGGACCATTAAGGTTACTCTTCAGTGTCAAATGTTTGGTGCTCTTTTTATGCAGTTGTATGGCATTGAAGCAGACAAAGCCTTTGAAGATGTTTTTTGTTCATAAAACCCTTTTCTTGCAGATCAGTCTCAAGGTTATTAGACTGCACATGCCAGTAATAACCTTCATTTGGGCCAAGGCTCATCTTGATGGACCGCCTACCTTTTAGTTCTATAATGCTCAGGATCTCTGTAGAAGTTTAAAATGACTGTCTTACAGCAGCAATGCCTTGACAATGACCGTGTGAACACCGGAAAGACAATTAAATTTGATCAGCATTTTGCCGAGATTTGACTTTTCCAGGCTGCGGTCTTAAACTTTTGATCAGCCAGTGAACAGCCTATTTGTGTAATTGCAGTAAATGTTTTTATCTCGGTTTCATTTTTCGTTGGAGCGCCCAAGGGTATATGGAGACAAAAAAATTGATGGGTAAAAAAATAAAATCTTGTAAAACTGTTTGCATTGAAAGAATTGGCATTTCCGTGCTCAGAGCGGATGTTTGCGGTGAAACAGAGTTTCTGACATGACAGGCAGTGTATGTATGGCAAATCAATGTGCTGGTACTCAATGAGCACTTCAGAGAGTGCTGCTCTTAACATCTGCTCTGAACACGATGGTGCATTGCTCTTAATGTAAACATTTTTCATTTAATGTACATTTTATTAATACAGTGGTGTGAAAAACGATTTGCCCCCTTCCTGACTGTATTCTTTCTATTCTGTTTATCACACAAAATGTTTCTGATCATTAAACACATTTTAATATTAGTCAAAGATAACACAAGTAAACACAAAATGCAGTTTTGAAATGAATGTTTTTCAAATGTTTTTATTATTTAGGGAGAAACACATCCAAACCCACACAGCCCTGTGTGGAAAAAGTAAGTGCCCCTGCACCTAATAACTGGTTGGGCCACCTTTAGCGGCAATAACAAACGTTTGCGAGATAACTTGCAACAAGTCTTTTACAGCGCTCTGGAGGAATATTGGCCCACTCATCTTTGCAGAATTGTAAGTCAGCTTTATTTTAGGGTTTTCTAGCATGACCGCCTTAAGGTCATGCCACAGCATCTCAATGGGATTCAGGTGAGGACTTTGAGTAGGCCACTCCAAAGTCTTCGTTTTGTTTTTCTTCCGCCATTCAGAGGTGGATTTGCTGGTGTGTTTTGGGTCATTGTCCTGCTGCAGCACCCAAGATCGCTTTAGCTTGAGTTGACAAACAGATGGCCGGACATTCTCCTTCAGGATTTTTTGGTAAACAGTAGAATTCATGCTTCCATCTATCACAGCAAGCCTTCCAGGTCTTGAAGCAGCAAAACAACCCCAGACCATCACACTACCACCACCATATTTTACTGTTGGTATCATGTTCTTTTTATGAAATGCTGTGTTACTTTACGTCAGATGTAATGGGACGCGCACTTTCCAAAAAGTTCAACTTTTGTCTCGTCAGTCCACAAGATATTATCCCAAAAGTCTTGGCAGTCATCGAGATGTTTTTTTAGCAAAATTAAGACAAGCCTTAATGTTCTTTTTGCTTAATAGTGGTTTGCGTCTTGGAACTCTGCCATGCAGGCTGTTTTTGCCCAGTCTCTTTCTTAAGGTGGAGCCGTGAACACTGACCTTAATTGAGGTAAATGAGGCCTGCAGTTTTTTAGATGTTGCCCTGGGATCTTTTGTGACCTCCGATGAGTCGTCTCTGCGCTCTTGGGGTAATTTTGGGTGGCCGGCCACTCCTGGGAAGGTTCACCATTGTTCCATGTTTTTGCCATTTGTGGATAATGGCTCTTACTGTGGTTCGCTGGAGTCCCAAAGCTTTAAAAATTGCTTTATAACCTTTACCAGACTGATAGATCTCAAATACTTTTGTTCTCATTTGTTCCTGAATTTCTTTGGATCTTGGCATGATGTCTAGCTTTTGAGGTGCGTTTGGTCTACTTCTCTGTGTCAGGTAGCTCCTGTTTAAGTGATCTCTTGATTGAAACAGGTGTGGCAGTAATCAGGCCTGGGGGTGGCTACAGAAATTGAACTCAGGTGTGATAAACCACAGTTAAGTTGTTTTTAACAAGGGGGCAATCACTTTTTCACACAGGGCCATGTAGATTTTTTTCATTCGAGTTTAGAGTTTTTTTTCATCCCTTAATAAAGTAAACCTTAATTTATAAACTTCATTTTGTGTTCAATTATGTTATGTTTGACTAATAGTTAACTACCTTTTATGAGCAGAAACATTTAAACGTGACAATCATGCAAAAGAAAAAGTCAGGAAGGGGGCAAATAGTTTTTCACACCACTGTAGTTTAACATGTTTCTACATTCACTAATAAACATTTTTAAATGATGTATTTGTAATTTTATATTTAAGAAAATGATTCATTAAATGCATATTTTATGTATAGTTATTTTAAAGATATAAGAGGTTTGTATACTAATGTTATGTTTCTAATGAAAATACATCCAGTAAAACAGAACTCAACAAAGTCGATTTTTCAGTACTTAAGTTGTTCAATTTTCTCCCCAAAAGACAGAGTTCAGTCATTCAATAAAAAATACTTGGCTGCTGTAAACAGAAACCAATAATGAAGCAGCACCTGCCAAACAAACACCGTAAAGCGGTCTCTTAGTAGAGAGCTGCTTTTCAGCTGTACATTGTTTGCATATACAGTAAATAGTCACTAAGCTTAATTTTTCCACTGGCAATCAAGTTTGTGGTTGGCAACTTATTATTCACGGCACCCTGCTGAAGCAGGCGGTGGACTTTCAATACTTGTGTTATCCAGTTAAGCTAAACTTGGCTGCACAGGCATGCTGTTGCTATCATTAGCAGCGTCCAAACAACAACATAGTTGACTATGAAGACTAGCCGGAGCAAGAACTTCAACCACGACCACACCAGAATTCATGACGAGCATTTAGCGGTTCAGTGGCAGAGAATCCCCCACAATGAAAGACAATTAGTGAAGAAAAGTGTAAATAGTGTGGAACTTTGGTGGTGTGGTGTCTACATTGTCATGTGTAGAACTGCCAGCTGAATGGTCTGCAAAAACATGACAATGGAGGTGAGTGTTGTCAAACAGTTAATTGCCATTCAGCCCACTCTAAACCTCCCATGGATTAGCCTGCTTCTTCAGTGACTGCTCTCAGCTCACCAACCTTCACCTTTAGTGCAGGACAAAAAAAAAATTGTCACAAGGTCAAATGTCACAAATTCATAGATGACCTTGTCACTTTGACAACCACGTGTGACAGACAGACTCAAACCATCTGTTTTTCGTCTCCACCTTTTCAACCCTCACTCAGAAAATATGTAGGAAAAACGCATACTAGTGAATGACTACTATTAAAGGGACTGTTTGCAAATGGCTCAAGATGATAGCACCACCACCGGCTGGCATTTGTTACCAATAGTGGTTGATAAAAAAAGATTGTACCAAAAATTTGATATTTTTCGCAACTGCAAAGTAATCTGCATAAAAGTTGTAGCTTTTAGTTCGGACCCAAAAAAAGAAATGCTGTTCATGGCTGTCTTGTACACGTCTGTAGTGCATACATGTTCACAAAAGTAATCAGAAAAAGAGAAGAGACCAACAATTTACATTTATGTTGTTATGATAGGCTATACATTCAATGATGGCTAACGTTAGTTAGCAAATCACCATCATTAGCTGCCAAACAACTAATGTATGAGCATACGTGTTACGTGGCCCCGTACTAAGTGGCGGTATAGCTATGGGCCATATGGGCGATTGCTCGGGGCGCCATTCTTTAAGGGGCTAAGAATGAGGGGGAAGGGAAAAAAAACTATTTATTAGTCCTCATCAAGTCGGGACACATAGGCGGGATACCGGCGCACACAAGCTGCTCAAACATGATCAAACGTCCACCGTGTCCACCAGAAGTATGAGGACCTCAGCCCTCGGGTTAATTACAAGGTAAAAAAGTAAACTACATACATTGTAACATATTTCATTCTTAATATTTATTATTTTATTTTATTAGATAATATATGTCCATCCATCCATTTTCTATGCCGCTTATCCTCATTAGGGTCACGGGGATGCTGGAGCCTATCCCAGCAGACTTTGGGCAAGAGGCGGGGTACACCCTGGACTGATCGCCAGTCAATCGCAGGGCACATATAGACAAACAACCAGTCACACTATGGACAATTTAGAGTCACCAATTAACCTAACATGCATGTTTTTGGAATGTGGGAGGAAACCGGAGTACCCGGAGAAAACCCACGCACGCACAGGGAGAACATGCAAACTCCACACAGAGATGCCCAACGGAGATTTGAACCTAGGTCTTCCAGATCTCCTGACTGTGTGGCCAATGTGCTAACCACTCAGCCACCGTGCAGCCAGATAATATATGTATTTATTTTAATTATATTGCAGACCAAGAGTCTCAACGCATGTTATTTCACTATAAAAATGAGGGAATTGTGAGTCAATTTGAGTTGGTTTGGCCCTGACTGCTAAGTTATATCATCACTTTATGTAAACCATATTATGGCATTGATGTGATCAAATGAGCACCTTCTAGAGTTCGGATGAGGAGCCATCCTTACTTTCAGTCACATGACCACCACAGACACAACTTAGGACATTCAGGTACTGTATGTGGGTAAATACAGTATTTGCTGCTACTTTAATCCCACTGTCTTCTCATACCTAATGTTGTCTGTTATGACCTTAGCTGCATGTGTTTTAACAGCAGTAGTAGACCTTTGCTTTCTAAATGTTTTATTTTAAATCTAAGAATTATATGTATTTTATTACTATTAGCTGTGGCGACCCCTGATGGGATGAGCAGGGATAAGCCGAAAGGAAAAGAAGAAGAAGTAGAGTAGTATCATTGACTACTAAATTAAGTAAATTCAGTTCAAAAAAGCTCCTGAATCCTTGAAAGTAGCTTTATTTAAATTTAGCAACAATTATTCAGTCTTTGGATTATTTATGATGAGTGATGTAACTAATAACAATATACAGTGCAACCTCAAGAGACGAAATCAACCATACCATATAAATGGCGTAATTCGTTCCAGCCCCTTGAAAACAGTTGTATAAAGTGTAAAAGAAATATGTTAATTAATGACAAAATAATATACAAATGTAAAAAAAAACAATGAGAAAATAATAAAAGAAAAGAAAAATAATCACAAATGTTATGGAACAGAGTTTTGACAGATGGCAGAAATAATACGTAAGTTTGTGTACTGTAACTTCATTTAAATGAATACACTACTTTACATACTAAACTTAACACTATGATTATTTTAAATAATAATTGTAATATTACCAATGGACGGGAGCTCTTGGTACGCTGAGCAAAGGGACGCCGTGATTGGCCATCGTTAGGGATTTTGTGAGGGAGAGGATGATGGGAGATAACCGAGATAACCAATAGTAGGGCAGCTTCTTCTTCTTCGGTTTTACTGTGGTTAGGATCCAGTGCTTTGGTGCATTACCACCCCAGGGGAGGGCAGCTTGTATGGCGGTGCAGTACATAAAAAATTCTGGGCGGCAATTTCCATTTTCATTTTTGTATTTTGAATATTTTTTCGTTAAATGGGATGGAACTGTTCCAATAAAGCCCAATTCGTATTATTATTTTCTTTTGTATAATGATGTTTTCGTAAGTCGAGGTTTCACTATAACTAGTAACCAGACAACTGATCCTCCAGTCTAAACTAAATGTGTGTCTACGATCCTCCTAGCAGGCCTTCAGTTGTGACAGACAGAATTGGAATGTTTCTGCCTGACAGAGGAGCAAGTAAGGTAGCAGCTAACTTTGTTTTACTGAGGAATGAGGGTAATGAGGGTTGCCAGCACCACCTTCATCAAGACACTCTAGTGGTGAAGGCTGTAGGCAAGACAAGGGTTTAATGGAATGTTTGCAGCACTTCAAAAGTTAGCGTCCTCTAGGCTGCTGCCAGACGGTTGCAAACAGTCCCCGTTAAGCAATATGTAAGCAACACATTTTAAATAATTGCATGTATTCTATTTGATTTTAGACTGGGTTTTATTAAAAGTTGTGGCTGCCATGATGCTCCCGGTGTCATGATTAGCGCGGCGTGGTGTAGCGACCCCGATGATGCAGAGAGCTAGACGTCAGGCAGGTAAGTGTGAAGAGTCTTTAATAAAGCATGCTGCAAAGCAGGGGCAGGAACAAAAAGCGTCGCGTCACACGGAGAAAAACCCTGCACAACAATGAACTGACAAACTAAGCGTGCACACACCTGAACTTAAATAGCAAGACAGTAACGAGAGGCAGGTGTGTGTAATTAAACTAGGGCGACAA
This sequence comes from Oostethus manadensis, assembly GCA_024372805.1. Lineage (NCBI taxonomy): Eukaryota > Metazoa > Chordata > Actinopteri > Syngnathiformes > Syngnathidae > Oostethus > Oostethus manadensis. The sequence goes on from QODF01000038.1 coordinate 1,656,263, forward strand.
CTCAAAGGAGGCAAGAAAAAACATGAAACTAAAACACCGATCGTGTCACCCGGATCACTTACTTTAATGGTCCATATGAAAGTGTGGTCTCAAGCTGGTGTCAGTGCTACTTTAAAAACGTGCAGAATTCCACCTCTACCAGGGGGCTGAAAACATTTTAAACTGAAAATATTTTTGAGCCTCAGATACATTTGAAAATCCTTATAGTTTTTTTTAGTTTTAAAATAAAAAAAAGCCTATGCTATTACATCATTCACATCATTATTGCATCTCATTGAACACATTACATGTTTGTTATCAATATACAGTATCTGACAAAAGTGAGTCTCCCCCTCACATTTCAGTAAGCATTTTATTATATTTTCTCAAGACACAATAGTATAAAAATGAAACTGGATGTGTCTTGAAGTAATCAGCATACAACTTGTGAAGCGGTATAGATTGACAAGTCAACACATTACAGTATTGTCTCAACAGTTGGCAACGCAAGGAGTTCATGTCACAGTGAACATCTTCAACTTGTGTCCAAAGGGTCATTATTTGGTGTGAGCACCGTTGTTGTCTAACGCCATCTTAATCCTACTGGGCATGGACTTCACCAGAGCTGCACTGGTTGTTACTGGAATCCTCTTCCGGTGACGTCACAGAGCAGGTGGATTGTAGACATCTCGTGCTTCTCTACCTTCCTTCCTCTTGAGGATGCCCACATTTGCTCATTTGGGTTCAGGTCACCTTCGGCTTCAGCTGTCGCACCAAGGCACTTGTCATTTGGGAAGTGTCTTTGGGCTGGTTATGATGTTGGAAAACGTATGGCCTAGTTTACCATGGGAGGGGCTCATGTTTCACAATGTCCCAGTTTACCCAAGAATACATGTTCCCTCAGTGAGCTACAGCTGCCCAGTGTTGGTGGCACATATGCATCACCAGACCATGATGCTACTACCACCATACTTGACTGTGGACAAGACAGGATTATCCTACTCACTTGTGTTGCCAGGTATTTAGACAATAATGGCTATGTGTTTAATAATTTGTGATTATTTGTGATTTGTGGACACTGCTACAAGCTGTACACTGAATTCTCAAATGTATAGCCGTGTTTCATTCATAGTATTGTCCCTTGAGAAGATATACTGTAATAAAAATGTTTATTATGTTTATGATTATTTCTCATCTGGTAGTTCTGGTCTGTGACAAGTTACACCTAATTACACACTACATCTTCTTTGCAAAGGTGAAAATGTCTTACATTTGTTTGTTTGGGGTTTGGGGTCTTTCATTCACCACAAACACTGCTGAGAAGCCCTGTGATTTAAAAAATGATCATTTCCCATGTGAAAATATCATACATTATTATGTTTTATGTTATCATGTGGCTCCAAAGAGCTACATTTGGCAGAACAATATTTTTTTCCTTGTCATTTTTGTTCTCTGCAGCTGAGCATACCCTTCCCTCTGTATGTGGCTTGGCTGCACTTTGTGCCTGCGGTGTCCTTCCTGTGGTGACAGTGTGCCATGACAGATTTGCTTTGACTTACTTTCATTGTAACCACAATGAGTCCTTGTGAAAAAAATCTTTCGCAAATGCTTGATGTCCTCTTGTTAATGTTGTGGCTATGAGTGGAGTTGGTGAATCCTTGAAGCAGCATTGAAAGCAGTTTGCTGACAAAATGGCCTTGCTGATTACAGTGACACTAGTACGAACGGGCCTGGTGAATGATGACTAAATAATGTTTGAATGTGACTGAGGTTAACTCTCGCATCACATGCACGTCCTTTGCGCAAATGCAGAGAGTGAATGAGGATATTACACTGACATTGCTGCTCTTATCCACTACTTTGCACATTGCACTTGTAATTGGGGTGCCAATTATAGATGCCGCATTAAGAACTTGTTACCTAATTCATTAGACATGGCTAAGTTGTTAGGTTCATTCATCCTAATAAGGGAGCACCTTTTATCACACAAGGGCAGGTATGCAGGCTCAGATTACAGCATCCATGTGCACTACAAAGATTAGAGCCAGTGCGACCATTGCACCACCAAGCTAGCAAGCATGCAACACTGGATTACTACCGTAATTCACCCCGCATGGTATTTTCATGGTGTTAAGACACGATTAATGGCCATTCAGCATTTGCATTTGATCGTCACTTGAAGAGCGCATACATCTGCATCCAGCTTCCTGGATACCAGCGACGCAGTGCATGCCTGATCAGTAAGACTTGAAATGAGGCTCAACCTGCCTGTGAGGCCAGCTTATGCAAACACCGGGACAGCTGGCAGAGAAATCATTGTGACTAATGATCTCAGTGTGAGACAGGAGCAAGACCGTGGGTGGTTGGGAGAGGAACAGGCTTTGTTTGTCTTTGTGTAGCTTACAGCTCCACTGTGTGATTCTGGAAGTGTTGCCTTTGTTTGTGTTTGCTTTGCCTTTCTTGCCACTGGACTGTGACAGCGGCAACCATCGCAAACACTGTATGCTTGTTTTCCCCCATGAGAAAGGGTTGACCTTATAAACCCAGTTGTGTTTATGTTTTAGAAGGCGGAACGTAAGTCTCACACTGGTTATGCTGTCACGTGGACCTCTGAGAACAAATTTCTGCCATACAAAATAACGTAAAATAATAAAGAACCTTTTTTTTATTTCAACACTCTTAAGGGTCATACAAGTGTAAAAAGTTAGTATTTGTTTAACATTCTTTATTGACATGTAAGTGTAAAAAGAAGTTAGCCATTGTCAATAGTAAGGAGTTTGTTTACACAGCAAACTTTTTTTTAATCTGTGTGCTTTTTTCGTGTAACATGATAGTGTGGTCAAAACAATACTTTTACATGCATGCCCGGTCAGTAGTTGACCAAGGCATACTTAGAACGTACATGTTCTCCAAATGTATTGCTATTGTTTAAAAAAACCCATTATCATGTTCATCACTTTATGGAGTAGGGCAAGCCCATTTCAACTTGTGTCAGACAGAGGACACCAAAACTGGCCTATAAATTTATTCTATTTTACAAAAATAAAATTAAAAAACAGTGAGAAATTGCAACATTTCTAGCAGTAGTCCTCAAATCAACAGCAGAGGCAATACCACAGTTACATAAATGATCTTTGACCAAAACACAACAGCTATATTAAAGATGAACGTCATGTTCATCAATCCTCTGCATTTTTGTTGACAAAATGCATCTTTGCACACTGCTTGCTGCTTACTCGTAAGAAACGTTCAATTATGTAGACCTGGGGTCTCAAACTCAATTTACCTTGGGGCCGCAAGAGGCGGAGTCTGGCTGAGGCTGGGCCTCTGCCTGGGCGCACATACACCTGCACACAGTTAAATTTTTTCTCAAATGTTTTTTACAACAAATAAAAGTAAGACAAAGACACACATGTAAACAAGTTGTGCGCAAAACTACTAATAAAATTTTCAATCAATCAATCAATCAACAAATAAATAAACAAACACAAAATAAGAGGAACAAGGAGCCTGATTTAAACAAGTTGTATAAGTTTCCTCGGCTACATCCCTTCTTTGGTAGTCGATTTGTATGGAACATACTGTACTGTAAACTGTATAACTGTTTTCTCTCCAAAACTACTAATAAAACAATCATTTAATGAGCAAATACATAAACAAATTAAGAACTAATAACAATTTTAAATCAGTAATACATTTCAGTTTTCAGTTAAATTTTACAGTTCTTTAACCTCAGTAAATGGGTTTTTCTGAAAATGGCATCTTTTGCCTACAATTTACTCCTAGGGACCTGGGAGCGCTTCCTCTCACATTGCTGAGCCACATTTGTTTAGAAAAAGACATATCTGGGTCTGTGGAATTTACAGTATTTTAATTCACTAGGCGTGTCGTGTTTAGCCAAGTAATGGAGAACCATGCAGCCCTATAAATGGCCCTGACATCAATTCCACTCCCACACCATCGCCGTAGGCTACGCTGCAATCTGCACTGTGAAACCTTCATTTCCTTGTGGGGGTTGCAATAACATAAATTTTATATAAAGATAGGGGCCACAAAGCAGCGTGTCGTGGGCCGCAAATGGCCCGCGGGCCACAAGTTTGAGACCACTGATGTAGACCATCTTTGACATTGACTATACACAACAAAACTATAAACCCAATACTTGTTTTTGCTCACATTTTTTATGAGTTGAACTCAAAAATCTCAAAGACCTAAACGTTTTTTAATGTACAAAAAGGGCCTATATCACGAATATTGCTCTCAGATACTGTATGTCTAAATCTGTTTTAGTGTGCATTCATATTTCGTAAACCTTCCACTCCTAGGTGCGGCATATCAAGATGCTGATTTGCTTGGGTTCATGCTGAATATGCTGATATTGAGTCAATATTGACTTTGACTTCGGAGGTTGATGTAATTTAAACTGTGTTGTGCTTATTAGTTTGTGGTAGACGTAAAGCTCAGCAGCCTGTCCTTGATGTGACTGATCCAATTTGCTCATCCAATTGCTTACGTCTAATCACATCCACCCACAAGCCAGGAAATGGGCATGGAGCTGAATTACAAACGATATGCTTTTGCCATTACCTTGTCAATCTGAGACTGAATCAGTTTCTCACAGGCCGCTGCATGATCAATAGCACATCAAAAGCTGCACGGAGTTGGTAGGATTCTTTGAAGCATGTTTGTGTAGCTACATTTGCTGAGCGAACACAGTCCACACAGAACCCCCACCCCCTCCGAATGAGCTTGTTTGGCTAGCATCCTCTTTGTTTGTACGGGAACTGAGTGCATTCTAATGGAGAACAGAAAAGTCCCCTCCTTTTGTTGTCTTTCCTAGCTGTGAGAAAACAAATGTGTCCGCCCTGCCAGCTCTTTTTTTGTTCATCTGACTTATGCTTGATAGGCTGCCAATTCAAATATCTGATGTCAAATTGGCTATAACATTGTGGATGCAGGAAAATGCCAGGATGTCACACTGAGGACACAACAGAACATCCAACTGAAACATGCTAAGTGACGGGATCTGGAGTACGGCTGCTGGTCGTCCAAGGAGGGGAAGCTAATTTTTTCCAGCCTACATCATTAATGTGTTTATTTATTTACACTGTATGTAAATTCTACCCTCCTACTTGGCTCAATCTACAGTGAAAGTGCATTATTAGCCAATTGATGCACTTTCACTGACAAAAGCAGGTACTAGCAGGTATCAGCAACTTGGTCAGTTTGTGTTCAATGTGAGCTTAGCGGATACCATATAAGACGTACATACTGACAGTCATTCACTCCTCTTAGCATCATAAAACTAAACTAAATCTACATAGCTCTGGGCGTTCAAGTATTATACTCCATAGTCTCCACGAGTGACGTGTGGGCCGATACTGAAATATTGATACCTCCGATACCAGATCTTTAGGCTTTGAAATCGATTCTCAAATGAAAATATCATTTGATATCATTTAGTGGAAAGTAACAGTGGAAAGTAACTAAATAATTGAGCCATTGCCTCGATGTCTAGATGCAGTTGTTGAAAATGAATGAATGAGCGACTGTGGTATCTTGCATTCTTTATTTTATGAACTAGGCTGTGATTTTAAAAACTTTTATTACTTTTTATAAATTTACCCGACACTTTAGAATTTTACTCCGTATCAAATCAGAAAAGAAATCAGTAGTATCGCATATGACTAGTCTCCACTTAGAGTCGCTAACTGGGGCTCGCAGAAAAATAAAGAAGACAGTTCATTGTTGTTGGTCTGAGCATCTAGTAGGGATGCTCGGATCAGGGTTATATAATGCTGATTCCGATACCAAGCGTCCATGAGTGAAATCTGTCGATAGCAATACTGATACCAATCATATAGATTACCTGTACATTTTTCAATTTGTGTATGATGAGTGATATTGACCAGGGTTCCAAGGACCCCTGGCAAATAGGTATTTATAAAAAAAATTAACTTTGGTTTGGGTTTTTTTTGTGCCTTTTGTATCGTTTTACAAAACCAGAACTTAATTTAATGCATGTTTTGGAGTAATATGACACATTGCAAATAAATTGTATATTGTTGAAGATAACAAAACGACATATATTAAATATAAATATTTAAATATTTGTATTAAATGGAAGTCTGTCCTGCTCAACTTAAAACTTAACAAATTCTGTGTCCGGGTTGCATTGGTCTCCAACTTTTTTCACTATTACAGCTGTCAACTATTTGTGTTGTATGTATAACCGGCAACTTTTAAATTGTACACTACTTTATTTACCAAGCAGATCTCCACAGTGTGACTTTCGGCTTTCTGCTATTTTGTGTTCTTTTTTGATTTTATAAAGGTGGAATTTAACTGTATAATAAAAAAGTACTAAGAGTTGAAGCAAATATTCTTTGACCCTTTTGTGAGCTACTCAAAATCAGCTGGTGACATAGGAGTCCACCGTCGCAGTATCACCATCATAAGGCTGGACACACTACGTGTTTATGTTAATTAAATAACCACACACAAATAGTGTTTTGAAGACAAGACATAATTAGTATAATGACAACAAGAGAGCTAAATTGTTCAGTGACATTTGAAAAAGTTAGTACGTACCACATGAATGTGATAGGCACTTCGCCATGGGACAAAAACAAACTCCATACTAACCAACTGTTCCATAAAGAGGGGAGTAGTGCTCTGTAGGTACTGTGCAGTGTGGAAAGTGTTTGGGCTCTGAAAAACAATTACTTGCCCATTCTGACACATTTGGTTCCTCGGTGTTTTGACTGTCAAAAGTCCCATTTTTTGATTTTGTTTCTTCGTAACTGAGGCTAGAGTTTCCAGCCGGCCGTCGCTTATTTGAAAGTAAAATGTGTGAAAATGCTGAGTTATAGTTTCCATACCAACACTGCCACCACTGACTGCGTTTGCATCCCTCTCTCTGTGTCTCTTTTTTATTTACACTATGCTTGGCTCATTTAACTTACATAACCCAGTGAATAAATAACTCAGGGCCAATGAAAACATCACGAGTGGCCCGTAGCGATAAAATTAAACCACGTAAGCGGGAAAACCTGCTACACTGCCACCAGCCATTCAGTCTGCTCTTCACCTTATTCGTGTGGTTCAAAAATATGGTCTCTCTCTGCCTCAGAGGGCTGGACTTAACAAGCTGTATCAGTTCAGTGCACTAACATGGATGGTGTGCAGCTGTATCGATCTGTTAAAGATACCCCATGTGTGACAAAAAACATTACTAGCTGGCTGACAGGACGATTTCTTCTCCATAGTCTTAAAAGCATTAAATGCGAAGATAAAAACAACAAAAAAACAATTGTAGCTAAAGACTTACAAGCGTGCACTGCAATTAGTTTTGTTTTTTGCACTTCATATCACCCTAGCAGCACGTGCCAAAACATTTCCTTGGCACTAGCACCGAAATTATATTAGAGATGTGTGCTTTCTAATGAGCAAGGTGGGACCTTAAAAAAGAGGCCACCAGAGGAGCTGTGCTTGCATAAAAAAACCTATAAAATCCGACGAGTGTCGACGGCAAACTAACTGCAGATGCAATCAACAATAACCAGCCAGAAATAAGAGGAAGCTTTGGTGGTAAATTTGCCGGCAATATCGTAAAAGTCTTTTTTGTTTTTTTAACTTCCAAACTAGAAAACTAGGGAAGTGCAACAAAAGCAGTCATGTGGATGGCAATCTGGTTGGTTTGCCTTTGTGTTTAATGCTTGGTAGCACAGTAGCTTATGTCCAAGATAGGCATTTCATACGTGCATTTCATAATGAAGCTTTGGCCAACAAGTGTTACTTCCTGTCGCCAGCAAGTTTCATTGCACTTTGTTTTCACTGTAGACGCACAAGCCACAAAATGCCGAGTCACTTTTTATAGCCTTTGTTTTCCTAATGAGACAAAGCACACACAAACACGCCAAAAGCATCTTCCACAAGAAGACATGTCACAAGTGGCTTCCGTTGTGTATTTGTGATATTACAAAAAAAACGGCAGGTGCAGAAGGCCATGTTTGTTAGCTCAGACAATCAGTGGCTGCAGCTCCCCTGCTCCGCTTTCCATTAGCACCTTGCCTTCAGCCTGGACAGCTCCATGGCTGTTATCTCAATGATGTTCTAATTCTAGCCAAACACTTCTGTGTTTGACTCAATAGAGGCAGTGTAAGTCAGCAGAGTCAATATTAGCAGAGCACATAGAGCTGGGGTTGGTGTGAGGAGAGCCAGTGTTTTTGTGTGTGTGTGTGTGTGAAAGAGAGAGAGCGTGACATGATAGGCGGTTAGGTTCTCTCTGATGCTGAACCTTGACCGCCTCCTCCACTATCGGCAAATCTCTTATCGCCTGTTTTAATTCTTTGTCAAAAAGTTATTGTACGGTGGCGGAGAAGTGCAAAACATGTTAACAAAAAGCAAAACAAATTACAATTACACCAGCCGGAAGGGGATTGGGTTCTGCGGGCTGAGTTTAGAGGGGGCTGGTCTTTGTTCTGCTTGTTGGCTCTCTGGCTCTCTGGTGGTGCGGGCTCGTCCTGGCTGTGTGGGTCTGGGCATGCTGGGTGGTAGGGGGCGGTCGCTCACCTTTTCTACATTCTCAGTGACAATTACACATTCATGCATACACGCATATTTATGCATGCATGCACACCTACAGGGATGCCTGTTCACACATACATATATGCACTCATAGTTGCACATGTGGCCAGTCGTTGGTGTTAAATTGTACTTACCTGACAGACTGAACAGATGTACTACAGTGGTCCATCAAATATTTTATTGAGGGTATAACAGGGATACAGTCCCCTTTGGGTGGTATAATTGTATTTTATTTTATATTTTTTTGCTTTTTTTTCACATCATCACTTTTACCTTGATTAAATACTTGATTGTAAACAAAGACGGCGATGACAAGCAGGAGGAGGACGATAGGTAGATATATAGATCGATCGATAGATACTTTGTTCATCTCCAGCAGCTCTGCAAAAATGTCATAATACACTTAAACGCTTAATCACAACATAAACCAACCAGGACAAGGCAGAAGAGATAAGAAAAATGAGACAATAAAATGAGAATACATACAGTAAATATGGAACATAGCTTTAGTTAAATTCACTCTCAAAATGGCAGGGAAAAAATGCACAGTTAAACAAAAATACAGTATGTGGATGAACACAGGACATTTTACCCGAGTGGGAGAGCTCATGTTATTTGCTGAATGCAACAGCAAGCCACCCTGCCTTTTGTGTCAGGCGTCGGATTTCAAAGCTTTAAATTCTCAGCAACTCTTCAGCAACCCTCCACACTAACATCGACCTGGAATTTCTGAAAGGGGCTGAACTTTGCAGTCTTAAATTGGTCACTTTGAAAAATCAGACAGAAAAGCAAATGCAAATTGTCAAGAAGTAATGAAGCATCAAAAGCAAAGGTATGTGTGCGAGGAGGGAATGATGCACATGTGTATATTGTGGCTCTTTGCAGTACCACAGTAAAAAAAAAGTGGCTTTTGATCTCTAACTGGTTGGCCACCACTGGTCTATGGCATGAGTACAACAAAACACCAAAGTGGAAGTGGAAAGCGTTACAACAAGCGTGAGCTTACGAAGGGGAATAGCTTTTATGTTGTTTATTATTGCTAAAGGAAAAAAAGAGAGATGGTCAACTAGCCCATGAAACAAGACAACTTTTTTTATTGCCTGCGCATCTCTTCCAAGAGTGGCAGCAATTTCTCTCAAAGGATTATTGATTATCTGTTGATGTTGTGATCTTTATGAGCTGAATCATAAAAATATCTACAGTGTGTTTCTAAAACTCCTCCACTCAGCAGGAAATATCAGCCATGACCCTGAAAAAATGAACAAGATTTTCAGGGATTTTTAAAAAGCATTATACACACCACAATTAGACCCATCAAATGATGATATAGATCAGTTTCTTAATAATTTAAATCTACCGATATTACAACAGAACCAGAAAACATCTCTGGACTCACTTCTATTTGTTGGCGAACTCCAGGAAGCTCTCCAGCTCATGCATAATAATAAAGCCCCAGGCCCAGATGGTTTTCCTGCTGAATTCTCCAAAGAATTCTGGACTACACTGGCGCCAACTTTTTACAAAATGTTATTAGAAATAAGGAGAAAAATAAAATGCCTCCAACTATGAACTTAGCTAATATTACCCTCTTATTAAAACCAGGAAAAGACTCCACACTCCCATCTAGCTACCACCCAATTTCCTTAATTAATGTAGATTTTAAAATAATCAGTAAAGCTTTGGGTAGAAGGTTAGAAAAAATAACTCCTTTCATAATCCATCCAGACCAAACCGGTTTTATTAAAGGTAGACACTCCTCAACTAACACACGAAGATTATTTAACCTCATAGATTATTCTAACATACAGAATTTGGAAACTATTATCCTTTCTCTAGATGCAGAAAAAGCATTTGACAGGGTAAACTGGAACTTCCTATTCAGGACATTAATTAAATTTGGGTTTGGACCGGGTTTTATTGATTGGATCAGAATATTTTATACCAGCCCACATGCATGTGTGAGGACCAATGATCAAACTTCTTCAAGCTTTAGCCTTCACAGAGGCACAAGGCAGGGCTGTCCGCTGTCCCCTTCACTGTTTTCCATATTTATCGAACCCTTAGCAGCGGCCATCAGACAACATGAAGAAATCAAAGGGATCCGCACCAGAGAAATGGATCACAAAATAAGTCTCTACGCTGATGATGTATTACTTTTTCTCCAGAATACTCAAGCGTCCCTTTCCCGCACGATTCAACTTATAAACAAGTACTCATCAGTGTCTGATTACTCTATCAACTGGTCTAAGACCACAGCTCTACCCATTAACTGTCACTTTAAGGGTATACCTGATGCCATAATACGGACAGGAAATATCCGATATTTGGGTATAAACATTTCACCCAAGTTGTCAGAGCTGACACAGTTGAATTATGTTCAGCTTTTGAAAACAACTGAGGGTGATCTTTTGCGGTGGCGACGTCTACCCATATCACTCATGGGGAGAGTGGCTGCCGTCAAGATGATGGTTTTACCGAAAATTAATTATTTGTTTTCAATGATACCCACCAAACCATCCTCCAACTGGTTCAAGTCACTGGACTCCCACATCTCTAAATTCCTTTGGAAAGACAAACCATCACGTATCAGCTTAAATACGTTAAAACAAACCAAAGGCAGGGGTGGTTTAGAGCTTCCGGACTTTTCTCAGTATTTCTTAGCCAATCAACTGCAATATGTCTCCAAATGGCTCAAACCGAGTTATCCAGACGAGCCATGGCTAGATATAGAGCAAGCACTGTGTGATGATCTAGCAATCTGTGATCTACCATTCATCAGTTCAACCATTAAACATCATAAATGTTACAAAAGTATGAACATCAGCTCCACTCTGACAGCTTGGTGGGAATTTCTTAAAATAAACAAATGTTCCCTCTATCCATGTAAGCTGACACCCATCTGGAACAACCCTGACATCCTACAAAATAAAAGAATGATAAACTTTTCTCTCTGGAAAAACAAAGGGATAAAACACTTAGATAATATCATAGTGGAAGGAAAGTTTGTGTCATTTGATACGCTCACCTCCCAATATGGAATCAGCAGCACCAAATTTTTAGAATACCACCAAATCAAATCTATAATAGGAAAAAAATACACGCCCAATCAATTGAACCTGCAAATGCCAACCAAGGTGGCAGAATTCTGTAACCTCTGCGCCCCAAAGTTATTATCAAAAATATATAGGCTTAACAATAAAACAGAAGATTTAATACACCTACCGACTGCAAAATGGGAAACAGACCTACTCAGTAATTTGGATCAAAACACATGGATACAAATATGTTCAAATACATTTAAAATGACGAAAAACTTAAATCTACAGCTGATTCAGTTCAAAATTCTTCATAGGACTCATTATACAGGACAAAGGATGTTCAAGATGGGTCTCACAAAGTCAAATATTTGCTCACAGTGCACAAATAACTCTGTTGATAACTATATACATGCTGTGTGGTATTGTGCTCCTGTCCAAAGGTTTTGGCTTCAGGTATGTGAGGAGCTGTCCACTTGGTCCAGATGTAATATTCCAGCACACCCCACATTGTGTTTACTTGGCCATTTAGGTGGCATCAATATCGATAATAACACCTCACGTATGGTCCTTACTGCGTTATGCATCGCAAAGAAAACTATTCTCATGAATTGGAAAACAAAAGCCAATCTAAGTATGAACCAATTTAGGAACCTTTTATTAGATCATATCTCTTGTGAGACAATGTCTAGCTCTTTAAACAATCAATTGGACCAATCTCATTCACTCTGATCCCCGGTGATTAGCCTTTTCACGTCACTCTGAGAGTTAGGCGGCTGGCGGAGGTGCCGGGGGCATAGGGGCCGCTGGGGGTCCCTTGGGGAGGGGAGATGGGCTACGCTGCTCTGCGGGGGACCGGTGTTTATCTCTATTGAGCCTGGGGTAGGTCTGGTGCCGAGACGACCGGTTGGTGGTGGGGTAGGGGACCGTGGGTTGGGGCCTGGGTCGTGGCCGTCGGGCCCCGGGTCGGTGGCTGGGCTGGCTGGGTGTGGGTGGGGCGGCACTCCTGGGCCCTGGGTTCCGGGGGCTGTCTCTACCCGGATGTGGGAGTGGGGGCGTATCTGACCCCCGGGGGCATCTGGGTTGTCCCGGACTCGCTGCTGCGGGGGTGGATGGGTGCGCGTCCCGGTGCCGGATTGGTGCCTGGGAGGCCCGGGTTTGGGGGAGTGTGCAGGGGTTTGGGCGGGTGTGGGATTGTGTGCGCGAGTGCAGGTGTGTGTTAGTGTGTTTGTGTGTATGTTGTATGTCGTATGTTGGGTGCAAGGGATTCAACAGGGGTGTGGGCACTGGGGGCAGTGATGGGGGGTGAGGTGTGTGATTGTGCCCGGAGGGTTGCTGCCTCTCCGAGTGGTGGGGTGTGTTGCCGGGTTCCTCTCGGATATGGGGTAGGGATGGCGGTGGTGGTGTTCGGGGGTGTGGGCCGCTGGAATCTCCTACAGTGGCTAGTGTGTGACATCTGGGTGAGGCTACTCCTGGACTGTAGCTGGGCATCCGGGGCCTCGCCTCGCCTCTTGCCGGCCCCTGCCCCGCGGTGGGTTCCGGGAAACAGGGGTGCCTACTGCCCAATGGCTCGTCCTCTGGAAGGGAAAAAAATATAAAATTTCCCTCCCAGTCTTACTATCCCTTGCGCCCTTGCCCCCCCACTCCCTGCAAACAAGCACATAGGATCTTGGGGAGTGCGCGTGTTCCATGGGGGGGGGGTCACAAACATGACCTCATTCTGTCATGCTCTGGGGGCCGCAAACTCCCCAGGTTTAATTACACTTATTCACCATACATAGACTCACAGACACCTCACATTCATTTTTGGGGTGGCGGGTTTAGTGTCACAGGGTGGGCAGAGCTACTTAGCCGTGCTCAGCCGGCGGAGTGGTTCTGCCCATGGTGTCACGCAGTTTTGGCTCCTCAATTTTAACTGCCTACACACACACATCTCACACCTCATAACACTTTTAGTTGGTNCGGAGTGGTTCTGCCCATGGTGTCACGCAGTTTTGGCTCCTCAATTTTAACTGCCTACACACACACATCTCACACCTCATAACACTTTTAGTTGGGTGGGGAGGCGGGGATTAGAGGGTCCTATTAGACCCCTGTTTTCTTGGACGCTCCCTGGGGCGGGGGGCGGTGGGGGGTTGTTTCGGCTCCGGATCTCAGTTGGCGTCAGTCAGTGCTGGGAGGAGTGCCTGCGTGCGTGCGTGCCTGCGTGCGTGCGGGACTCTGTGGATTTTCCGGCGGCCGGGTATGGTGGTATGGCCCCATGTCTCGGGGGAGCTTGCAGTGATGCTGCTCGCTGCATTGGGGGGGGTGGCACATCCAGGTGCATATGTGAAAATGTAGGTGTGTGGGTCTATGTGTGTTGGCATGTGTGAGTGTGGGAACAGGGTGTGGGGTGTGTGCACTGGGGGTGGGGTGGACGGGTCACAGGGGGGGGGGGTTAGACCCATGGGCCCTCTACGGGCGCCTGCCTCTGGCGTTGGGGAAGCCGATGACCCGCGGCAGTTGTGTCTGGGGTGGCCTGGAGCTCCCGGGGTTTTGAGTATGGCCCCTGCTTTGGGGGGTTGGGTGGCTTCTTGGCCCGGGGGATCGGGGGCGGTTGTCCTGCTTGCCCGAAGCTGGCCGGCCCCCGGCGGGTGTTCGCCTAGGCCCCCCCTGTGGCCCTTGCTCGGCTGCCGAGTGGCGTCCGGCCGGGTCTCCCTTGCACCTCTTAGGAGTGGAGTCGTGGTTGCCTCTTGGGAGGGCGGGGGCGGGCCTTCCCCTCTGTAGGGAGCCTGCTGGGGGGCCGTGCTCCGGCGTCTTCCTAGTCGGACCCTCGCTTTTGGAGGGAGTGTGGTTTGGGATGCATGGCGGTGTTCACCACAAACACCTCCTCATTCTCTGTTTCACTCTGATGCAGTTATCCTGTCACTGCAGACTAATTTAGATTTAATGTAGATTTGTTGCACGTGTCATCTGGATGGTCATTGTTCAAGAGGTTCTGTTTCTTTTCACGTTGTTTTTCTTGTATGTTTATCATTATTAGTAAATATGTATGTATGTGTCTATACATATATATGGACACTGTATGTGTGTGTACTGCATGGATATGTGTATGTGCACAGTATGTGTATGTATACGTGTACGAATATGTGTATATGTATGTATGTGTGTATATATACATGTATATATATGTGTGTGTGTATGTATGTGTATGTATGAATGTATATATGTATGTATGTGTATATATGTATATGTATATATGTGTATGAATGTATATATATGTGTGTACATGTATATTAGTATTATCATTATTATTATTTTATTTTTATTTTTTTCTTTCCCCTGTATTTTTGCTCATCTTGCTCTTCTCTGCCATGTTTTTCCACACGGGTAGTTAGAAAATATCCAAGGTGCGTGGTGCAGAAAATTTGGGCCGCACAGACCGCGTGCGAAGAGGCGTGGTTGCAGAAGTGATGTAATTTGGCCCTGTTAGAGCCCTATCTTATTGCGACCAGCAAATAACCTGTACTGCTCACAGGATCCTCAGGACCAGTCACACGCTGATCACCAGGACTTGCTTTACCACTCCAATGTCCGCTGGTTAAGTTTGGGGAAAGTATGTCAACAAGCGTTGGAGCTCAAACAGGAGATGATCTCATTTTTGGAGCTACTTGAGAAAGCTGACGGCTTTCCTGAGCTGAGTGACAGACTGGCTTTGTGATTTAGCTTTTGCTGTGGACATGCTGACACATACTGACTCAAAGCACATGTCAAACAAGTTATTCGCTCATTTCCCCACACTGGCTACGCTGAAAGAGGCCCCTCGACAAGTGAAAAAATACAATAAATCACTCGATGACCTGCATGGAGAATTCGGCTGTCGGTTTTCTAATTTTGGAAACATTGACAAGTCACTCCAGCTGGTGTCATGTCTCTTAACACAAGATCCTGAAACAGTGCCATAGAAGTGGCAGTTGGAACTGATTGATCTCAAATGTGACAATGTCATGAAGGAGAAGACTAACTCTCTTGTGCAGCCAAATTTCCAAACATCCAGAAGATGGCACAGAGGATGCCCGTGTTGTTTGGCCCTATGTATGTGTGTGGGCAAACTTTCAGTGTGAGGCACACCAACAAAGCACCCCACAGATCCAAGTTGAGTGATGAACGTTTTAGATCTGTTCTGAGAATTGCCACAAGAAAACTAACACCAGACTTTCATGGACTGGCAAAAAAGGGTGATCAACAATGCTGTTCTCACTAAAAGTTATCTGTAAGTAATAACAATGCATGCCTTTATTTTACCTTTATTTCTGATATGTATGCATCTGGTGGTGGACCAGCCTGTCTGTCAAATTTTAAAAATTAATGTGGAGCCTAGACTCAAAAAGTCTGCCCACCCCTGCTTTAGACTGACATGACAGTCAACATTCTCCTAATATTTAGTTGTCTTGTACTCCGTAATGACTGAATAATTCCACTTCTTGTAAGTCTATATGAGCCTTGGAGACTATGAACTTGTGCACATATGTTCTTTTTTCTTTTATGGTTTGGTGTGTCACATGGTTCTGTCTGCACGTCTAATCACAGAGCCACACGTAGGTGGACCTGGTGTATTACATATTTCTCACTCTGATCTGCTCTCGTCTGGATGCAACTGTTGATGATGTTAATGAATGCAAAATGTTTTCAAGCCGTCATAAAAGAAATCTCAGGAGCGAGCTTGTGTGGACAACGGCCCTTTGAAAGCAATGTATTTTCATCACCCATCCCATCCATCCCTTTTATATGCCGCTTATCCTCTTTAAGGTCACGGGGGTATGCCGGAGCCTATTCCAGCTGACTTCAGGCGAGAGGCCGGGTACACCTTGGACTGCTTGCCAGTCAATGGCAGGGTCAACCTAACATTCAATTCAATTCATTTCAAATTTATTTGTATCCCGCTAAATCAGTGCAGTCATCTCATGGCACTTTACACATAAAGGTCACGGAGAACCAACTGAAACCCCACATGAGCAAGCACTTAGCGACGGAGTCAAGGAAAAACTCCCTCTTGGGAAGAAACATTGGACAGATAATTTTGGTCTAACAGAAGGGTCGTTAAAGATTTATTTGGGCAGCCTATTAACAAAGTGTTACAATAATCCAACCCGGAGGTCACAAAAGCATGAACAAGTTTTTCTGCATCTGGTGGTGGCAGGAACTTTCTGTAAATAAAAAAATTTTGTTCTTGACAAATGTCGTATTTGGGAACTAAAAGAAAGGCCCTGATTGAAGATGACACCAAGGTTTCTGACTGATTTATGATTGTGGGGGATGAGTACAAGACCATCTTGCATTTAACATGCATGTTTTTTTTTTGACTGCACTGTGGATGAGTGGCATGTTGGCCTCACAGTCAGGAGATCAGGGTTCGAATCTCCGTTGGGCATCTCTGTGTGGAGTTTGCATGTTCTTCGGGTTTTCTCCGGGTACTGCGGTTTCCTCCCACATTCCAAAAACATGAATGTTAGATTAATTGATGACTCTAAATTGTCATCAATTAGAGTGTGAATGTGAGTGTGAATAGTTGTATGTCCGCCCTGTGATTACCTGGCGACCAGTCCAGGGTGTACCCCCCCAAAAGTCAGCTGGAATAGGCTCCAGCTTACCCATGACCCTAATGAGGATAAGCGGTATAGAAAATGGATGGATGGATGCATGTTTTCTTTGGAATGTGGGAGGGAACTGGAGAAAACCCGTGCACGCACACATACAAACAACAGAGGTTCGAACCCTGATCTTCTGCTAACCACTCGGCAACCGCGTGACCAAAAAAATTGCACGACCCATGTCCAGGGAAAAGAAGATGTATAGTCACCCAGTGGAACAAGAGCCAACAGTGCTGTTTGACTCAGCCTGTGGCCTTGTTAGCAGTAATAACCCGTGTAAACAAAACAGTGCAGGCGTATTTTAAGGTCATCGCAAACAGCAGCAATAACCACGCAGTCAGCACAACGTAGTCTCCCTGATGTGGCAGCACAATCTCCCTATTTATATCTGCTGACACGCGAAAAAAAGGCAACATGAGCTAATGCACTACTTAAAGAGCATAATCGCTCCTTCCCTTACTGTTAATGAATGCTAATTAGGAGTCTGGAGCAGTTTCTGGCGTGTGCTGGCTGGCCCGCTAATGTGCCGTATTGTTCTTCTCTTCGCTGCGGCTCAGCAATAATGCTGCTGTGCCAGCTATTAAAGTAAGATAAGCTGGCCATCTGCAAAAGAGACACTAGTAGCTCAGCCACAAAATTGGTCATTTCTGCAGCTTCCTTCCACTGTTTTAGTGGTCTCTACATAAAATAAATGAGTTAATGTTTGACTCACTCCAAAACATCTTTAACTAGATGTCCATCATGGTCACATAGCATAAAAGACTTTTAGGTGTGAATCTTAAATGGCAATGTAATCCATGAAATGACTTGGTTGTAATAAGGTTAATCGCATCCACACTTTTAAGGAGCAGTAGAAGACATATTAGCGGCCTTATTATTCCCATTTCAGAGTCGTGTTGATTTTACTATTGGTTTTAAGATCTGGGACTCATTCACAAGGCAATTTAGGCAGCATAGGCCTGGCGAGGATTCAACGTAAAGGTCGAGTGAAGAAAGCGAGAAGGAAATAAGGGATTTCCTTGAACCAGTTGGCTCTAAACTGAATATAAAATGTAAATTAGCGTTTTAGGAATGTGCGGTGGCTGTGAGGAGCAAATTACAATAAAACAATAAAAAAAGAAAATGATGGCAAATACTTAGTTACAATCAAATTAAATCTGAGGTCACCACTAACTGAATTTTTTTATGACCTTTTTCACAGTACATAAATAATTATGATGCTGTAAAAAAGAGGAACAACGCTGTGGGACACAAAAAGTCAGTAAAAAACATGACTAGCAAATGAAACATGTTTAGAACTCCAAATGTTCTTTTTTCTGTAACTTTTCTAAAAAAAAATGTCACAAAGATGACGACGTGCTTGTGAGTGCTTATGGGTGGGGGAAGGGCCCACAGCAACACTCGTTTAAAAGAGAAATATGTGCATCCGTGTCACTCTCCATAATCTCATCACTAGATTTGTTGCAAGTTGCCTTTTTTTTCCGAAAAAGAGCATCTAAAGGGGTCTTTGTATGTCTATTATAAGTCAGCTGTAGTTACTTTTTCAGGCTTTTTCATTGGCCAAATTGTGCATGACAGCTAGTGAATGCGTTTTTTGTTGAGAAGCAATTTTTTAACACCAGAGTACAGAAATATTTGTGTTAGTGTGGACGTAGTCTTATTCTCCGGCAGACTGGGCATATGAGGTAGGTTGGGAAGCGAAGTTACAGTGTATACCATCACTTGTATCACTGTACAGAGATGTAGGGACAAGCTACATTCTCAGAGAGTCCAAAACTCTATTTGTAGAGGTAAAATAAATACATGGACACTGAACTGCACTAAATCTTATTGAAAGTCTTCTAACCAGACTGGAAGATCCGTGTGGAACTCCATATTTTCTTCATTCTCAGTTTCACTGGCAAGATGTTCCAATATTTTTGTACATATAATGTCCAGTTAATCCAGTTTGACAGATATTATGGGTATGTAGCTCGACATGATGCCATATTATGTAGGAGATTTATATAGTTTATACACAGTATGATATAAGCTTACCACTGAAACGTAAGTATTGCCATGAAACTGCAGATGCAAATGAGATTTACATGCCAAGGGATTGTTAACTACAAGCAGTACAGAAAATGGATGGATGGATGGGATTTCAAACTGATCTAAGAAAGTAAAGAGAGGCACGGTGAATGAAGGATTGCAACAGCTTTCTATTCAAATTATTTTTTCATTGTTGCGTCTGCTGAATATCGATGAATCAGTTGCTAGAAGAGTGAAAGAGTTAATCTCTTTCCTCTTCCCACAGATGAAACCGCCTCACCTGAGCGAGAGGAAAACCAGGGAGTGTTTAGTTTATAGAGCGTGCATGAATAATGGGCTTGTGGTTGACCAGGCGAGCCCTGCTCTGTGGCAGTGCAACACGTGAAAAGTGAACTTGTAATGCTGTGGGACTTTATAGGTCTTCATCATATTTCTCTTGACTTGTAAAAAAGCCATTTATCCTGCATGTCTGGTGTTATATTTGCAAAGGCTGAGGGATTAAAAAGATCCTGGTGTTGCTTACATTTGCACTGAAGAGAACTCAGTGAATCTGTGACTAGATTGAATAAAGTATGCAAAAACAGCACATTATAATCTGACAGTCCGCTTAGAATAGTTTTCCTTAAGTCAAACCTAATTTAGAACTCAAAAAATGGTTAATGGTGTCTCTGACTTTAAAATGTATGTAGTATACAGTAGTATTTTAAATAATAGCAGTGCAATGTGACTAACCACATTAATCACTGTTATTAGTATATTTTTATTCCTACATGTCAAACAAGATACCAGTTGGTGCAGTAGATTCTCAGAAAACAAACAAGACCCAGCATTCATGATATGCACGCTCTTAAGGTTGTGCAATTGGGCAATTAGTTGAAAGTGGTGTGATAAAAAATAGCTGGTGTGTTAAAAAAGTATAGAAGTGTCTGCCATTGACTTTACAAACACAAAACTATTTTGAACAAACTTTTTTGTTTCTAAGATTTGGCAATCTTGTGAATCATTAAATTTCACAATAAATAAACAAATGTTTAGTTGTATGAGCACAGTTTTTTACAACTGCTTTACATCTGTGTGGCATTGAGTCAACCAACTTGTGGCACCATTTAGTTGTTATTCCACTCCAAGATTATTTAACATTTTAAAATTCATTAACATTTATTCGTTTTGCTTCAGAAACAGCATTTTGATGTCACCCCACAAGTTCTCAGTTGGATTCAATCAAACTTATCAGTCAATAAAACTTTATTTACAAAGGACTTTTCATACACACATGTAACAAAAAGTGCTTTACCGATTAAAATCATTCCCGCCCAAACCACCCTGCTAACCCTCCCATCCCCAGTATACACACACATCATCATTTGCACCCCCCACCCCTGTCCCTACCAGGCCCACCCCTGACCGCCTCAATATAAATAGAATAAGAAGAATAAAAATGAGGTATATAAGATACATAAGGCTGAGTGAAGATGAACGAGAGAGTAAAACTCCATCAGAGGAGCCGTCTGCACCGAGAGCAAGGCATCGACCACAGCTGCCAGGGAGCTGGAACAGAGCACCCAGGGAAGGCGAGGCAGGGACCCCACCCGGGCACCCACAGGACAACACCCAGGCAGCTACTGCCGACCCCCGCTCCCGAGGCAGAGGGCTCCCTCAGAGGAAAAATATAGGAAGAATATAAGAGTAATAAAACCGATAAGAAATGATGAAATACGACAAAATATCAGGATATGACAATAAGAAATAAACAATAAAATAGGATAGAGAAATAAATATTAGCTAAAAGTTAAACTTGGAATGGGAATGGGGCGAACTTTGGCGATGTTCTTTAGATGTTAAAAAACGATCTTTGTACTATTCTTGATGTGTGGAATAAAAGTCAGTGCAGATTCAAAAATCACGCCCAGGTTTTTCACATGTGATGAAGGATTAAAAGACAGTGACCGTATTTTGGGGGTAAAAGCTTCTCTCTCGGATCCTCAGGACCGATAACTACAATTTCAGTTTTGTCCTGGTTAAGCTGGAGAAAGTTTTCTGCCATTCAAGATTTGAGATCTAAAATGCAGTTAAAAAAGTGCGTCCATTGGCCTGGTGTTGTCAGGAGACATGGAGATGTACAACTGTGTATCACCAGCATAACTGTGAGAGTTGACCCCATGACTCCTGACGACATCACCAAGAGGGACAGGTACAGGTACAGGTTAAAAAGCACTGGGCCTAAAATCGAACCCTGGGGGGCACCGCATGTGATTTCATGGACCTTAGAAGAGCAGGTATATAAACTGACCATTAATGTCCTGTCTGTGAGGTAGGATGTAAACCATCTGTGAACAGCACCAGAGAGGCCGACATGTTTTAAACGAGATAAAAGAAAAGTGTAGTCTGCTGTATCGAAAGCAGCGCTCAGATCCAGTAGAACCAACAATGTGACCTTCTGAGAATCATAATTTAATCTAAAATCATTTAAAATCTTTAAAAGAACTGTCTCTTTGCTGTAGTTTACCCTAAAACCAGACTGAAACTTCTCATGGACATTCTGTGAATTAATAAAATCTTTGAGCTGAATAAAAACATTCCATTACATTTTCTTCCACTTTTCCAGGTCTGGGTCGCTGGGGCAGCAGTCTCAGTAGGGAAGTCCAGACTTCCCGGTCTCCGGCGACCTCTTCCAGCTCCACCGGGAGGACACCAAGGCGTTCCCAGGCCAGCTGTGAGACATAGTCCCTCCATAGCGTGTCCTAGGTCTTAAAACAAGCTTTTCTAAAATTGTGCTTAAAAATGGCAAGTTAGAAACCGGTCTAAAATTGATATAATCATTAGAATCTAAATTGCTCTTCTTCAGCAGGGGCCTCACCACCGCCCCTTTAAAGGCAGCAGGGAAGACCCCCGTCTGAAGAGAGCAATTCATCATGTATAAAAGCTGGTCTCTAAAAGATTCATAACATGACTTAAAACATGTGGTAGGGACTGGGTCCAAAATACACTTGGTGGGCCTCACTGAGGAGAAAACATTATCAAGGCTCTCAGCATTAACCAGGACAAAACTGTCCAGTGTTTCCTCTGGACAGTCAGACAGACAGTCAGATGTATTTAAAGCTATATTACTTTGAGAGGATAAAATGTTACAAGTGATAGTGTCTATCTTTCCCCTGAAGTACTCTGCAAAAGCCTAACAAAGGGAGTCAGTGGGTGTAAAAAGACGTTTGTTACAGTTGGGGTTTATAACCTTGTCAATTGTGGAGAACGGGACTTTTGGGTTGTTTTTGTGATTATTGATTATGTTTGAAAAGTAGTTATTTCTTGCCTTCCTAATTGAATTATTGTACATTGTTTGTTGGTTTTTAAGAATTTGATAGTTTATTGGTATTTTGTTTTTTCACCTTCTTCTCTCTGCCACCCTGCAATTTCTTTTTTGTTGTTTCAGCTCTTCATTCATCGATGGGGATGTGTGCGTAGTATGAATGGTTTTGGTGTTAAAAGAAGCAAGAATGTTAAGAGCTGACTGTAATTTACTGTTAAAATTTTCAACAGTACAATCACAGGAGACTGGTAAAACTAGTGGGGGATATTTATTTAACATATCGATACAATTTGCAGACACTTCAGGGTCCAGGTATTGGGCTGGCTACTCCAAAACATAATCACATAACAAGATTTTGCTGGTTTACTAGTGTGTTTGGGACCATTGTCTTGTTGAATCACTCATTTCAAGGATGTGTCCTCTTCAGCATAAGGCAACGTGACCTCAAGTATTTTGACATTTGCAAACTGATCCATGATCCCTGGTATGCGATAAATAGGCCCAACACCATTGTAGAAGAAACATGCCGATATCATGATGCTTGCACCACCATGCTTTACCGTCTTCACTGTGTACTGTGGCTTGAATTCAGAGGTTGGGTGTCGTCTCACAAACTGTCTGTGGCCCTTGGACCCAAAAAGAAAAATTTTACTCTCATCAGTCCACAAAATCTTCCTCCATTTCTCTTTAGGTCAGTTGGTGTATGTTCTTTGGCAAATTTTAACCTGCTGAACAAGCCACTGCTGAACAAAAAGAACATTAAGGCTCATCTCAAATTTGCCAGAAAACATCTTGATTATTCCAATGACCTTTGGAAAAATCTTTAAATGCTCAAAAACCCTCCAGTGTTGCTGAATTACAACAGTTCTGCAAAGTGGCCTTTGTTGGAAAAGGTTTAGCCTTTACAGGGTCATCACACAGTTGCTTGTTTTTACCAAATCAAACAAGTCTATTAGTTGTCCTAATAACTTAAGATTTCGAGATAAAAGTAATATTAGGACATTTAAAGTCAAAATTTTACAAGATTTAAAGTGATAATTTTACGTGTCATTGTGTCATATGTGTCCGAGGGAAACTAGAGCATAGTTGTTGCATGGGGGGGGGGGACTTCCCTCTGGCTTCAGACAAGCTTTTATTTATAACGAGACAGCAAAACCGAGCAGTCGGGTACAACCAGGTTAACATGAACTAGCGTCGTCTCACCGCTACCCTCGAATACCCCGCCCCTCCACATACGTCTCCCCGATTCAAAGCGGTCTCAGGTAATGTCTATAAAATTAAGTTACGACTTTTATTCCCGTAAAGTTACCTTTTTATTCTGGTAATATGACAAATCTTTTCTCGTAAATATACAACATTATTGTCGTCAATTTACAACTTAATTAACGAAATTGTGATGATTTTAATGCTTCATTCAACAGGCAATGACCGAGACAGCTATAAACACAGGGGACTTGTGTGACCTTTGACCTGGGTCAAAGGTTAAACTACTTTTTTCCCCCCAACTGATTTCAAAATGCTGAACTGCAATGTGAGAAGAACTGAGGTTCTTCAACAGGAAGAGAACAACTTTCTGTTACATTTGAGTTTCACTGCCGTGTTACGGGCACTGTTTGGAAACAACGAATATACACAAACATTCACAAAATCTTCCTGTGTCTTCTTTCCGGCTTATCCATGTTGTGTTCTGCCAGATTGCACCGAAGTGAGTGCATGCGTAAAATAAAGCTGCCGAAAGCCTACATAGTCATAGTTATATTTTGGATATTTGAAAAATACAACAAATTGTTAAACCAAAAACAAGTCATTTAAAGTCAACTAGCTAAAGTCCCAGTTAAAGTTGTATAAGTTGCAAGATGTATAAATTTGCATTACCCAATATAGTAGATATAATTAGAGAACATAAAACATATTAGATAAATAAAATACATCGAATCTGACATTAGCAGTTCCTTATTTTTTTCTGTACAGCGCACTTCCTGCTGGGGCTACTGTCTCATCAATGTAATGTAATGGTGGCTTTAAATGGCTTTATACCTGTATTGTATTGACGTAAATATAACTCCTGCTTGTGTGTACAGTAAGTGTCATCAAAGGTTCAAATAAATTCACTTCATTCATTCATTCTTTTATTGCCTTGTGGGCTTGTGGGAAGCTCTCTTCCATCCACACTGGACCCTCACCAGTTTGTCTACCGTGGCAACAGGAGCACTAGGATGCAGTCTACATAGCGCTGCACTCTTTACTCACACAGCACAAATGCTGTTTATTGACTTCAGCTCAGCATTCAACACTCATACCCTCCGAGCTAATCATCAAACTTAGAGAACTGGACATTAACACCTCCCCCTGGAACTGGGTTATGGACTTTCTGACCAACAGACCTCATTATGTTAGGTCAGACCACATCTGCTCCTCCACCATCACGCTCAACACTGGAGTACCACAGGGCTGTGTGCTGAGCCCCTTCCTCTACCCCCCCTTTTTACCTACGACTGCAGGCCTATGTATGGATCCAACACCATCATAAAGTTTGCAGACAATACCACGGTGATCGGTCTCATCAGCAACAATGATGAAACTGCCTACAGAGAGGAGATTCAGCATCGGTCCACTTGGTGCACCAACAATAATCTGCTCTTTAACACCTCCAGCACTAAGGAGCTCATCGTGGACTTCAGGAAGGATAGCAGAGGCTCACATGATCCCATCCACATTAACGGGATAGACGTTGAGCCTGTCTCATCCTTTAAGTTCCTGGGGACCCACATCTCAGAGGATCTGACCTGGACCACCAACACCTCCAGCCTGGTCAAGAAGGCTCACCAGCACCTCTTCTTCTTGAGAATACTTAAGAAGAACCAGCTGTCCTCATCCATCCTGGTGAACTTTAACCGCTGCACGATAGAGAGCATCCTAACCAACTGTGTCACAGTCTGGTATGGAAGCTGCTTTGTTGCTGAACGTAAGGCGCTGCAGCGGGTGGTGAAAACTGCCCAGCCCATTACCGGGACTCCACTTCCAGCCGTCGAGGATATCCAGAAGAGACAGTGTCTGCGTCGAGTACGCAGCATTCTTAAGGACTCCTCTCACCCTGCCTACAGACTGTTCTCTCCTGCC
This sequence comes from Oostethus manadensis, assembly GCA_024372805.1. Lineage (NCBI taxonomy): Eukaryota > Metazoa > Chordata > Actinopteri > Syngnathiformes > Syngnathidae > Oostethus > Oostethus manadensis. The sequence goes on from QODF01000038.1 coordinate 1,681,951, forward strand.
TTCCGGCAGGCGCTTCAGGTGTCCTCGAACGAGAACCAACAGACTGAAGAACAGCTTTTTCCCCAGAGCTGTCTCCCTGTTGAACTCTGCCCCACACTGATTTATTTACCCCCCTCATACAGCTCATACGCTCTCCCTATTATTACTGCACTATTTAACATTGCCAGTAATAATTACACTATATTGCACATACCCACTTGTAAATGTACATAACCAACCATATACATTTGTAAAATTCAGTATATACATTTGTACTTATCTATTAGTAAATTTCAAATTACATTAATAATATGTCTAATGTTTCAATCTATCTTTATATTGATATACTAATAACAACCTGTACATTTTTTTTTCAACTTCGTAAATTTGTAAACATAGTTGATAGCAACCTGTATATTATGTTCATAGTACATTCATCTGTAAATATTACAAATATTCATTGTTTCTTTCTTTGGGATTTTATAATTTATATAACTTTACTTTAATACCCATATCCTTAACCTTTGCTGCTTATTGCACTCCTGGTTAGACCTAAACTGCATTTCATTGTATTGTACTTGTACATGTGTAATGACAATAAAGTTGAATCTAATCTAGTCTAATCTAATCTAATCAAATCAATTTTAATATAATTTCATGAGAAATATGTTTTTAATACACAAACTCAAAATTATTTGACCAAGAAGTGTAAAGGTTTTTAGTACATGGTATGTCAGGTGAGTACAATTGCTAACTCCACAGATAAACAAAAAGTGCAAATCTAAACGATTTAAATTCGACTCCAAGTTCTCCACAGGTATGAATGTGAATGTTTGTTTGTCTATATGTGCCCTGTGATTGACTGGCGACCAGTCCAGGGTGTACCCTGCTTCCTGCCCAAAGTCAGCTGAGATAGGCTCCAGCATACCCGGGACCCTAATGAGAATAAACGGCATAGAAAATGAACGAATTAACTCAGGCCATCACAAAACTACAAACCTAATAGCATGATGGGGAGCACTCTCTGGGCACCACTGATGTAAGAACACAGACATCGTCACTGCAGGTCACCTCTACTACGGTAGCAGGGCTGTCCACTAAGGTAGCTCAATGTCCAGTCCAAGATGTCATCCTACAGCCATGTTCCCACAAGTATATAAACAAGGCATTCTCTCATAGTCCAGTGGGTAGATCTCAAAGGTGTAAATTGTCATTTTTTTGTTGGCCAGGATGATCAAAGGAAAACACAGTACAAAAACAAGTAAACACAGAGCAGACGCTCCATCCAGTCATGCCGCTATCTTTCTCCTTCAAAATAAAAGCGCAAGATTATTTTGTAAGATTTAGGACAACTGGCACAATTTCGTCTTTTACTGAAAACGGGTTCTGAGTCACAACCCACCAGTTGAGAATCACTAATCAATGTGAATATGAGACAACAGTGAGCAACAAAAATAAACCTTCAGGCTGAACACCAATTAATGCCAACTTTTGTATAGTTTAACTAGTAATTGTGAAACATACAGACATTCTTGTTCAGTCTGTTCTGTTAAACCACTGTTGGTAACATATGTTAGCCATTGGTGGACACAATGAGGTTGACATGGTGGAATAAGAATAAAAAATAACAGTAATTATCAGAAGATAAAAAAATGCAATCATATCGTCTGTACATCAAGCAAAGTGGCCTCTGATGAGTGAAAACACTCTACCTGCGTAAGTCATACAGTATATAAATACTGAGTGATGACCAAACCGTCAAGCCTTAATCTTTCATCTTTGGCTGGCTGCTTGCGTTGTTCAAATTAAACACTTCAGCTCGAACACCATAGAATACCTTAAAGGAAAACTGCACCTTTTTTGAATGTTGCCCTTTATGCACAATCCTTATGTGAAACACGAACACATATGTATTTCCCTTTTCTGTGCGTTCTAAAGCCAGAAAACGAGTATGAGACTAGCTAACATTGCATGTAACTGGGAGGCAACTATTTCCACTATAAAGCCCTCTGAAAACGAACATTTTAGCGTTTTATATATATGCTGTCATCATGCATTAAAAAGTACATTGATGGTAACATGTAATACTTATTTTGATGATTTAAAACATTACCTTAACTAGTGCATTGATTTCACACAGCCTGTAGAAGCTAACGCTAATTCCGTCAACAACAGCAGCATAGAAACACTTACATTGCCTGTTTTGTTTGGGAGGGCTGTCCTTCAACACAAGATGTGATCTCCAGTCCTCAGGTAGAAAATGCTGACAGCCAACAAGCATATTGTTGGGTCTTCGTAACAAAATTGAAAGCCACTAGTATCCACTCGTTCTTCTGCACCGTTGCAGTGGCTTGAGGCGTTGTGAGCGAGGCTGAGACTAGCGAGGCGTTGTGTTGCTCTGCTAAAAAAAAAATGTTTTTTGTGTTGGTTGCTACAATAACAACATTGCCCTAGCCTGAATAATTAAAAAGTCAGTTATGTAAATGGCACACTTTTGGCTCTTTTTTAGGGCTTCATTGTCAGAATAGCTCCCTCCCTTGTAATGCAATGTCAGCTTGGCTCATAGAAACTTGTTTTCTGACACACAGAAAAGGGAAAAAACATATGTTCATGTTTGGAAGGATTGTGACTGATGGGCAACATTTTTAAAAAGTGCAGTTTTTCTTTAAGAACTATTTGCTACAGCTTGTAGAGAAAACAGTACATACAACATGCTGTTATTGTCTATGACTTTGAGAGGATGTGCCCACAGGTTGGGTGGTAACTGTGTAACTATGTCATACAGTTCTCCTTGTTGATATGCTTAATGGCAGCCATGTATATGTATGTGCATTTAACTAACACAATATGACATCCATATTGCAACCAAGAATAATTTTGTAAAACTTTGTGCAAAAATGTACTCTAACCACAACCATGTGTAACCCGCTTGGTCCAGCCAAACCCACGTTCTGCAGAATGAGAGTCAAGAGCGCTAGCCAACATGCTAAAACCTGTGCTTGATGTCCAGGATGACTATTAAGGTGTCAGGGAGGCACAGGTGAACCAGCTGGCATTTGTTACACATAACTACTTAGAAATAATGCAAATTGTTGTGTTTTTATTACAAAATTTGGTGAAACCACAAAGGTCCAATTTGGTCAACACTTTCAGCTGTTTTTTTTTTTACATATTAACCTATTTTTGTATACATATATGACAGATGTTAAAATGTAATTCTACTAAATTAATTCTAATTCTACTAAATTCTAAATTCTACTTCTAAAAGGACCTGTAAAGCTAATAAACATTTTAATAATGGCAACCCCCCAACCTTGGAACAGATTATTTTTGTTTTTATGATTTCAAATGGGAAAAATTGTTTTAAAATCCATATTGTTGGATAATGTTTCTAGGGTGTTGCTCTGTCTCAATGCAGGTAGTGAATTTAAAAGTAATACACTTTATTACTTTCAGCTTCCTGCTAAATAAATAACCAGCCCACATGCACACCAATCACTTATAAGCACTGCTTGGTGGAGCTGTTGACTTGCACACTAATACAGTATCTACTGTATTTCTCCACCCTCTGCTGCAGCCACTAACAAACAGCTTAGCATGCTGTGGAATGTGACTTAACACTAAAGCAAAACACATCTTAATAAAGCACACACCGCCACAGACTCGATGGCGCCAGCACCTGACAGACTATTATCATTATTATTATCATCATTCTTTCTCTCGCCCTATCATTTCGTTTGGCGTCTCGGGCTGTTACTAATAAAACGGTCATTTATCTGCTACCTGATCAGCATGTGGTTGCCGGAGGTTTGCCCCGCAAGAGACCCTGCAATGAGCCAAACTAAAGCAGGTGTGAACATTCCTTGGAGGGACTAAAGGACAGTCCTATGTCTGAGGGTTGAAAAGACACCTCTGAGGCTGAAGGGTTTGACCCAAAAAAATCTGTAGTCTCATCTTTATTTCTATAGCGACTCACAAATAGCAGGCATACTGGTCTTGATCTGACCTCTGACAAGGATAAACCACAATCTTGTTACACCTCTTTAAGACTTAATTGCTACCTGACACAGGAAAGGAATCATTCTTTTTGTTGTTGTTTTTTTTTTACAGGGAGCGTAAGCCAACAGCATCAATCTTTTTTGTGGTACAGCTCATCAACCTAAAAGGGTGGGCAAGTCATCTTTATGATGAAAGATAGGAGGACACTTATACGAGTAGCTTGTGGTGACATTCTTTGTGTGCTTTTGTTTGTTTGGCCCCGGAGCAAGGAGGGCAGCAGAGTGCAGTAGGCTTAACCAACATGGAGGGCTGTGCTGCCTTGCCTCGCGGGCAGGTTGGAAAGGGTGTCACCTTGTGGGTGTCAGCCCTTTCTTGCCCTGAGCCATCGCTCTGTTCACCCGCAGAGTGGCGGCAAAGGCAGCATTGCAGAAGTGAGTGATTTACAGGGCGGCTGTTTGGCAGTGTGCTCCTCATGTCCCAAGTGTAACAGCTGACAAACACAGGCTTTTTCTGTCATGGTCTCATGTATGCTCTGAGACGCAGTTCTGAGGACGCTACTGTTTGTATGATTTGAGATGATCGTTTTGTCAGCCATGGGTGATTACACTGACCAGCAGCTGTGATTTTGCATTTAGGGCAAACATTGCAGTGAAAAAGTTCATATATAAAAGTAATGTATTAATGTATAAATCCTTAAAGTGACTTGTTTTTAAATGCCAGTTCTCCCCGACTTTCCTTTGGTGTGTGAGTAGGGGCATCCTCTCCTTTTTCTATTAAAGTTTTAATGAAAGAACCATTTTAAGTATGGATGGGAATTGAAATAAATTTCTTGAGCAAATACAGGGAAATCTAGATATTTTCCCTACTAAAAGCAAAAGATGAGTTTTATCTACTGCATTGAGATTTATACATTAAACCAAGAGATGGAATCAGAGCTTTTCTTCTTGTCGCTCACACACACACACCAGTGAAAGACCCATTGAAAACCCTAAGAAAAAGTTAGCAAACCACAGAGGAGGAGTCGTGTTGCCAGTTGTAAGATAATGAATTAAGCAGTCATCAATCAGCTAATAAATATACAGTATATGATATATACAGTATATATACACAGTATAGACAATATATCATTTGTATTGCAATCTACAAGTAGTTATTTCAAGGGGGAAGGATTTTAAGGATTATTTTTAGCCTACCTAAAGGGTAAGTGTCCCACCATTCCATTTCCCCCCACATTAAAAGCCATTGATAAGCCAATCTTTGTAATCAGTCTTCAAAAAAATCCATGTGAGGGGTTTCAAAAGTAGTTACCAGTGCTGTTTGATATTTGAGACAGATGCACTGGACCCCCCGCAGCACACTAGGAGAGTAACCTTATTTCACGCTGGCTCTCAAATAGTGTCGAGAATTTGTGAGGCAGTTAGTGACTATCATTAATAACGACCCTGGCTGGCTTGTCAGCTGCTGATTGGAATGAAGAGCTATGCTACAGCAGACAGCTACAAATTTCCCTGATGGCAGGTCTCCGTTACTGGGTGTTAGCTGCCAAAACAGCAGTAATAAGGGAAGGGAGAAAATTCGCTTTCTCACCACAGACACCTTCCTTTTTCCTTTGCTGTAAGGAAGCATTAACACGCTAACATGCACATAAACACATAAAGTAGTCCATGCAACAGTGATACTTTTCAAACATTCTGAACATCTGTTGGCTTCATGTTTCCAGAGGCTTAAAGAGGAAGACCAAGCAAACCAAACAGTTTTGTAACACAGCTACCATATTTATTCAATGCCAGTATTGTCTGAAATGGCTGTTTTTAGCAAAATAACCTCATTTTGATGGGCATGTCAAAGTAACCACAATTTAAAGTTAGTAGAAACTATTGGCCCTAAATGGGTCAACACAAACACAAGTCTTTACAGTATGTAACCAAAACCACAATGTCTAACCACCTAAGGTGTTAGTTTGAATGTCGCAGTCAGGGCAGGTTGTTTTCCCTCCAGTGTCCACCAATCACAACCCTATGACACACAGGAATGTACTGTAGCATCTCAGCCCTTGGCTGCAATTACAACTCCCTTTGAAATGTATTTGGCAAAACTAATTATTGTTAGGTTCTGTTTTTTGTTTGTGTTATTGCTATTTTCTGGGCATTCACTGTTTTTTTTCTCATGCCTAGACTACCCAAGTGCTGAGTAGAGGCGGGCCTAGGAGACACACCTGTGACAGATTGGCAATTAGGACTATTTATGCCATCTGCCACAGAGTTAGCTTGCCGAGTTGTTCTTCCACATGCCTGTGCTGCTTGCTGATCAGCTCCAGGGAATACTTGCGCAGATGTCCTTGTAGTTGTATCGGTACTTTCGTAGGCAAGTAATCATTGTTTAATTTTTCCCAGACATCTCCCCGGGCTCTGGGTTTGTTTTTTGTTGTTGGCTTACATGGTTTGTTGTTGTTGTACAAGCACTTTGCTTCGCCCTAAGTTCTACCTGTCATTTTTGTATTTTGTGGACTAAGTTGTTTTGGAACCTAAGAAGCAATCTGCTTCGCCCTAAGTTCTACCCGTCATTTTTGTGGTTTGCTCATCCACAGGTAGTATCACCAGCCGCCTGACGTCTCGAAGGATGGTGCTTTGCATCTTTTCCTTCTGTCTGTCATGAGTTGGATGGCTTCTCTTCGACCATTGGACCTTTGCCACTGGAACACTAACTTGGAGAAACTTTGATGTCCACATCCCTGACGATGCCTCTACAGTCTGGATTTACGCTCACAACTCTGCCCAGCTTGAATTGTCCTCTCAACGCATTCTGGTCTGCAATCCATACGATGTCTCCAATTTTGACGGTCTGTTGTGCCACTTACTTCTTACGAATAAGTTTGCACCTGCTAATTGGCTCCAGCTTCTCCAGAATTTGGCTACCTCCGACTGCATTGCCCGAAGTCTTTTGTATGGGTAGCTGGAGAAGTCAAATGTGTTCAAGTCCCCACTTTGTGATGCTCGGCCAAGAAGAAGACTATTTGGTGCGACATACTGAATACAATCTTCTCGACTCTGGACTCTTGCATCATTAGGGAGGTCATTTGCCAGGTTGGCCGCCAACTGAAGTATTGTCTGGAATTCACTATAGCTCAACACGGAATCTCCACAGACACTCTGGAGCGCTCTTTTGAGGACACGCACTGCAGCCTCTGCAGCACCATTCCAATGAGAATCAGCCGGGTAGATTTTCCACACCCAATCTGTTCCATACTTGGCTGCTGATTCCTCCAGGCCTTCTTTATTCTGGCTTTCCAAGAATTTGTACATCTCTTCCAGAACAGGTTTTGCTCCAATAAAATTGGTACCTGGATCAGACCAAATCTTCGACAGGTGCCCTCTGATTGCAGTGAAACGCTGGTATGCCAAAAGGAAACTTTCACTTGATAGGCTGTTGACCAACTCAGCATGGATGGCCCTGCTCGTCATGCAGCAAAATACAATGCCCCAGACTTTTAGGCTTACCCTCCTCTTGACATCATGCCCTAACATGGTAAGGTCCAAAGAGGTCTACGGTTGTAAATTGGAATGGTGCAGCAGGCTCTGTCCGTTCAGGTGGCAAGTCTCCCATTACTTGCTGGCATTTTATAGCTTTTATTTTCCTGCAAAGGATGCAACTATCAACAGTTTTTCTTGGCTATTTTCCTCCCTTTGATTACCCATGCTTTCCGTCTCATTTTAAGCAAGGTACCAGCCACGCCATCATGACCATCACTGTGGGCCTCCCGAGCAATCAATGTAGACACCCAAGTCTCATATGGTAGAAGGGGTACAGACTTTTTATCCTCGTTAAAGGTTTGTACACGCCCGCCACAAACCAGCAATCCAGTGTTTTTGTCCTTGTAGACCACAAGTCTGTCTGTGGTTGTATCTGGGAAGGTAGCGCCTTCTTGTGCAGCAAGAAATATGTCTCAGAGCAAACTCTCGCTCTTTTGTAGCAATAACACCTGTTGAGGGAATCGCCTCCCACCTTGGACTGTTTATGGCTGGATTTTGCCCTCTGAACTTCTTTGCTGCTCTCCACACCCATGCAACTGTTTTTACCAGGCGGGTTAAAACGCTGAACCGTTTGATGTCAATTAACTGAATGGAAGCTGGTGCAGGTGGTCTCACTGGGTCAGAAAAGCTGGTCTGCGCTCTTTGGATTGTTTTTTTTCTCCTGCTCCATTTTGTTGGATCGTGTCAATGCAAGAAAAGCCTTTTGCATTTTGTGGATGTTTTCCCTGGCAGTCAATGCAATATCTTTGGCAGTTTTTATCAGCCATTCGCTCACTGGCCAATTGAAGAAAGTTGGCCCATTTTGCCACTTGGAGTTCTCGCCCAGGTTTCGTGGGCCGGGACCTCTGGTTATAATGTCAGCAATGTTATGCAAGCCAGGAATCCACCACCAGTTTTGAATGTTTGTTGTGTTTTGTATCTCACCAATTCTGTTTGCAAAAAGTTTGATAGCCATAGCTTTCTCTCTGTATTGCACCAAGCACTATTTGGCTGTCAACAGAATGATATCACTTTTCAACCTTAATCCTGCTGTCTTGCTCAAAATATTTCTTCAGCCGTGAGGCAAAAACTGCCCCACATACTTCCGCCTTAACAGCGTTCCCTTTGTGGTCCAAGGGGGTTAATTTGGCTTTGGACTCCACTAGTCTGACGATTGGACAACAACTGGAGTCCCACCTTAGGTAGAGAACCGCCCCATAGGTGTCCTCACTGCCATCAGACAATGTAATTGCCAGTGGTTTTCCAGACATACCAGGAGGAGTTAACGCCCTGGGAAACCTGATTTTACTCAGTCTTGAGTATTCTTCGAAAAGATGAACTGCATCTTCTCTGAGACTATCTGAAAGCGCCAGGTCCCATGTTTGCTTAACAGGCCCACTTCCATTTTTTGCCTCCTGGAACACCCTCTGCACAAGAATAGCACCTTTCTGCTTAGCAGGGGTAACTAAGCCCAGTGGGTCATACAGGCTCGACACCTGGCTGAACAGCTCCCTTCTGGTCAGCGGATTCGGCGTCTCTGCTTTAATTTGCTCAGGAAGAAGATCTAGGCCCAGCCTCATCTTTTTCCGCCTCTTAGAAGTTGATTCGCATCATAACATGCACTTTTTCCTCCTCCACTAAGTAGCCCAACCCAAGTGCTTGTCATCATCCTGCATCTGATTTGGCAACGCCATGGTCTTCACAGTACATGTCTCAGTGCCAGCCTGGCTGTCCTTCCTCCAACTTTGACCTGAAAAGACCCAGGGGTTCAATTCGAAACCTCCTGCCTTCAAAATCTTCTGTACATTGGTCGTGATGGTTCTCAGCTGTTCCAGGTCATCATGAGAGGTGAGGATGTCATCAACGTAGCTATCTTTGTGGAGAACCTGCCGCTGCTCTTTGAGGTTAGTGAAACATGGTAGGTTGGCGGTTTCACGCATTTCTAGCTGTGCAATGCACCCAGCTGGCTTGTCTCCAATATTTACTCTGGTAATTGCATACTCGAGTTCTTCTTTCTGAGTCACGCCAAAGGAATCGATGCAGGTGTGCTTCATGGTCCTCCAACCAGACAGAGTTATACATCTTTTTAATGTCTCTTAAAGCAGCATAGGCTCCACCTCTGAATCTGAGGAGGACAGTACGAATTGGATTTAGAACATCTGGGCCTTTCATCAGCATGTCGTTTAGGCTCCTCCGTCTAAATTTCTGACTGCTGTTCCAGACAAGTCTTACTGAAGTGGTTACAGAATGAGGATTAGGTGCAATTAAATGGCTTACATACCAGACCGGGCCCGTCCAGGCAAGGATGTCCTCTTTGGATAACTCCATTGCAGCTGTGCGGGCAATCATCTCATGCACTTGAGCAGTATATGCAGCTTTCCATTCTGGTTCTTTTGCCAGTTTCTTTGTTTTGAGAAAGGTGGCCTCAACAGCTCTTCTATTGTTTGGCAAGGAAGCTGGGTCTTCCAACCAGGGATATTTGACATGCCAGTAAGGTTCCTTGCTGTGGTTATCTTCCGTGATGTAGGTGAGGCCAGCTTTCACAACTTCAAGCTCTCTTTCTTCAGCAAGAGTCATTTCTTTGCCACCTGGTTGGCAGTTTCCACAACAACAGCCACACACCTTGATTCACAAGCAGCACCAATGTTGTCCCACTTCCACCAGGTTAAAAAATCATGGCTGCTTGTCAGAGTTCTTGACTCCTGGGCGTGTGTCATCTTTCGACTTTGAAAATTTTACCATGGACCTCTCCAACTAGCTCCTCATACTTCACAGCAGCAGTCCTCATTGACCGTGCAAAGTGCGTTTTGGACAAGTGGGCAGAAACCTGCAGGTTTTCAAACACTTCCGGATGAGTTCCCCCAACTGTCTTTCCAAGTGGTTTATCCCACAATACAAGATGCCCCACAATTTTGACTTGCTGTGGTGCTAGCTGACCCTCTCGATGGCTTACAAGAAGGTTGACTTCTCTGAGTCTCCTTAATTCTGTAAGTGGGATGCCTGGAAAGAATTTCTGCAGCTGTTTTGGAGTTACCGTTTTGTGAATATCAGCAATGGTGTCCAAGCCATAACAAACCATCTGATGTGACTTGACTGTGCCTCTAGGGGTGTTGATCCTGATTTTTAGGAGGTATCTCTTGGTCTCAACGTGGACTTTCATTCCTCCAACACCATGCACAACAAGGGTAATGTCCTCACTTCTGAGGTTCAGTCGACTGGCAGCTCTGTGAGTTATATAATTGGTGTCTGATGTGAGATCAATAAGCGTTCCAATTGTTTGCCCTGCATTAGCAGTGACTTCAAGCAGCATCATTAGTACTGGGAACTCTTGTAAACCACTCTCTCACAGAAGACCAGGTGAATACTTAATAGTACCCCAGGTCCTGGATGAAGTGTTGGAAAAGACATCTCTGCATTGCTTTGCCAGATCAGGGGAAAGTTTCTTGAGGAAATCCTCTTGCTCTTCTGTATTTTTCCTCCTGCCTTTTCCGTCCACAGGACCGAAATAACCTTTTTTCTGACCTACAGTACCTGTCTTTTCCTCTGCATTTGGGCAAAGATAGTAGTGGTGTTCTGCTGTATGCTGATCTCTGCAGTCTATATTTTAGCATAAGAAGCCAGTCTTGCAATTTAAACTGTACTCATGAACTTCAAGACACTTCCTGCATGCACCCAGCCTTTGTACTGCTGCTTCCTTCTCTGGTAGTGTCAGAGTTTTAAATTGTTTACAGAAATATAGCTTTCTCCTGTGTTTGCCATCTCCGCAGACAACACAGCCTGCCTAATCATCAACTACCTTGGTTGATTTTGTTCTGGCATATCTTGGCTCAGATCTCGACTCTTCTGTGAGGCTCCTCCTCTTAGCAGCTTCAGTTGCTCATATTTGGACTCCTGTGCTTTCAGAAATGCCAACAATCAGTCAAATCTTCTCACTGACATTACATCATTTTTTTTTTTCATCAGCTGCGTACACAAGCCACACTTAAGCAATTCTGGAAGCTTACTTTCAAATGACTTTGATACAAGGGGATTTTTAATAGCTCCTGTGTCTCCGAGGTCAATCAAATCTTGCAGTGCTTTCACCACTGCCTGAATCCATTCAACAATTTTCCGTGGTTGATTTCCTCTGACGGCTGGCATTCTTTGCAGCTCCTCCACAATTTCAATGGCGATGGTTGCTCGGTTCCCAAAACTGTTCTCTAGCACACGGAAAATATCTTCTACTGTATTATGAGGTAAGGCGAAGGTCTCTGGCCATTTTGTCCTCAAGGCTGTCCAGTAATTGCACTTTTTTGACTTTTTTTGAGCCTATTGGCTCCCCCTGCACTTGCAATGCTTCCCAATCTTTTCTCCACTTGGTAAAATTACGCTTGTTACCTGAAAATCTGGGAAGGGCTGTTGGCCTCAATCTGATTGCCTGCATGGGGTAATTGGGGTTCAAATTTGTCTGTGGCAACCTTTCTTCTTCACATTTCATTTGAATTAAGTCAGCCTTCCTCGAGACTAACTTTGGAACATGAAGCTCCAGCACTTTTAGCTGGCTTTGGAGATCCCTCATTTTCTCTGGTGGCATCCAGCGCTTCCACTGATTGTAGGTTTCCTTTGCAGACTTCACCAGCTCTTGCAGTTTGAGCATGTAATCATATGGTTCAAGGTTAACACTCGGCAGCAGGAAAGAAACTGTTCTGGTCCGAACGGACCGTAACCTTCTGCCAGAGGGGAGTGGCTCAAATAGTCCATGTCCAGGCTGGGAAGGGTCAGCAAGTATCCGGCCTGCTTGCCCCCGAGTTCTGGAGATGTACAGGTCCTGGAGAGATGGAAGGCTGCAGCCGATCACTTTCTCGGCGGAGCGCACGATGCGCTGCAGTCTGTGTTTGTCCCTGGCAGTGGCCCCAGCGAACCACACTGTGATGGAGGAGGTGAGGATGGACTCAATAATGGATTATTAGACCTTCATCTTCACCTCTTGGTGCTGGGTTTTTCTTTGTGGAGAAGAAGGCTGGGTTCCTACGGCCGTGTATTGTTTACCGAGGCCTTGACGAAATTACCGTCAAAAATAAATATCCACTCCCGCTTATAGAATCTGCATTCACTCCACTTTATTCCGTCACAGTTTTCCAAACTTGATTTACGTAACGCTTACCACCTGGTGCGCATAAGAGGAGACGAATGGAAAACAGCTTTTAACACTCCCATAGGCCATTTCGAATACTTGGTTATGCCATTTGGTCTCACTAATGCTCCTGCCACATTTCAGAACCTCATTAATGTCCTGCATGACATGCTTGGCCAGTTTGTTTTTGTTTATCTAGATGACATTCTGATTTTTTTGCCCCCTTTAGAAGAATACAGGAAACATGTACGTTTTGGTTCTATAGCGCTTACTGAAAACCGGTTATTAAGGCGGAGAGGTGCACATTTCATTCCACTACCATGCCCCTTTTGGGATTTGTTGTGGAGAAGGGGCAAATCAGAGCCGATCCGGCCAAGACTAAGGCTGTGGTCGAATGGCCCACTCCTATATCAAGAAAGCTCCTTCAGAGGTTTCTGGGTTTTGCTAACTTCTATCTGTGCTTTATTAGAAACTACAGCCTTATTGTGGGACCTCTGACCAAGCTGACATCTGTTAAAATTCCTTTTAAGTGAACTTTGGCTGCTGAAACGGCATTTTTGAGACTGAAGAAGCTATTTACTTCCCCTTCGGTGTTGTCCCACCCTGACCCGACCCGCCAGTTCATCGTGGAGGTGGATGCCTCCGAGACCGGGGTAGGAGCGGTGTTGTCACAACGTTAGCTGACGACCATAAGCTCCACCCATGCGCGTTCTTCTCGCGTCGTCTTTCTACGCCCGAGACTAACTATGATATTGGTAATAAAGAGGTGCTGGCCTTACAAGAGTGGAGGCATTGGCTGGAGGGCTCTACTCATCCGTTTATTGTTTATACAGACCACAAGAATCTGAAATATCTGAGGGCTGCTAAGAGACTCAATTCTCCCCAGGCACGATGGGCCCTGTTTCTGGCCAGGTTCAACTTCGTTCTCACGTACTGCCCTGAATGGTAAACCGGATGCTCTCTAGGATTCACGAGGGACCTAGTTTGGAAGCCAAGGAAGAGACTGTTCTTCCCTGTTCCAGGATTGTGGGGGCACTACGTTTGGAAGTAGAGGATCGAGTTGTGGAGGCCTTAAGGAACAATGCTGTCCCTAATGGTTGTCCTCCTGGCTTGCTGTTTGTCGCCAGAGCTTCCATCAGAGGTCTTGGATTGGGCTAACTCTTCAAAGCTGGCATGTCACCCTGAATTGCACCGGACCCTGTTTCTGGTAACACAATGTTTCTGGTGGACATCCTTGTCATCTGACACCAAGCAGTTTGTAGCAGCATGTGCTATTTGTGCTTGCAACAAACCCTCCCACCATGCTCCAGCTGGCCTTCTTTGGCCACTTCCTATCCCGTCTAGGCCTTGGTCACACATTGCTGTGGATTTTGTCACTGGACTTCCATTGTCTAACAACTACACTGCTGTTCTGACTATTGTAGATCGATTTTCCAAGATGGCTCATTTTGTGCCCCTGACCAAGCTCCCCTCGGCGTTGGAGACTGCAGAACTATTGGTGCTGCACGTGGTACGACTTCATGGGATTCCCATGGATATAGTGTCCGACAGGGGACCTCAGTTGTCGGCACAGGTGTGGCAATCCTTTTGCAAGGCGTTGGGGGCTACTTCAAGCTTGTCTTCTGGTTATCACCCACAGACTAACGGGCAGACCGAACGCACAAATCAAGACTTGATTTGACCAGGTTGCAGGGTCTTTGTGGCAAACACATCTGATCATCTCCAACTTCCCTGGGTCGAATATTGTCTGTGCTTCTTGCTGACCGTCTCCAGGGAATACTTGCTCAGACGTTCTCGTAGTTGTATCGGTACTTTCGTAGGCAAGTAATCATTGTTTGATTTTTCCCAGACCTCTCCCCGGGCCCTGGGTTTGTTTTTTGTTGTTGGCTTACATGGTTTGTTGTTGTTGTTGTACAAGCACTTTGTTTCGCTCTAAGTTAAACCCGTCATTTTTGTATTTTGTAGACTTAAGGTTTTTTGTTTTTTTTTGGGACCTATCTTTAGCCTTTCTGCTAAACCCTGTTTTGTTTACTTTTCTCCCATGCAAAACCTGAATAAACTCTTTGGACTTGCTGCACGCTTCTGTCTCGCATCTTGGGTTTCCATCTACACAAATGTAACAATTATAAGTATAAGGATGCCATTTTTAAAATATGGAAAGGCTTACTGAATGAATTGATGTGGAGGACACTGTCTTTATTTTCCTGCATGTTGTAGCCAAAGAGAAAGGAGCCGCAGAGTGATTGAGATGATCCTTTGCAAAACAAAAGGAGAGACCCCACTTTGCTTGAATGTTTGACACTGGGCCTCACTCTGGAGCCAGACCCAGGGGACTGGCCATGTTTCTAAGATAGAAAAGGGTGACTTGCATACAATGGGGTGGGAGTGAGGTCTCGCCTCAGGATCAAATATCTCGGGATCTGAGGTAAAGCTGGAGTGTGAGATTGACAGGTGAACCGATGCAGTAATGTGGCTCCTCTACCGGAGCATCATAGTGAAGAGAGAGCTGAGCAAGAAGTCGATTTGGGTTCATTGTCACAAGCTTTGGTTACTGATTGGAAGAGGTGGCCACAGACTGGGAAGTCTGGGCTTCCCTACTGACACTGCTGTTCCAACAACCCAAACCCAGATAAGTGGGAAATAAATGGATGATGCATGGAAGGAGCCAAAGTAGACATATGTAGAAGTAAACATGTTGATCGCATTTCAATGAGTTTCTATATCGTAATATATTAATTTAATCTAAATAGTCTTCTGCATGAGAAGTGAAATTATAGAGGATGTGCAACGATCTAGCTTCATTGCACGTTTTAAACAAATTACACCAAGTCTGACATGTACTTAAATGTGCATCATGTAGATATCAAAGCATGCATGTTGGAACATCATCATGCACATACATACACATACGCGTACGTACAGTGTTATGTTTTGAACTATGGCCTGTGTGTAGTCCACCTAAACCCAATGTAATAGGGAAATGGCCCCTGAGTTCCTTTTATCTCTAAATTATAATCTAATTGTATAGGATTCAGCTACTTGCTGCCTAAGTCCTAATTCCCACTATTTACACTTTAAACACCTGCCCCTCCAACACCCAAAAGCAACAGGAAATGACCAAACCTGTTTAAATAAACAGTACATTTACTGAATTAGCAAACTCAAATGAACATTTTACAAACATTGCATTCTATTATTTCACATACTTTTCAACATCAGAATGGCCACATTCCCCAATCACTCACCCAGACAACACGAGCACGCCTGAGCGGTGCTCGGGAGCGGTGAGGCCTAAAACCAAATGGCCGTTTCACTCAACGAGCCAAATAAAGAGTATCAAAATATGCCTTTTTTCCGAAGATCAAATGTCTAGTAGGTACTCCACATGGAAACACAGAAAGGTCATAGCGTTGTCCAAGATGGTGACACAGTTACAGCCAATGATCCTCGCTATGGTGCACAGCAATGGTGGCAGGTGGCATGGTCCATTTCACCAGCTCACACACGTGTTCTGGTGCAGCTAAACATCCACCGATTACTTGTCGCAAGTGTACAGCTCCTCACTTTTACAAACTCTCATGCTCCAAGCCAAACACATGATAAAGTATTTTTTATCAAGCTGGTTGAATTCAACTAATCTCCATGGATACGTGTCTTACTGCTGCTTTGGTCAGTTTTTAAATTGTACGTCAACCTGAGATCTTGATCCACTATACCTGCTACTGAATATAAATGTTCAGTTTCCAACCATCACTAATAGCGTATCCATTTTAGAGAATTATCTTCTCGTCTCCTACCATGAATAAACAAACAAGCACACAATGCACATCAGTCCCTTGCAAGCACTTACTGCTGACATGCGCACACATGCGTACAGACTGCAGAGCAACCACAGGAGGTGGCAGACAATCAAGAATGGGAGGCTTCATTTTATAGCTGTCTCTTCCTTGTCAGCTTTACTCTTGGCACCAATAAAACACTCCATAATAAAAGGCACAATCCCAGGGAAGCAGCAGGACTGCGGCTATAGATAATCTAACCTCACACTGGGTTTGCATTTCCTGTCCCAGAATTCATCATGTAGGTTTACTTCAGGGTTCTCTGGTTTTAAGCATAATGGAAAGCTGAGAAAAAGCATATCTGCTGGATCCACATAGGAAAAACAATATTGTGACCTTGGTCACCAGTGCTTAATTAACAGTATCTCCATTGTCCAAACAAGATCTCTGGAGAGACGACTTAATTGAACCTCCAGATGAAAACTAATAAGGGAATACCCTGGCTCATAGAATAAAATACATATTTTCTAACATATAAAAATTTAATATAACAGGGTATTTTTAAATATGTTATTCACAGGACATTACTCTTAAAGTTATCCAAGTTTAATCTTTCATTGTCTTTTACTTAAGGTCCTAGCTGATTACATCAAGTTCTTTAACTGCCTCAAAATCATTGACTGCAATCTATGGCTATCTTTGAGTGAGAATTGGCTTTGACCAGGGGTTTCCAAAGCTTGAAGCAGGCAGCAGCTTGAGAAAAGAAGACATATATTAAAACTTAAAAATGTTTAAGCTCATTTGTGATGTCAAAGGATACATTAATTAGTTTCCACAGTGAGATAGTAAATCACGTCTGTCATGAGCTCAACAAATTCAGTTTTTGTGCAGTAGAGGATGCCCCAACGTTATATTCTCTGAGGGAGAAGACCATTTACCAGCTCCTGGCTTAGAGCATTCATGGGGTATGCCGGTTTATTTATCAGATGGTGAAAGCAGTCTTGGCCTCTTGAGGTTGCCATGACAGTAATTAGCTGGCTATGCAAAACTTGTTTGTCAGAGCAACACCGAACCAGAAGTCAGAGAGCGATCATAATGTTTAGTGTTGTTCTGACCACGTATGACAGTTCTTATGCAGTAGAAATATTCACCGGTGACTGACAGACACCACATTAAAGTACAAAATTAGAATTAGGTGATGAGCTTCAAGTCACCAACACAAAGCCAATTGAAAGCCTCTCCTCTCTGTGTCCTTCCATCATTTGCCGTAAGGTTAACAACGAGAGTTCGCCCCACTTAACCCCAAAAATGCAGCTGTACCACCCGGCTGCTGACTACTACTATCTCCTGTAAAACCATTAAAACCCAGAGCTGCTCTTGTCTTTCCTTCCCTTCCTCCTTCCTTTAGCCTTATACAGCTGCTCGCACTACATTGAACACACCAATCAAGCTTTGATTTACAATATTTACACCATCCCCTCACCCCTATGGTGACTACAAGGGAATGTGCAGAATGCGCCACCCGTACATTGCAGCCACCATCCAGCTAAATGCGAGCCAATCAAAGGCGGTGGGTGGACTGCCAAGCCACAGAGCACTTCTTTTACCCTTGGCAGGCTTCCCTGTGGTGGCTCTGATCACAGCGAAGTGTTAACAACACGTAACCTGGCCTCACAGCCCACAGTAATTGAGGTTACATCCTAGGCAATACCTTGATGAATAATTAAAGGGCCAGAAACAGAACTCAGGGTGACTTACATAGCACCCTGGGGCCTAATAATGTGCTTGGACTGTATTAGGTAATCTATCTACTGGTGCCATTTGGTGTCACACCCCCACATACAAAAGAAGCACATAACTGGGTTTAGATAAAGGCAACATAAATGTATCAGTCATGGTTATGGCTGTACATATTTTCAAGGTAGGGATGCAGCACCCAGGAGAACATTGGGACAACCAGTGTATTTATGGTGTGTTGTGGTCAAAGTGTAATAAGAACTACAGTGGATTCCTGCATATTAGTGATTCAACATTCACAGCCCTGCAAGTTGATTATCAAAAAAATAATTACAAATGTTTTAATTGCCATAGTGCCATATTTTTGGAGAAAAATATGGCGTTTTCCTGCAGAAAGCACATGTCAATGGCCCGAAGCCGTATGTGATAATGACGCATTAAATTGTACAGTACAGGGTTATTTAAAAAAAAAAAAGGAATCGATTTAATGTCATATTGCTTCAATGCAAGCAGAATACAAGCATTGTCATGGAATAAGTCAATGACCATCTGAAAGAGTTTTCTAAGCTTTAAATGGCTGTCACAGTGGTACTGTCTCTCCGGCAACATGGATTGGAAGGGTGCCCAAGACAATGTGAAAAGATATATCCCGCTATTGCTCACTAACCTGAGCAGACCCTAAACATTGAATAACAACAGTAATCAACATAGTGAAGTGCTATATGCTGATGCAGGTTTGGGAAGAATTTTCACATGGCATGATATGTTTCTGGGTTTCTCGATCACATTTGCTGTTCACAAGTGGTCTTGGAAGGTAATCTGTGCAAATAGCAAGTCCCTACTATACTTTGTGACATTGACATAATGAAACCTGAGGTTGGAAACATGAGCCCCATATATAAGTAGCCATTAAGTCTGCGAGGTGATAAAGATGTATCTCCATACCAGTGCACACCATTAAAGCCGCAAGCGTCATTTGCAAGGTAACAGGGGTCATTCACAAAAATATGACTTGTTTTATAGACTGTAACCCGAGGATGAGATTAGAAATGAAACTAAGCAATTGACTGAATATTTTCTGATAGTATTGGAGGGGTGGGGAATCAGTGTCTCTATCATCTTTAGAGTTATATACAAAGCACAAAGGTATAAAACAATTTAAAAATGTTTTTGGGGCTCACTGGCCATTACCTTATATCATCCATCCATCCATTTTCTTCCGCTTAGCCGGGTCCGGGGCACAGGGGCAGCAGCTTCAGTAGGGAAGTCCAGATTTCCCAGTCCCCAGCGACCTTTTCCAGCTCCATCGGGAGGACACCAAAGCGTTCCCAGGCCAGCTCTGAGACATAGTCCCTTCAGCGTGTCCTAGGTCTTCCCGGGGGCCTTCTCCCGACTGGGCATACCCGAAACACCTCACCAGGGAGGCGCCCGGGAGGAATCCGGACTAAATGCCCGAGCCACCTCAACTGGCTCCCCTCGATGTGAAGGAGCAGCGGCTCTACTCTGAGCTCCTCCCGGATGGCCGAGCTCCTCACCCTATCTCTTAAGGTGAATCCAGCCACCCTACGAAGGAAACTCATTTCCGCCGCTTGTATCCGCGATCTCGTTCTTTCGGTCATGACCCATAACTCATGACCATAGGTGAGGGTGGGAACGTAGATCGATCGGTAAACAGTGAGCTCAGTTTTCCGGCTCAGCTCTCGCTTCACCACGACGGTCCGGTACAATGCCCGCATTACTGCAGACGCTGCAGCGATCCGTCTGTCGATCTCACGCTCCAACCTTCCCTCACTCGTGAACAAGAGCCCGAGATACTTCGAGTCCTCCACCTGAGGCAAGACCTCACTCCCAACCCGGAGGGTACAGTCCACCCGTTTCCGACTGAGAACCATGGCCTCGGATTTAGAGGAGCTGAGTCTCATCCCAGAAGTTTCACATTCAGCTGCAAACCGCTCCAGTAAACGCTGAAGGTCACAGCCTGATGAGGCCATAAGGACCACATCGTCTGCAAATAGCAGAGACGAGATCCTAAGGTCACTCCCTCAACGCCTTGACTGTGCCTAGAAATTCTGTCCATGAAGATTATGAACAGAATCGATGACAAAGGGCAGCCTTGGCGGAGGCCAACGTTCACCGGAAACAAGCTAGATTTACTGCTGGCAATGCGAACCAGGCTCCTGCTTCGATTGTACAAGGACCAAATGGCACGTAGTAGCGGGCCACCAATCCAGTACTCCCGGAGCACCCCCCACAGGACACCACGAGGGACACGGTCGAATGCCTTTTCCAGGTCTACAAAGCACATGTAGACCGCTTGGGCAAACTCCGACATACCCTCCAGTACCCTTGCAAGGGTGTAGAGCTGGTCCAGTGTTCCGCGACTGGGACAAAAACCATATTGCAGCTCCTCTAACCGAGGTTCGACTAACGGTCGTGCCCTTTTCTCCAGCACCCTGGAGTAGACTTTCCCAGGGAGGCTGAGGAGTGTGATGCCCCTATAGTTGGAACACACCCTCCGGTTACCCTTTTTAAAAATGGGGACCACCACCCCGGTCTGCCAGTCCAGAGGTACTGTTCCTGACTTCCATGCAATGTTGTAGAGGCATGTCAATTAACACAGTCCTCCAACATCCAGAGCCTTGAGGAATTCCGAGCGGAACTCGTCTACCCCCGGAGCCTTGCCACAGGGGATTGATTTAACTACCCCAATTACCTCAGCCATGGTGATAGAACTGTCCACGTACGTATTCACAGACTTTGCTTCCTCTACGGAAGGCAGGTATTCCTCGAAGTATTCCTTCCACCGACCAACTATATCTACAGTCAAGGTCTGCAAGCCCCCGTCCGCACTGTAAACAGTGTGAACTGGGGGCTGCTTGCCCTTGGAGGTGTTGGACGGTTTGCCAGAACCTCTTCGAGGTCGACCGAAAGTCGTGCTCCATAGCCTCACCGAACTCCTCCCACACCCAAGTTTTTGCCTCGACCACCGCTGAAGCCGCGTGCCGCTTGACTTGACGGTACCTGTCAGCTGCTTCGGGAGTCCCGCAAGCCATCCATGCCTAACCCCCGGTGTCCACCATCGGGTTCGGGGCTTGCCACCACGATTGGCACCGACCATCTTGCGACCGCAACTATAACTGGCTGCCTCAGCAATAGAGGCACGGAATACGGCCCATTCGGACTCAACATCACGATCCTCCCTCGAGATGCAGGCGAAGCTATGCCGGAGATGAGAGTTGAAGACTCGACGAACGGGAGACTCTGCCAGATGTTCCCAGCACACCCTCACTACGCGTTTGGGTCTGCCAGGTCTGTCTGGCATCCTTCCCCGCCATCTAATCCAACTTATCACCAGGTGGTGGTCAGTTGACAGCTCAGCCCCTCTCTTCACCCGCGTGTCCAGGACATGCGGGCCCAGGTCTGATGATACGACCACAAAGTCAATCATAGACCTGGGACCTAGGGTGTCCTGGTGCCAAGTGCACTTATGGACATCCTTATGTTCGAACATGGTGTTTGTTATGGACAAAATGTAATTCGTACAGAAGTCCAGCAACAACCCACCCCACGGGTTCAGGTCAGGGAGGCCGTTCCTCCCAACCACGCCCCTCCAAGTCACACTGTCATTGCCCACATGGGCGTTGAAGTCTCCCAGCAGAACTATGGAGTCACCAGCTCGGGTGCTCTCCAGCACCCCTCTGATAGACTCCAAGAAGGCGGGGTACTCTGAACCGCCGTTCGGCGCATACGCACAAACCACAGTCAGGACCCTTTCCCCACCCCAAGGCGTAGAGAAATAACCCTCTCGTTTACTGGGGATGACTCCAACACAGATGCACCAAGCCGGGGGGGCTAACAATAAGCACACACCAGCTCGCCGCCTCTCTCCTGCGGCAACTCCAGAGAAGAAGAAGGTCTAGCCCCTCTCAAGGAATTTGGTTCCAGAGCCCAAACTGTGGGTTGAGGTAAGTCCGACTATATCTAGTCGGAATCTCTCCGTCTCTTCCACAAGCTCGGGCTCCTTCCCCACCAGAGAAGTGACATTCCATAATACAAATCTTGGACAATCATTAGTTCACACACATACCAAAATACCAGTAACATTCCTCAGTATGATGCAGTACAGTTCTACACCACTGGAAATTACAATGACACTAATAAACATACAGTATTGTTAAATGAATACCTCATAATTACCGCTTTATTTGTGTCGTGGTAATTGAGAAAGCTCTTATGGTTGAGTATTTTTAGTGTGAAGATGTGTTTTTTGTTGTGGCTGGTGAGTGTACACACACCACAGCACACTGTTGTTCATCTGCACAATCTGCAGGTGGAGAAAATCATAGCCCTTGTCTCTATCAGGTCCCCGTATCATGGCTCCAACAGTGAGCAGAGGGAAGCTGCCAGTGTAGAATAATTAAGACCTCTGTCGAAGTGACAGGGTCAATAGGAGGTATGCAGCACAGCAAAGCTCCTCTCTCAGCTGCTTCCTCTGTGAGCTGTCACGGCTCGAGCGTATTTATAGCATCCTGGCAAGAACTCGCACTCTACTCTCCGCTCCACCTTGCAGACAGATGTCACCTTCAAGCCACCATATCTGGGACAAAATACAACGTTGTCAGCATCTGAACAAGATGCAAAAACATGCACTTTCGCTCTCTCTCTCTCTCTCTCTTCTCTCTCTCTCTCACACACACACACATAGAACCCAATCAGCACAACAACAGGAGTCTGAGGACATCATCAACAACTCCTCCTCCACACTGACTTTAACCAGGCAGGCAGTACTCTAGCACTCCCACTAGACCAGGCTTATTTAAACGATAGCATTGGCTCACCTTTCTGCCAGTATATTGAATGTGTGGTCTTGGCTATTGTTTTTCAAAACAGCGAATGTGTTTCAGAAAAGGAAGGAAAGGAAGGAAAGGGATATTTTTAAAACACTAGCGAGGACTCCACCGATCCCCACGCCAAATCCTTGTTGACATCCACTGTTGCTCCGAGGTGATGACTCTGGTGACTTGATGATTCAATCATACAAGTCTTTCTATGCTAGATCGTCTTTTCTTGCTTTGCCATTAATAGAATCACAATAGCATTTCTGTGTGACACGTCCCCGAATCTAGCGCATGCTATTTAAACAGCCACACTGATGGTGTTCGCCTCACAATAATATAGTTCAATATAAAATGAATTTAAAAAAACAGGCTACACTGAACATCAGCACACCAAGGACCTCATTTTTTATTATTATTTATATCAATGCTGATGCCTACGGCTGCAAGCATGAGACTTTTAACTTGATTCATCAATAAATAATATATCTCAGTGTTTTCTAATCCTTGTGTGATGTAAACAAGGCAAACATGGCCTCACGGCACACAACAGAGGGACTCCCAAACATCATTTGAATTTCAACGCAAAAATATATTTAGAGAATAAACACAGGGAACAGTGTAAACTGTGTGTGTGTGATGTAGTTGTAGAGTGTGTCTGTGGCTCAGATAAGAGACATCTGTGGGCCTGTGTGAAGTAAGCCTGGCTGACTGAATGTGTTGACATAGCTTTAATTCAGCTTGATACCAGACACCAGTAGTCTGTCTGAGCCTCTGAGCGAAGGGGTGTTAACCTCTCAGAGATTCCCAAAATACACAAACACCAAGCCTGACTGGTCAGTAGGGATTAAAATAACTTTTATGAGTACCGTGTTCATACACTTTCCACACTTGCTACCCGTTAGCACTAGAACATATAAAATATCAAAGAGACACTTCATCAAGGAATCAGCCGTTTGCTTTAATGAGTTGCTACATGTTATTGAAGATGCAGTCGTCAGAATCCCAGTCAGCTCAGTGGGATGTTTTTGTCAAAGAAGCAATAAAGTTCACTTGGTGGGTACAAAGACATAAACATATTTTATTGCTAAGTGATGCAATTTATAAAGGTGGCTATGATATGATCCTTTAACCCTAATTAAACTGCTAATGTGTCAGGGCATCTGGTTGTGGTGTGTCCTCAAGGCACAGGTAACAAAGCCTGAGCCACTGGATGAAGTGTTGGTTACTCAATATGAGCATGCCTTGCGGGCCACAATCCTGTCACTGCCAAAGTGGGTTTCTTTTACTGCCACAGTGGCGATAATCAGCTGATGCCGGCTGTCAGTGGACGTGGCCACTGGACAGGCGGGGGAACAGCCTCAGAGGACATACAATCTTCCTGCTGACAAGCATCGCTAACCCCAGCTGCTCAGGCGACTCCTCTG
The DNA here is from genome assembly GCA_024372805.1 of Oostethus manadensis. Taxonomy (NCBI): domain Eukaryota; kingdom Metazoa; phylum Chordata; class Actinopteri; order Syngnathiformes; family Syngnathidae; genus Oostethus; species Oostethus manadensis. The sequence goes on from QODF01000038.1 coordinate 1,706,329, forward strand.
TCATAGGGTGGAGGGCGGTGGATTGCGGGGGAGATAGGCTTGAGGCGAGGTGGCAACAGGACCCCGTTGGGACTAGTGGGAAAGTACAAATGCCTGTACACCCCCTAACTAAAAAGCAGAGACTGGCCCATTCCATAACCAGAAAGTCAGAGGGCCTCAATAAAGCCCCCACATGATTGAACCAGTAGCTGCAAGAGAGATCTCGGTGTAATCGAGATAAGCCAACAATCAGGTGCTACATTGTTTAAATGCGTTATCTTAGATTATACCACTGCAGTGAAATATCACCTTACCCTTACATGTACTATACAAAATTACTTCCTATTGCAGTGTTCCCCGTGCATTAATTTACTTGTGGGGCTCACAACAAGTAGTTTCACTCGTTACCACATAATGGGACTGTCTGTGTAGCTTGTCATTAAAGCTCTCTACAGTAGATGGCATCATAAATGTGCTTCCCAACACACGCCCCAATTTCCTATAGTTGATGTAATCCACAAATCGTGGCAGCCCTGGTACCCACCCTTAACTTTGAATGAACAAAATTAATGCTTATTATGGACGCAACGCAGCTCACTTTTAAGTATACATTATCTTCCGTATTGTTATTGTTACACGGCAATCCCTTGTTTATCACAGTTAATTGAATCTATTTATAAATGAAAAATGCAGAGTCCCGTGGAATTTGACATAATGTGTCTGAAATGCTGTCATTGTGAGGAGAGGGAAAGTTTGGGTGTGGGAATATTTTGTCAGTGGACTGCTGACTCCTTGCATCTCCTAAGTGGAAGCTGGTAAGGTTACCTTAATTTAGCAAAGCCCGCTTGCGTGGCTGTGTGTCAGGCCGTACGAACGTGTTTACTCTGTGTTGTGTTTCACTGCTTGTTAATTAGGGTTGTAAATCTCTTTGTGTACATACATTGGTTATTCAAAAAGTGTGAATGATTGTTTGTCTATATGTGCTTGATTGGCTGGCGACCAGTACAGTGCATAAGACAGCTGGGATAGGCTCCAGCATACCCCTGAGAGCCTAGTGAGGAACAGTTTTGGACCCAGTATTGACCCCTGGGGTATGCCGCACAATATTTTTTTAAATTATTAATTAAATACTCTAAAGTTGATGTGGATATTTAATGGCTTACAACAGTATTTGGTTAAATTCAAAACCTCAGGAAGTTTAGAGGTTCCACTTTACTGAAATGTTGTTTTTGGTTGGTTTTCTGCATTTGCCTGAAAAACAAGTGGAATTCTGCATTCAGGTGGCGGATTTCATGTGGATGGCCGCAAACGGATGTGAATTGTATTCATAAATACCTCTCTCTACATGAAATAAAAAGAGTTAATCCCTATTAATTAATGTAAGGGTAGCTGTGACCACTGTGTGCTCGCAGACAGTCCACCTTATGTGTGGCGCTGACCCCCTGTGCATGATGACCTGAGGCTATTGAGCATGCTTGCGCACCCTGGGGGAGGAGGGGTGGTTGACCCGTCTATTTTGATTGCCGGTTAAAGAGCTCAACAGGATTTTTTTTCCTCCAAGAAATTAAGTCTCATGTCCGTGAGAGCAAAGAGCAGCTGGGAGGAGCAAAGAGTGAAGATCAAGTTAGCTCTCAAATGTGAGAATAAGATCCTCACAAATCTCCCTGCCATTTAACAGCACGCCAGACTCTCTCACTTTAGAAGCTCATTAGGAAACCAAAAAGTTGTATTTGCTGTGCAGTGGGAACAAGGCACACATTATTAAGAGCACTCTAACACTGCCATTAAACCGATATACCTTCTGCTTAGGAGGCTTTCACTGACTGACAATGAGGCATGAAACATGCTTAATAAACACAAATAACTTCTATCCCAAAGCTATCTTTCGCAAAGTAATGGAGTGAAATATTCCGCCTCATTTTACAGATCCCATGCCAACATTCTGCTCAGTTGCTGAACGACGCCCAGTCACACAGTCACACATTTTTGCAGTCAATTTCAAGTGTTGGGGTGCTGCTTGTTGATGTGTGCATATCCTCTCACATACTGCAGTTAAATTGCCAGTGAAGTGGTCTGAAGAGGAGCGCTCTCACTCTCAATGCTTTGCCTTCCCTATCATGTGAATTAACTCTCATATCATCTATCCATCCATCTATTTTCTATGCCTCTTATCCTGATTAGGGTCGCAGGGGTATGCTGGAGCCTATCCCAGCAGACTTCGGGCGGAGTACACCCTGGACTGGTTGCCAAACATTTACAGTCACATTCATACCTACGTACAATTTGGAGTTGCCATTTAACCTAACATGCATGTTTTTGGAATGTAGGAGGAAACCGGGGTACCGGGTGCCCCCGAAAGAGGGCATGCCTCATCGCACACTTAAGCACTACTGCCTCTAGTATCATTGCGTCTGCCAAGATTATTACGTGATTGCTGCTTCTGGGCTACCCCAACCAACCTAGCCTGACACCTTGAGAAGATCTATTCGCCACTATCTTGTGCAGAATAATGTTGGCTTGATAGACATACCTCTACTAAGCAATGTGTTTAAAAACTGTAAAATAAACCCCTGCAGGTGGTCAGCCTAACTGCTTGGTTTCTAGTGAGTGAGAAATATATTAAACTGAGAGACAGCTTATAACAAAATATTGTACAGTAGCATTCTTTGCAGATATATTATTATTTGTATGTGCCATCACTTGATAAAATAACACTGAATTTCATGATTTAGTGGATTAGGTGCTATTTAAAACTATTTGGCAGAACGATCATATTTATTTCATGACCAACCACCCAAACCAGACTTTAGTGCCCAAGTGAGTGCATCCTTAAAATAGGGAATCCACTGTATTTTCTTACTTTTTCCATTTTATCCACCAGGTCCAGTCCGAACCCCAAGAAAACCTTTAGTTTCCACTAATGATAAAACTTTCCCCTAACACCAGTATTTCTTTATGATTAATCTGGTGCTTTAAATAGCAAAGAAAGCTCTTCATTAATCGAAGTAGACGAGGTCTTGAGATGTGGCCCTATACTAAAATTGCAGTGCTGTATAATGTATACCTTGTGCTCCTGATCAGCTCCCCTTGTGACCATGTTTTTACATTATTAACATGTTAGTGAAGGCAGTGTATTAACTTGACATTTTGAGCAAGATTAACTGGTTAATATATTTGTAGTAAATAAGTAACTCTGGTCAAATTTTGATACATAGTTTATTTGAATAGATGAGTATTCATTATACATATCTTTTCAGTTGGGTGTTAGGATCCTTCAGTTTGAATGGCTTGTGTTGGAGTTGAGCTTGAGTCAACTTGAGCTCCACGTTGCAATCGCTATAATTTAAGTCTGCATATTCATTTTACACCAAAATGAAAAGGAAATTTAACAAACATGATAAAGCCGTATCTAAGGTACACAAATACATACAACCAGTGACAAAGCCTCATTTCTGGGGAATCCCTACTCTCACATCATTGCAGGGATTGAAACAACAATATATATTCAATTTTCACAATTAAACACACTTAATGTACAACATAGTCGTCACATGTACTTATTCATATAACTCACACAGCAATGATATATGCCATGTCTCCTTCCTTCTTTCTGCTCTGGCTGTGCGCTCTGCGATAGGAGGCGTTCAGGCACACTTGTAATTGTGGGTGTTAGGCGCTAATTGGTTTTCCTTTTTATGTTCCCTCCATGACAATTGGCCCATTGACCCAATGTACACCACTTTGGGAACGTAGAGGTTAAAGTGTGTAAAATATTACAGTGGAACCTTTGTTAGCATCATTAACTTTTCCAGAAGGTCCAACTCTAACCAAAACAGATGTTAATTGAATACATTTTACATAATAAATACAATTTAAATCCAATTAATTCATTCTGGAAAAGCAAACATGTTTATCACAAACCACATTTTCTGTTCAAGTTTTACATGCTGAAAACAATTTGAAATCCATAACAGTAAATATAAATGATGATTGAAAGCGATAAATGAACATTTAAAATAACTTTTACTTTCATTGAAGATGTGATTCTTGATGTGACTGAAAACAGGCAGAGGGTGGTTGATCGTGCTGCCACATCATGTCTTTGGGAACAGTTACGTCTTCAAGGAAGGTAACTGTAACCTTAAATGTTAATTTATCATTTTCATTCATCATTTACTGCATGCATGTAGAATTGTTTTATGCATACTGTGTAACATTTTATTGTCGTCCCTCGTTTGTTGCGGTTAGTTGTTCTAAACTATTGAAAGCTGCATTTGATACTGTTACATTGATGAGAATCTAAGGTACTGTATATGATATTACCTCAACACTGCTTGGAGTCCGCCATGGCATGTCCAACATGATAGAGTGAAAAAAAAGTTCTCCGTCCATGGAAGCGGTAAGTTTTTGGCTTCTTACTTTGTACTTCTTCCCCATTCTGTTTGAAACACACACTAATAAGAGAGTAAAGGTAAAAAGATGTGAAGTATATTTTTAAGTTATAGTAGGAACCATATAATATATGTATGAATAAGGGGTGGGAGTAAATAAGATTGTCTTCTTCCCACTCTTTTTCGAGTTAAATAATTTTCTGTTTATAAGTGTATTTTGATTCGTATGTATGTATGTATACTGTATTAATTTTCTACAGTGTATATTTATTGTATGTATTTATTATTTTATGTGTTTATTTTCTCACTAAAGGGGTGTTATTTCGTGTCAACAAGGTTCTAATAATGATAAAGACCGAATTTAGAAATTGATAAACAGGTTTTCTGTGCTTTAACTATGAAATAATATATTATAATTCAATCTTACTTTGTGGAAATCCATCTGTCGTGGTCGTGCCTGGTACTAATTAACCGCGATAAACAAGGAAATGACTGCATTGCCCTTCACTGGGAATTACCAGTAATATATCCATTAAAAATGATGTCCTCTTGCAATAAGTTACATGTTGTTGTACATTTTTGTAAGAATTAGCCATATTGTAAGAGAGGAAGTGACAAAGGAGCAGAACCTTCAGCACTAATGTAAGACAACATTTTCTTCATTTTGATTCATCGTTTACTAGTGATAAAACAGAAATGGCTGATCTGAATTCTGATTATATAAAGGAATAATTACAGCTTGTTTTATAACAGATATACATCTATCTGTATTATTGCACTGTTAACATTTTGCACCCTTCAGATAATGACAACACACATTGGTCCAATATCATACACTTCAGTTTCATACGGCAGCATTTTCTCTTTGTCTCTTTTATCAATTATATGAAGATGAAATCTGACAAGAGATGCTCTGGGGGTTGGACAGTCACACATTATTATGTCTGCTTGTCACACTTCAAGATAGTAAAGATGAGCGACTGTCGTGAAACTTCTCTCTTTGTCTAGTCATGCCAGGTTGGCTGCCTTATGTCTTGTTCAGGTTTGGACGACATCTATTTATTCAGTGTCGAATCTTTAGTAACTCTCACTGGTAATTACGAGACGAGCCCAACTAAATTACTGTCAGAAAGGTAGATGTGAAGTGATGATTTACGAGGAGTTATACAAAATGAATTAAGATGTGATCAATAGCTTTGGTTCAGGTAAGGTAGAGAAATATTAGTCCCTCATTGCCTGCTTAATTGTAATCGTTAAAATCACACTTGTTCTTGGAACTAAGTAAATTGCGATGTGATTTTATCCAATTCTTTGCACGGATATATGATCACAAAAGTGTCTCCTATTGCTGTTATCATTGCTTTGATAATGGGTGCTGCAGCTTAACACACTTTCACTGGCCTCTGTCTCGTTTCCCACTGCACATGGAGGGGAACGTTTTGTTAATTGGACATCCAGAGCTGCTAACAATAAGCTATGCAAGGCGAGATTTGCCTTGAAGAGCAAGGCTAAGGGTTTGCAAGAAGAGGAGTTATAATTGGCCCTTAGATGAGGAGCTCAAGCCAGCTGTACGCGTTCAGACTGTGACAGTGGACTCATATTCCCTTTTTCCTTCGTGAAAATGAGCTCAAGATTCACAGCCTCGGGAGACATAATACATGTCACAGCCTACAATAATGGTTAATTTGAAATCATGTAGCACCCCACTCTCTCACCATCTACCCCCCTCTATGCCGCTTCCTCTCTCTCTCCCTCTGTCGCTCTGAAATAACCCATCCTAAAAGTGGTTTTCATCCAATTCTGCCTCCACCCCCAGCCCACCCCCACACACCATTAGTCCCATCCCTCCATGCTCTAACGACCAAATGCATTTCCTAGAATTTCTCTGTAGCAACCATTATTTTCCTGGAGCTAATGTTTTAAATTCAATTGCAACAATCCATATACAGGCCAAATTACTGTATCCCATTTTAAGCAGGCTTCCCAACACAAGAAAGCACATCTGTGGAGCAAAGATAAAAGCAGCTGGCTCACCGTATATACAAACATTTCCAAACAACCATCACAATCAACAATCACCATTTGTTCATAATATATATATTCACACAAAATGCCTCGACAGTATACAACCTCCTCCGCCGCTTTTTGAACACACTAAAGGGAATGCTGGTGAGCATCCTGATGCATATACCTGTACATTACACATGAAAGCACTCACTCATGCACAACCTGCATTGCTCTCTTTCCAGCTGTAGGCAAACAGAAACAGGGGATATTAATGTTTCACAAAACAGTGTATCTATGTCTGTGTCTCTGCTTTTTTTTCAAGGCCACACCGCCAGAGGGAACGCGTGGGAGGGGTTTGGTGGAACGTTGGGTGTTCAGACACAGACAATATTTTCCCCATCTACCGTGCCTCACTGCATCACTGCTCGCCAGACTCAATCACATGTGCGCTGTGCTTTCATGAATTAATAACAGGCACTTTGGAGGGCTGGCAGGAACATGGTGACCACATGCTGATGGAAGTTTAATGAGCAGCACGGGGACTGCGCTGCCATGGCACCAGCGGGTCTCCCTGCGCAATAGGCCATGTCCCCCCGCCCTCCCTGCAGAGCCCTAGTGTTTGGGCTCCCATTACCTAGATAAATATATCTGCCCTGTGGATCAGCTCACAGTCCCAGTGTCTTCCTCCTCCCACCCGAGGGATGCTATCACGACCCTGATTACTCTGCCCTGCCCTTGGGAGAAAGGCTGCCCTGGAATCACAAGAACACAAACATCAGTCTCAAGTAACCTCTCTGCTAAATATCAAGTCTAGCCTCTCTGCTAAATATCAAGTCTACCATGACAGTAGCTGAGCCACAGCATGACATAAGTTCAGGGTGGTCCAGGCCCTGACCACTAAAAGGTGTGGTTCAATAGTGTTTCCAAATGACAGCAATTACCTGAATTGGATCACATTTAGATTCAGGCAGTAACACATAGTAATTACAGAGGTCAGTATAGCTAAGAGAGTCATCGCTTCTCACTCCAGATGTCTATCTCCCTCTTCAGTGTTGCTCTCGTTCTTGTTTTCTAGCCGTACTCTCAGGGGACTCTCCGCTGATGAGCCTCTGAGATGCAACACGCTCATTGATTTGAGAGTAGCCACAGACATCGATTACAAAACGGCCAAGGTAGCAGAGCACAAAGCACCCTGTCCGTCTTAATGACTCGATCAAATGCATCACACCTTCTCAACTGACCGCTCCAATATTGAATAGGTTCCAGACCAAATACACTACACACATTTCCACTCAGATGCATTCTCTGCTCCTTCTTTACTTTAATCCAAAGGCTGTGACGCGATCATCAACTTACAATAAATACAGCGGTGATTAGACATAACCACAAAGCTAGTAAAGGTTCACTCTAAGCAGAATCATTTCAGTCCAAAGTTGTGATTTAAGTAGTATTTCAATTTAATTAACCTTTTTAACAAGCCCACATAAAACATTTTAATTGGGAAATTGAGCAAACCAACTAACTAGTTAGCCGCTGAAAGCTATTTTTATCCTACGCATTATTAGTAATTTGTTATCAAAGTTAAAATACAGTTTAGGTTATGTGATAATAAAGCCAAAAATGTGCATCGGAATAATACACAGTCCAGCATACATGTACGACGTAATTATTTCAGTGCAAGATGGCAACACCCTTGGTGTGTCGCTACAGCAGCATAAGCTTCTTGAATAAACTTTAGGATTGTGAAGGATAAACCGATTCGAGAATAAGGCTGATAGCAATCAGCCGTAAATCTTTAGATCAATTAAGGATGGAGATGTGCAGCAAGTAATGCAAGAGAGGAGTGTCGTTGCAGGAGCCTGTATTGCTGGCGGAAAGATCATTGCACGTGATCCATAGCATGGCCAGCCACACCAACAGAGCCTAGATTGGTAACTTTTATGCTTTGTAACTAGATTGCTTTAAAATGTTGACCTTTGTTACCTATCTGGGGTGTCGGTAACAAACATTATGCTCAGTCTGACATGTTACTGTTGTTATGACATTTTGAGTATGGGAGTGTTTACTTTTCCAAGCAAACACAACATTGTCATTGCACCCATGTAACAAATACTTCTACTTACTTGCTTGGAAGCGATGTGGCATTATTTGAGGCACTGTTTATTTATTTTATATTATTGATTGGACTGAAGGTTAAGAATTCTGTTGTTTTATTGTTATATTTTAGATAGACAGACAGATAGATATGTAACAAGTATAAACGAGTATACAAGTATAAAATAGAAATATACAATTTAGAATGGAATCCCATCAAACGAAAGACGTTCATTCAGCCAGCCTTGATTGGTTTGTCTAAACAGTAACTACTTGTGTCTGCATTTTGGGGGATATGGTGCTCTTTCACACATTTGACAATACTGTAAGAATGCCACTTTCATGTAACTGACATATTTATTTTTATGAATAAATAATAATAAAAAATACTAATAATAATAAATTAAAATTTATGTCTAAATATCTACATCAACAGTCATTAACTTTAGAATTGAATCAAATCGAATCAAATCATTTGTACAATGCAGTGAATCGTATTGAATTGTTTTTGAATAGTAACCCAACCTGTGTGTCTAGATTCGGGTCATCAATCACAAACAGAGTTACATCCCTAGCAAACCTGTGACAATCCAACTCCCCAACTTGCAGCAAGGTGAACACAAGTTAACATATAATCCTAAATCATTACTGTAATTACAACAGGCAAGCAGTGTGACTTCTGTAGATACAGCTTGGATGAGCAAATTTTGCCTGCGGAACATCGACGCCAAGTGTCATCATTATCCGCTTTAGCGGCGCAAGGGGGCTGCCTCACAAAAGCGCAGTTGTATATATTAATTATCATTCATTTATGGTCAATACTTGGCCAGTACATGGTCAGTACAGAGCGAGTGGGCATAGCATAAGGTGCACCACCCCATTCCATGCTTTAAGAGAGTGTCAAAAGTAAACATAAACAACTTTTGTCTTAATTACTCTAGTTTATTCGTGTGGGACCCATAATAGTGTTGATAGACAATATTGGGCTTGTTAGTTAATTGATAACATTCACACTCCCCACCCATATATATTTTATTTAGTGCAATTCTTGGGTATATGTTTATGTGCAGGTACTGCTGGAATATATCAATGGGTAATTATTGAAACAGCAGGTTATAATGTTTCATAAAGGCATCTTGAACCCGAAACAGGGGTCCTGTAACATTCAGTAGACCATGCGCAGCCTTTGTCGTCACATGTGCGGCACTAATTGTTGATTATATAACATTATTGGTGATTGCTGTGTGTTACAAGAAAAACAAGGCTTAGAACTTACAATGTTGGTGATTAACAAGTTTATTTGTGCGTACAAGCCCTTTAGTAATGTGAATATAATACAAAGTTCTGGTTTTGACATATTTGTGAACATGTAGGTTCACAGGTATATGGTGGTCATGTGGAAACGATGTCATGGGTTAACGCATCTGTTTTTACACACCCGATGATCCCTGATATGTACTGTGTATTGTATGAATGTGCATTTGCGAATCCATAATATGTGTACATAATGTTCTGAGTTAGTGAAGTTTCATGCCTCGTAATAAGCCGACCATGTGCAGCCTTTGTCGTCACGTGCTGTAATAGTTGCTGGTGCGCTGTGTGTTGCAGTAAAATGCTTCCTTGACACTTGGTTGCCAGTTGTGTACGGGTAAAGGGATGGTTCAGAATTTATGACATGAAGTTGGATGACATCAACCATGTAGTACATCAACAGTGACTTTCCCCCCACTTTGTCCCAAAACAGTTTTCCATGAAAAAGTCAAACCTCACAATCGGTGTTATTTTCTCTCTGTTGGTATTATTGCACGCTGCCGCCAGCTGTCAGATGTTGCACACATTTCCATCACCTGCGTCACAGTGTTTAAAGACTCGCTGTTTCTATGCTGTTGTTATCGTTGGAAGTATTGTTAGCTCCTTTCGGCTATGTGAAATCAATGTGCCTAGGATAGAAGTTCAGGTAATATTTAAAATGATTAAAATAAGGCTATGGTTGTCAAGGGGAGGGAAAGACTGCACAATCTAGGTTGGGAGTGAGGTCTTGTGAGAAATTCAAGTATCACGGGGTCCTGTTCACGAGTAAGAGAAGGTTGGAGAGGGAGGTTGACAGGCAAATTGGCACAGGGTCAGCAGTAATAGCGATGCCATCTCCGGTCCATCTATGTTCTCACCCTCACCCCTATGGGAATGTGCTTTGGGTCAAAATGGGAATTTTTGTAGGGTGGCTGGACTCGGTCATCCGGGAAGGGCTCAGACCAGAGGCGCTGCTCCTACACATTGAGAGGAGCCAGTGAAGGTGTTGCGACTAGCCCGGATAACTCCTGGACGCCTCCCTGGTGAGGTGGTCCAGCCATGCCCAGCTGGTAGAAGGGCCTGGGGCAGAACTAGGACAGGCTGGAGGGATTATGTCTCACAGATGGCCTGGGAATGCTTTAGGGTCCTCCCAGTGGAACTGAAAAAGGTGGCCGGGGACTGTGAAGTCAGGGCTTCCCTGCTGAGACTGCTGCTTCCTCAACCCGGACCCGGATAAGCAGAATAAAATGGAATGGAAATAAGGCAAAACACATGTTACATGTTATCATAATGTACCTGTTAATGCATGATTACAGCATGTATATAAAACGAGGGCTCTAGGGTCGAAATAGGTGTGTCCCATGACGTGCATTGTTAGCTCCCTCACGCTAACTCGTTTTCTCTTTTTAGAACGCACAGAAAAGGGAAAGAAATATGTGTTCATGTTTTACATAAAGTAAATTCCATACAAAAGTGCAGTTTTCCTGGAATTAGCCGTAACATCCACACCTCTTCTCTGTGGCATTCCAACTCAAGTATGAGTGATATGACTCCGCCCACCGCACAAAACACAACACTCAAACATGCATTATTAGAAAGTGTGTTTCTGCATTTGTATTCAAGGAGTAACTGCTGGCTTTTGGAGGCAGATGTAATACGCACTTGTAACGAAATGGGAGGGTCGCTTTGAATTCCCCAGTGCGCAGGGGTCCCTTAGTTTTCTAACGTCTTGCACCTTTTGCTCTCATGTTTATATAACAGCGCAGTCTCAATCATTCTCTCCAGCTGGTTGAAGGTTACTCGGGGCAAGAGAGGTAACAAATGGGCTCTGCGCGCCATCTGAGAACTAGCAGGCTGAAGGCTGGATAATGGCCTGTCATAATGGACAATATAGGCAGAACCCTCCTGAGACCAGGAAACCAAAGAACAAGTAGGCTGAATTATTCATGGTTACCATGGCGGCCCACACAGCTGCATTGCATTAGGCTCTTCATTAGCCGTGCCGTATTCTACAAAAAGCTTGAAACTAAAATATGACCAATATTTCCCATTGAGGAAACACATTATCATAAGCTCTCAAGGGGGTTTATTCCTGTTTAAATGTGCCTGAGTGCTGACCTTCCTCGTAACGGTAATAATGTGCTGGGGATTAAAATGTGATTCCATCCACGACAAGAGTTTCTCATTCTAAAGACGGCTGCACTGTGACAGCTTGGGCTGCTCTGACATTGCAGTCCTTTCCCACTAATAAGACACTTAACACAGGGCCCTCTCGCCACTCTTGTCTCCCTGAACACTGCAATGAGGCAAACACAAGTAGGAAGGAAAATTGCACTGTGGGTTAAATTTGCTTTGTGCAAATGCATCTGTCTGTCACATCGCATAAATGAGATAATAAAGTGCAGCAGAACAGTTGTTGGTGTTGTTTTCAATACTGTATGTTAATTAATGGAAGCAAATGGTTTGGACATTTACATTGAAATTCAAGGATATTAAACAACTATGGTCACACTTGTTTCTGAAGATGCTAATTTATTTTAGGGCTGTCAAATAATTAACAATTTTGGATTACATTTATTTATTTATTTATTTTCTGAGGAATCAGTTTAGAAATGAATGAATCTCCATTTGCAGATTTGACTGAAATATGTCAATTTTCATAGTGTTTTATTAATTTTACATATTTACATGTTAAATATGTTATATATTTATCACACTGTATATTTATTAACAACCCCAAGTGAAAATTTAAAGCATGCTAACACATATTACATACAATAACTCTGTAAGGGCCGCACGGTGGCTGAGTGGTTAGCGCATTGGCCACACAGTCAGGAGATCTGGAAGACCTGGCTTCAAATCTCCGTTGGGCATCTCTGTGTGGAGTTTGCATGTTCTCCCCGTGCGTGTGTGGGTTTTCTCCGGGTACTCCGGTTTCCTCCCACATTCCCAAAAACATGCATATTAGGTTAATTGGCGACTCTAAAATTGTCCATCGGTATGAATGTGAGCGTGACTGGTTGTTTGTCTATATGTGCCCTGCGATTGACTGGCGACCAGTCCAGGGTGTACCCCGCCTCTCGCCCAAAGCCAGCTGGGATAGGCTCCAGCATCCCCGTGACCCTAATGAGGATAAGCGGTACAGAAAATGAATGAATGAATGAACTCTGTGTAATTTATACTACCTTTTTATCCTTAGAAGATTAAATTGGGCTATCTTAGCCATTGCAGTCAGTGATCGTAAACTTCATTCCTTTTAGTGACTCAAGTTTTTGACTCTCTTGCTAAAGTGAATCGAATACTCAGTGCACTAGAGTCAGGTGTCACAGTGCACGTGTGCAAAAACAAAAAACCACATGGAGACTTCTATAGACATATACGATATATGCACTAAGCTAACACCTTATTTGACCACGAGACAGACGTCATTTATTTTTTGACTTCCCTGATTCTGATAGCTTAGAGGAAGTGTGGCGTAGTGCATCAAAGACGAAGTACTCTTATTATTGTTATTTCTACACAATGGATGTTCATTCATTTTTAATGCCACTTAATCTTCATTAGGGTCGCAGGAGTATGCCGGCATCTATCCCAGCTGACTTTGGCTGAGAGGCGGGGTCCACCCTGGTCTGGTCACCACCACCTTTTGTTGCATTTGTGGAGTGAATTAAAAGAATATCTGAGGTCCAGCCTTTGTCAAAACGTCACACCTAATTTATCTACATGTAGAACTGCAGAGATGGGCGTTAATGAAAGGTCATAATAACAGTGAAGTATCAAAAGGTGCGGGGTAAAATACTGCTACTGTTAGTACACTAATATCAGATATAAAGCAACATTGTCATGCTTCCTGATAATTTCATCTATTGTACTTGCTGCTAATCCAAGGGAAGGATTAATGCAGGAGCATGTAAACAATGCTGCAATTCACTGCATGTTGCACATGCATGTCATCATTTGAATAATAAGGGGCAACTTCAGTGGCCACCTGCAGCCCAGGAGGATGAACCAAACTATAAAATAGTAGTTTAAACAATTGAAGTGATCAGTTCAGTAGCTAATTATGTCTGATCAAATTTAAGCACAGGGTGAGATACTGCATTTAACAACAAGACACATGTATGATTTAATGTTATGGGAGCCTGACACATACACACCTAAAGTCTCATGCATACTACATGAAAAGTGGAAACGTGCCACCTCTATGCAGTCATGCACGCATGACCTTTCATACATAAACAAGTGCACAGATACAGACACAGACATCACTGTCACTCAATCACACCACCACACATGAATACACACACAGGATCCGATTTCAGGGGAAGCAAAATTATTAGCCCAGCTAAAACATGAGTGGTGATATAAAATACAATACATTGTCATTTTATTGACAATGGCCGCCTCAGAATGGTGATATTGATTCATTCACGTGCTTGCTGGTCATAGACTCAGCCATTAATTTTCTCCCAAAAAGATCAGAGGGTTTAATCTTGTGATGGTCCTGGTTGACTGTTATATCATTTAACCACAGGCATGAAATGTTCATGATTATACAAGCTCCTTTATTTTATTGAATAGTTTCCGAGCAAGTCTCGGATTGTATAATTTGTATTAGCAGCTGGAGTTTTTTCTGTTATCAAATTATTGTCATCAAGGTGTAAATCTTCTTCTTTTCCTTTTGGCTTATCCCTGCTTATCCCTTCGGGGGTCTCCACAGCAAATCAATTTTGTTCTGTTTGATTTGCATGTTTTAATTTGGGAAAAGTTTTACGTCAGATGTAAATAAACCAGCTGAAATATATAAATCTATTAGACAATCAATACTTTATTAGCATTTTATGCTCACTATTTGTTCTGTTAACAGATAACTTATACAATTTCAGTGGGCAGTGTGCAAGACCGCACAAAGAAATATGACAAACTCTACAAAATGTAATCAATTGCCTGTGGACTTCCACGTGTTGTGCCTTCACATCACCTGTGTGACAGGTCTGCTTGTCCTTGACACAATGTGTAATTGTTAAGCTGTACTACTCAGAGGTGATTCGAATAAAGTTCTTGTCACAATGGATATACACAAATTTTTCACTAATCCTCAGATTTGATATATGCCCTGTGATTCAGCAATACACCACAGCCAAAATCTATTGGGAAAAACATTTTCACTCTTTAATATTGGTAATCCTTTTTGAACGGTAAACTCCATCTGTAGTTTAAAGTGATGACTCATGCGAAGCATAATCTTAATCCTTTTTACGCAGCTTAGTCCTGAAACCAAGGGGAACACGGAAAATTGAAAGCTGCCATCAATGCCATAAACCGGATTCAGATACAAGCAGAAGGGCAAAATGTCATTCTCATACAAGGGCACTAAAGCTGCTCATGTGTGTCTCTCGTTGCAAGGCACTAATGCAGTTGTAATAATAATAGTAGTAGTAGTAATAGTAGTAGTAGTAATAACCACAGCCTCTGCATGACGAATAAAAAAATCCCTTTCCTAAAACGAAAAAACTAAACCTGGTGATCATTTAGTTGCGCAATAACGGCACAGCATTCTAAGTCAGTATGTTGTCTTAAATGTCTTAACTTGAACTGTGCATTAAAACGAGTTAAGACATTTTACTGTATTACTTTCATAGTATACTGTACATGTATGGTTTATTGGTGTCTTCAATAAGTGGTGCTGTAACACCTTTCAGCCTTTTTCTACTGGCCTTTTTCAGGTACAGTTGGCATCACAAACCGGTAGATATGCTACTTGTTTAAATGTATTTTAGCAGTAGATCATATTAAGTGGAAGACAAAAAAAAATGATTTGACTGAATATTCAAAAAGGCATTCAAAAAGGCAAATAATGTCAGGGTCTCTGACATTATTCATCAACTTTGCTTAAATATGTTATATATTGTTTGTAATGTTCTACATTGTTTGATTTTTGAAAGCGAATGGTAAATTGGCAAAAATTACATTTATAGTTTATAGTGCTACCTATGACAAAATAGCGCTCGCAGTTCAGCCTCAATTCAAATTCTTGTTGGGGTAGAATCTCGAATTGGTTCAATACATATTTCATGAACATAACAGTCATGCCAAAACCTTGTATTGCTACTAGATGTTCGCAATAGCCAAGTGATACTGTACAACAATGGACGAAGCAAGTGCATAGTGAATTAGAGACAGATGGATGGCGAGTTCTATTCTTTGCAGTGATAATTTCACTGATGATTGCTTCGATGGAACACCTTTACAAGAAGCATTTGGCTTATCAGTACGGTATAAACGCACAATGAAAAAGGATGCTATTCCACTGGTACACAGGAAAAAAGCAAGACAAGAAGAACAACTATTATGTCAAAGATGGCACAAGAGAGTAACGCTGAATCCCAATCTTACCTCTGGTCTTAGCCTTTCCCACACCCCTTAAAAACAAAGGCCAAATTCCTCCATCCATCCATCCATTTTCTTCCGCTTATCCGGGGTTGGGTTGGAGGGGCAGCAGCCTAAGCAGGGACAGGCGTCCCTCTGCCCGGCCACTTCGTCCAGCTCTTCCCGGCGGATGCCAAGGCGTTCCCAGGCCAGCTGAGAGACATAGTCTCTCCAGCGTGACCTAGGTCTTCCCCGAGGCCTCCTACCGGTTGGACGTGCCCTGAACACCTCCCCAGGGAGGCGTCCGGGAGGCATCCTAGTCAGATGCCCGAGCCACCTCATCTGGCTCCTTTCAATGCGGAGGAGCAGCGGTTCTACTCCGAGTCTCTCCCGGATGACAGTGCTTCTCACCCTATCTCTAAGGGAGAGCCCAGCCCCCCTGCGGAGAAAACTTGCCGCTTGTACCCGCAATCTTGTCCTTTCAGTCACTACGAAAAGCTCATGACCATAGCTGAGGGTAGGAAAGTAGATCGACCGGTAAATTGAGAGCTTTGCCTGAACCATGGACTCGGATTTGGGATTCTCATCCCAGCCGCTTCAGACTCAGCTGCAAACCGATCCAGTGAGAATTAAAGGTCACTGCTCGATAAAACCAGAAGGACCACATCATCTGCAAAAAGCAGAGACTGAATGAGACTGTGGACACCAAACTAAAACCCCTCAACGCCCTAGCTGCGCCTAGAAATTCTGTCTATGAAAGTAATGAACAGAATCAGTGACATTTATTCCAAAACAACAAACAACTGTAGTAAATAACATCTTACAAGAAGCACTGCAACAACATTTATACAAATAAAAGATGTATCATATATACATATGAAATACAAATAACAATGTAACAAACTCAACAAATGTTTAAACCTTCTCAATCATTATTTCTATGTTTAAAAACGTCCTTGTTTTGGCCTCTCTCTCCTAATGTCCTGTCTCAGATTATTTTATAAGAATGTCCACAATGGCATTTTGTTGCATTAGATTTTCCATACTGGGATTGCAGCTTTTGAATGGTACTGGAGTGCTGTGTGGTGTAGAAGAGGGCTGACTTCACTTGGCTCAGCATCTCCTAAGGGAAGGACAAATATGCACAATTGATGGATTAATATATGCGTGTAAACAATGTAATATGTAATATGTATGTGGAAAATTTGGTCTGTGACCCTAATGAGGATAAGCGGTATACAAAATGGATGGATGGACAATTGGGTATTCAGGCCCTTCATTGCTGGTATCTAATTATTCCATTAGCTTCTTTGTGTATTTAAGTGTTCTGATTAATATCAGCATTCCGTGAAGGATCTGTAGATGCTAAAAGTAACAATGGTTAAATGTTAATTGAATAAATTGTTTTAAATTTAATTCTAATTTAAGTGGGTGTGCTACACCAGTCTTGTGAATCCTAAGATGCAGAGGACGGAGATATGTGCACCACTGTTGCCAACTTTTCATTAAGAAAAGTAGCAATTGGCTGTGCTAGAAATTGCTAGATTATGTCATCATTTAATTTGCATATGATTTTGTAAAATGCTGTAATAAAAAAAGCATAACCTTGGCTCGCGCATGTGTGATTTATTTGCACTTCCGAACGCCACATCATACAAAAAATGTTATCTTCAAAAAGGAAACGCAGCAAAAAAAGGTTTTGGAACCACTGTACTAACGGATGTTTCACCTATTGGACTGGGACTATCTTTGTGTGGTAATGAGAAGGCTCAGTAAACCACATTAGTGAAGATAATTAAAAACTCTGGATAATAAGAGAGGCACAGAACAATCAAGCAGATAAGTTCGAGTCAACAGTCGTGGGTAGTCAATTCTTCTTCTTTATTTTACACTCCATTATACTGTAATGCAAATGACCTGAATAGAACATGGAAGAACACTGAAGATGCCTTTTGACTATATATTCAAAGTATACACAATAGAAAAAAGTACTGCTGTATCACAGATATATGGTATATTTATAATCTTGCTGTTTTCAAATATAATCATATTATCAAACAGTAAAATCTGGTCTATAACCCCACTTCAAAATGTCTGTCAAATAACTGCAAATATACCAAGCAGGTCCCTGACTGTGTCTCTTCACGTTGTATGGTGATGACTGTAGAGCCTGGTTAATTAGCAGTGAGCTCATCTTAGTGCTGAGTTGACAACATGCAGTCAGAGTGCTGATGACACATTCTTTCGACGGACATGACTCACCTCAGTCAACAATTCTCCTGAAATGTTCTTGTCTTATACTCCATAATGACTCGCTGAAGTAATTGCACTTCTTGTAAGCGGAGACAGACTTATGGTTTGCTGTGTTACGTGGTTCCGTCTTTGTGCCTGTTCACAGCGCCACACTGCGCTTAAAAAAAAACCATAACAAAGACACACAAATACCCCCAAAAATATTCTGCAGTTTACAAGCTGCAAGTAGTGAAATATGCAGCCTAAAATGGTAATCAAGCAGCAGAAGATGGAGTGAACGAGAAAATTGCGAGGGACTGGTGAAAAGCAGAAGATTCTCTAACATTCTCTAGCAATGAAGAAAACAATAAAAGCTAAAGGCTAAACACTAGATGGCAACAGCTAGAGGAACAAGTTCACAAATGGGTGCTTGACCACCGGGCTGCTTGGAGAGGCTTGTCAGACACATTCTTTCACAGACCTGCTTTAACAACTGTCCATCTTTATTATTGGTCAGTTTTCCAACAGTGACCTCCACACGGTTGAGAAACACTGCCCGGGGCAATTAATTCTATGGATCGCTAACATAGAATAGTTCGATCCTGTTTTGTTTGCACCACTGATTTAAGCTGATAAGCAGTGTGTTTTGCATTTTTTTTTGCAAACAATATAAACAGGGTACAAACTTGAATGCTACCCTAGTTGGTTTGACAGAGCCAGTGACAAAGCAAACTAGAAATGCATGGCCATGGATGAGCCCAACAAATCCCAGTAGAAGCTATTCAATTTACCTAAACATTGCAATATGTATTATCTGTGCGTACAGTATGTTTCTCTAGTGAGTGGTGAAGTCAACCATTTTGGCCCATGTTGTGATTTATGTACAGAGAACAGCTAGAATGCATTAACCAGTATCAAAGCAAGAGGGAAAATTATGTACATTTCCATAAAGTTCCAATGAGAGGTTATGTTTGAATAGTCAAAATCCTGGTGGGACTCCCATTCCAATGGCACTGGTAAACACAACCTTCTTCACTGAGATAATAATTTAATGATCTTGACAGTTAGACGTTTAGTTTCTTATCTAGTAATCAAGATAACCACAGGAGCTTTGTCGATAATGGTCCAACACAAATCATTTGACACATTGCCCCCTCCCCATCTCTATGAGGGCTTAATGTCTTGTGCATATTCATAGCTTTGTTAAATTTGCCATCAAAGTGGCTGGCAGGTCTCTGGTGCTAGCTGTGCCTCATTTTGCTCAATGAATCATTCATGCTGTTTAGCTCACAGTTGTTTGGGTGCATCTGGCTGAGGGAGGCACAAGGCTTGGCCAAATGGAGAGGCCACATGGCGGCTCCAGATGTTTTGCATTTGTATATGGCACAGCTCATAAAAAAACAGCCAGGAGTGCCACCCTGGAGTCCTTGCCATCTGGGGCAGACCAGAGAAAAGCAGCCCATCTTCCCAGGTGACTCTATGGTGTGCTCTTTTGAAAACAAATGAGGTACCTACAGTATGCAGTTGTCGGTACAAGGAAATAGAAACCATCGGTCCAGTCATATACTGCAGATTCCAGGTTGTAGACTGAAAAGAATGACTTTTGCCCGACAGTGTGAATCCACAGGAAACTGTTACTGGCTGGTCATAGACAATCACAATGTATAACACAAAATAAACTGGAATTTTGAGCTACAATACCACTACTACAATCTGGCCCATTTGAGATTTTCAATATTTCAAACGCAACGAAATGTTCTACATACAAAACAGTATTTACCATCTTCCCTAAAACTGACAATACCTGCTATGTATGTCCGGTAACAAATCAACTTTGCTCCTCTAAGGTCAGTAATAAAAGGAACATTGATTTCTTCTCGTAGATCAGTAATAAAAAAGAACATTGATTTCTATGTTTTATCACTGTACAAGATGATGCCGCCCGCTCTGAAATAAAGCCACCCAAAAAAGAGATAGGTCTCTCTCTTTTCAGTTGATGTATGAATATATCACAACCAGTATCTGCTACTCCAATCACTCCTGTACCACTGAAAATGACATCACTGACCCACCACCACTTTGTTGCTGTCACGAGACCAGAAGTGAGCTTTGACGGCAAACCAACATCTGAATATTTCGACGGACATGACTCACCTCAGCCAACAATTCTCCTGAAATGTTCTTGTCTTATACTCCATAATGACTCGCTGAAGTAATTGCACTTCTTGTAAGCGTAGACAGACTTATGGTTTGCTGTGTTACGTGGTTCCGTCTTTGTGCCTGTTCACAGCGCCACACTGCGCTTAAAAAAAAAACCCTGACAAAGACACACAGATACCCCCAAAAATATTCTGCAGTTTACAAGCTGCAAGTAGTGAAATATGCAGCCTAAAATGGTAATCAAGCAGCAGAAGATGGAGTGAACGAGAAATTTGCGAGGGACAGGTGAAAAGCAGAAGATTCTCTAACATTCTCTAGCAATGAAGAAAACAATAAAAGCTAAAGGCTAAACACTAGATGGCAACAGCTAGAGGAACAAGTTCACAAATGGGTGCTCGACCACTGGGTTGCTGGGAGAGGCTTGTAACCAGTGCAGTTATGTCTCCACTCTCAGGTTGGTGTCAAGGCAATGAATATAGAGGACTTTGACTGGGGTTATATGTTACATTAATATATGACCTATTAACGTTACATTTACAGACACCTATTTAGCCTGTTATTCGGCATGGTATTGTTGTTACTACAACTTTATAATAAATACATTTATTTCTCCCCAAAATGCAACTTTATTGTCTAGTGCAACTTATATATGTTTTTTTCCTCTTTATTGTGCATTTTTGGCTGGTGTAAAAAAACAGGTATAATCATTATGAAAACAATGGTTGGGTGCTGAGCTTCACTTTTTCAACATAGTTTTGTAATATCTGTCAGGTTGCATTATTCCGAGTTCTTGTCTGCTCGTTCTCCGCAGGCTCTTTGTGTCCAACCCCACACATCACACCCATTCCCAGATCGCTGCCAGTCTCAGTATAATCATTATTTAGTCCTTTTGTAAGAAAGCACTGTCCCAAATTACAAATTAATCTTTCATACGTTTGCAAGATCTAACCCTGTGTAATCCCATCTGTATGAGACACAACAAAGAACAGCAAGAGCGCAGATGAATTATTCAGTCATCTCTCATGAAAGCCTTTTGTTATGTTTGCCATGTTTCACTCTTGCAAGGAAAATCCATTGATCCTTGGCTTCTCTATAACAAAAAGAACAAACAAGTGACATCACATGGCCATACATTTTGACGTACTCTCGACATATCTGCGGAAAATTAGCCAACAATGAGGCAACAAACATTATGCCTAAGTGCATATCTGTACACACATTACGAAGACTCGCTCACACACATTCATATGCACCCTGCATTAAACACATTTATGCTCTTAACTAATAGCTGCGAGTGCAACCTCAGGGAAAATGTTTCAAGTAGAACACGGGCTGAGAAAAAAAAAAAAAAAAGAACACGGGCTGAGACACACGTGCCTTGCCAGAAATCTTTTATCCATAGTGGTATAATCTAATAGGCGTGTGTTCGTTTGACATGAAAACAGCATTGTTAACAAGAAAATGCTTTAAATCACAAGCTCAGAGTAAATTTACTATCAAATATTCATGTGGAAAGTGTGTTTGTGTACCGAGAACAAAAGGCATGGTGTTATACATCGACGGGCTGGCAGTGCTGCAGGACTCTCCCTACTGCAGCTGTGATGCACAGTGTATGTATGGGTGAGGGGGGAGAAAGGGGGAGGGAGAGAGTTTTTATTTATAATGTATACGCCTGCCGAAACATGAGGTGCTGGGTCTGTTCAGGTTGTGTGCATAGCACAGTATGGTTGGTCTTCACCTCGATTCACCTTATTTTCTTTCAAAGCTTTCCTCTTGTTTGGAAACATGAACTTAATGGATAAGACAGAATTTGACAAGACAGGGAACAGAAAGTGACAGCCTTGTCACTTTGGCTTTCCATTTGGTGTTTTTAAACTGCTGTACGTTATGAGGATGGAGAGCGCCCCTTTTCCCCTACAAGTACCTACGTAGCTCTACTTGCTAATGGTGCTAGTGGCAACAGTTTCTGTTATATGGCCACAAGTGACAACAATAAACAGACACAATGTCAGCCTAGGCGGTTGTTGTGCCTTGGCTCCCTGGAAGCTGAAGCGTTATAGTCCCCAGTCTTCGCTTTGTTGCAGCAGTGCTCTCAGTAAATTTGGCCAGCCAACAGCTGCCAGTGAGCTAGTACTGATCTGTGAAAAATCATTAAATGCAAAACTGTACCAGATGGGGCACCCGTGCCTTGTTTTGTTCTGATCAGGTGTCCCTTTTTCACTTTTCACAGCTGCTTTGTCATGACAGGAGGGGCTACAGCTGATTGTGCGTACTCGACTGTGCATTGAGCGCTGTTGTTTGCTCAGATTGCCTGCTCTCTGCCTGTCAGCGCCAAGCGGTGATGAGCTGGTGGCCCGCTCTGTGCACTGTTAATCCTGACTGTTCTGCTTTGTCAAAGCTGCTGTTTGAACAATGGAGCTGTCTTCTTGTCTGCTAATTTAGGAACAAACATTTGTCTACGCAGCAAACAAGCTCTCCTAGGAAGTGCTATTAATAGGATAATTAAGCAGACGTAATGAGCAGGATTACTGCTAATTATGACAAGATTTGTTTTGGCATTTGCCTGAGAAGCAGCAGAGTGGTAAAGTCTGCACAGAAGTTCATCACTGTACTGAGCGAGCAAGCACCTGAGTAAACAAGCTGGGGTGCATTTGGAGGGTTAGGGAGTGTTGTATGCATATGTTCAAATGTGTGGGGTGGGGGAGTAAACGGGGGGCAGACAATAAAAAGTACCACAGGCATAAAGACTGTTAATATGCTTGTCACAGTTTGTTCGGGTTGCTAACTCCTTGAAAAATTAATTAGGGTCACCTTGTTGGCAGGTCCAACCAATCTGAGTATTTGGGGGAGGGGGGGGGGGGGGG
>QODF01000038.1:1729762-1767423 GCA_024372805.1 Oostethus manadensis
TTATTCTGTAAAACTAATTTTGTAAAATTTGACACATAATGTAATTTCATTTGATGTATGTTTTAAAGCAAGTGTCACCATCCTGTCAACTGCGAGCTACTAGTCAGCCCTACTAGTGTGTCTTGGGGCCTGTGCTTCATTTGGCTCATTTGTCATTGTATCACGCCAGAAACAAAATACAAATTTTAAGAACAGCAAAAAAGGTAAAACTAAGCAAAAGGCACAATGAAAAAAGACTGAAATGTTGCTGCCAACAACCAACAATAGCACTTAAAAGCTTTGTGTTTAAAAACAAAGTTTTAAATATCATATATATCACTTTTTACATTTCTATTTTTACAAAATAATCAATAATAATTGCTCCAGCCGCCTCAAAAGCGGTTGTACAAATTATAAATAATATACCCACACAAAAGTAATATGGTCATTAATGACAACATAATCATTGATTTGTTCATGAATGTTAAAAAAAACAATGAGAAAGTAATAAAACCAATGATAAATGATAATGACCACATAACGAGGTGAGCTTGATGGCGGAGGAGGAGGAAGCAAACAGAGTTTTTACAGAGGGCAGAAATCATATGTAAGTTTACATACTGTAACTTCATTTAAATGAATACAGTACATTACATATTAAACTTAACACTCTGGTTTTTTATATTTTAATTTTTAACAATAGACGGGAGCTTTGCGGTTTGTTGAACAAAGGCATGTCGTGATTGGCCATCATTATAAGGTTTTCGTAAGTTGAGGTTCCACTGTATATAGAAACCCAGTACACCCATCTTGCAATCGAAGAGAGTGGGCTGTACAAGCCACGTACGATTCCCACACATATGAAATCTGCTTTGTTTTTTTACCAAATTGTGTTTAATTTTTTGCCACATTCCGTTTTCTTAGTTTTCAGTAATATCAGTTGGTCAGAACCGTGAAACATTCCACAGGCAAGGCTTAGCTTTCTCATCAAGGGCCACCTACGACACACTCCCTTGTCCTTGTAATCTCCAACAGTGGTTCGTAGATGAGGAAAGCTGCTCCCTCTGCATCACCCATAATGTAAACCTCCAGCACATACTGTCACCCCGTAAAACCGCGTTCTATCAGGTGCGCTATAGATGACGCCATGATCAGGTCCTGAGAAAGCTAGCCGAGGTGCTGGAGAAGTGTCGACAGGGCAACAAAAAGTCACCACCAGTCGTGAACCACAGTAATTTTGTCACGGAAGGTGGGGAACAAAAATACCCCAGACCAAGAAAGATACCAAGACCATTTTCACCTGACCAGGAGTGGGACATGAGAGTTGAAACTCCGATTCCCAACAGAGATCACACCCACGTCCCTACATCCTGACATAGTTGTTTGGTCTGTCGACGCAAGGTCAGTGCACCTTATTGGGCTGACAGGAATAGAGGCTGCCTTTGAGCGCAAGAAGGTCAAGTACACAGAGCTGGCTGCCGAGTGCCGGCAGGCTTGCTGGAAAACTACCATCTACCCAGTTGAGGAAGCATGACGAGGCTTTGTGGGTCTCTCAATCGTACACCTGTTGAGGGACGCAGAAGTGACCGGTGGGAAACTGAACAAAGCACAAAAGAACTGTCGGAGGAGGCAGAAAAGAGCAGCTTTTGGCTCTATAGAGAAGGAAGCAGAGGTGCCGGGGAAAGAACAACTAATCCCAACAACAGCTGCAGGCGGAACACCTGTTGGCTGCAGGGAGTGATTAGCCTTATTTGTTAGATGTCACTCAAACCAAAAAAGGTAAATAGGATGAAAAGTATTTTAAAAATCTTACCAGGTTTGGTTAGCATATCACCAAAACGCATAATTACAATAACCCAAGTTGTCTTTTTTTAAATCCAGATACCTTTACTTGTTTTTTTATTTAATTTTAATTAAATAAATAAAAATTAACATTTTACTTTGAAATTAAATGTCTCTTAACATTGAAGGTGTGTCACTTTTCCCTTCCAACAACAAGAAAGTGTTTATAGTTAAACTTTCTTTTCTAAATATGAATTTATCCGAAACATGTCTTTGGGAGTGAGGTTTTGCTCCCCTACAACTATGGAAAAAAAGGAAAACGCAGATCTGGTGCACTTATTGTAGTATTATTAAAAGCTTTGATGTCATTCTGGCACGTGACAAGAGATTAAACAATTCTGTTCCGTCTTGGAAGCACAGTAGTTGAAGAATTAAACCGCAGGGTGACTTTAACCAAGACGACAGAAGATTCAATCAAAAACTGACAACAAACAAGCCTTGTGGAGGTGAGGGAGAATCTTAATGCGATTCTAGCTAAAGCTCAGACAGTGAGCCGCCTCCATTAAAGCATGCCACAAGGCCCAGATAAGACAGCTGAGTCTGGGATTTAGAGCTTTGGCTTATCGTCATCTTCACACACTGTCTCACCAAGAGCAAAGTACACGGCCCCTAAATCCTCTGCGACTGGTAACCAAGTTTGTCTTTGGGCTGCAGGTGCTGGCCAAATCGGGCACAGGTACACTAATGGCTTGTAACGCTCAGATAGGAGCCTCATCTCTCAGCATTCTTAAAACACATGCCAGCATTTCACATTCTGTAGCAAAAGCTGGGATAAGATTAGCAAGAGGGAGACTAGAGTACTGTTTCAGAAATAAAATTGCTTTTATTCCACCCAACATGTGTTCTGTGAGATTAACGCATAATCTTACAACGTTTAATAAGTGCTGGTTTGTGGGCTTCTGGCTGAGGCAGGAAAAGTGGAGCATGCCTGCTCTACTTTAAATCCTGTTTATTGAATTATAAAGAACCTTAAAGGATCAGGAATTAAACTCGTACATTTACACACATCATAGCACTTTAAAACTTTTCATTTGACAAATTCAGTTTTCTCAATACAACATATGAAGGATCCTTATAGTGCTGGTAGTTGGAATTCATTATGCAAATCCATGCAAAAATTGCATAATTGACTGAAGAATTACCAAGGATACTGCATTAGTAATGTGCACTTCATTTGGGACACTAAACAGACAAAATGGAAAAATGTTGAACATTTGTACCTCAACTAACATCCAAATCCTGCTTTATTCTCAAACATAAGGCCATACTGGAAATCCCTAACCTCAATTTATGTAATCCAAAGGCCTTGCATGAACTTCATCTGAGCTGTGGCTTTCAAGAGGTATTTGAAAGTTAAAGTCTCAGATCAGATTTGGACAGATTAGAATTAAGAGTTGGAAGTCTGGGTGGGGTGGATATGAGGATTTGTACTGCTCCACGAGACGGCCTTGTCAGTGATAAGTTATACTGAGCCATGGGTAAGAGGATTGTCCGGACTAATCCGAATCAAAAGACATACCATGTGAATTACATCCCAAAACAGGTTCCCTTACAAAGATTAGGAGCGTGCATGTAAATCCTGTCATACTCTACTTGCTTCTGGAAGATGAGCCTGCAAAGTACACACACAAACATGTGCTTTGTAACCTGCTTCATTTGCTAGATCCGGGTTGGCAAGCAGTATCATACGTTTCCTTGATTGCAACAGGCTATGGGACCTTTCTCTAGGAAGAGAAAGCAAGTTCACCACGGTATGATTTGGAACAATAAACCCCTATCTGGCTTCTTTGGAGTAGCTGTGTCTGACATGTAAATGCTGTGACATGATAGCAGGCTGACGCTAAAGAACATATATACAGTCAATTCAACAAAGACGCATCCGTCCATACTGATATTATCTGTAAACAATACACACAAATTGCCCTGAATCCTCTTTTATATGATATTATATTATAATATGGAAAAATGTTCTAGTAATTGACAAATATATGGCCCTATGAAAAGCGTTTTTTTTTAAAATTCCATTTGATTTTTTCCCTAATTCCGTTTTTTCCATTTTAATTTTTTAAAATTCAGTTTGTAACTCCATCCATCGATCCATTTTCTGTACCGCTTATTCTCATTAGGATCGCGGGTATGCTGGAGCCTATCCCAGCTGACTTCGGGCGGGAGGCGGGGTACACCCTGGACTGGTCGGCAATCAATCTCAGTCAGTTTGTTACTTTTTACGTTCATTTAATCACCATAGATTGTGTGTTTTTTATGCTAGTGAATAAAATGTCAGTCAAATAAATGCAAAAATCTTTACATTTATTGATGCAATAATTTATTGGACAATTGTGCCCAGTAATTCAGAAATGGATGTAGCTTCGCTCATTTTTTATTGCTGCAAAATCCTCCACAAACAATCCTATCCATGCTTGTGGTTAAAAAAATGCACAATTGCAGATGCAATTTTAATAGCTATTAATGTAAGCTATTTTTATGACACCCTTATTTTATTTAACCCCTGTCAGACAAGATGTCTCTTATTTTGAAGTGTGACACGTTGAAAATGTGTTTTGACTATGGTAATGTGAGTTATAGTAGCTATCCAAGTGCCTCTTGAAAGAGTGGCTGTCCCTAATTCATACACAACTTGCACATTACTAAGCACTAGAGCACAACTCATACAGCCTGAGCGACGTAGCCACATTAGCATGCTATTGTTGTATGTGAATTCACGCTGACGCTCCATAATCAGTAAGAGTTTCAAAGTTTTTTGCTGACTTGGCCGATGTTTCTGGTTTCCACCTCAACATGTTCAGGAGGAGGCTGGTTAGTGATTGTGAGAACATGCCGTTATAAATGAGTGGTCCGCCGCTAGGGAAATGTTTCTACTTACTAACGTTCCTTCTCCTCATGGTCACAGCATTTCATGCACACTATCAATTTCCGTGGGATTCCTCATTTAACAGTAAATTCCGATTTTATTGGTCAATTTTGTGATTCTGCGAAAATCATAGGGCCCTACAAATCTCAGTCAACTTGGATTGTGCATTTGAAAAAACAAATTATCTTTTCTAAGTCATAATTGACATGCTTTATTTCTGTATGTTCAGTTTTCAAAGTAAACGTTCTGAAATGGAACTCGATGGAGTCTTTATTGAGAACCTGTTATCTGACAGCTGAGCTAGCAATGTGAACAGCCACACGGAGATGTTTTTGGTTTGGTTTGGTTTAGTTTAATTTATTTCGAACATGCATACATTGTACAAAGAATTATTCATGTTACATTCCTCAGTTCTACATGTCCGAAAAGGAGTAGGAAGAAGCAGAGCTTATTTAATCCTACACCCTTGTCACATGATTTGCTAATACATACTCATACATATTGTGTGTATACATGCATACACTCATACATTCATATGTATACATACATAGATACATATATATATTACATACATACACATTCATGCGTGTATCATATTTTTTAAAAAAAAATCTTTTTTTTTTTCCTCCTCTATCCTTCCCTCTTCCCCTGTTGATTTGCGGATCAAGATCTTGCTGTCTTGGTGTTGTACTGTGAGTCTCATTAAATGTAAGTACTTGAGTTCCTGATTTTAATACTTTGTTGAACGTGCCCTTTCAACTTTAAGATCAATGTTCGTATTATTGAATGTAATCTTACTGTTTTTGTGAATTATATGCTCCTTTATCCCTTATTATCATGATTATATGATGTTTAGTATGTATCCAGATCGTTGATATTTTTGACAACCAGCACTCCTGCTTCTCCTGGACCTCCATGTAGCTTGGTGTATATTTTTCCGTTGGTGCTCCAAGTACTTTGTATCTTTCCCTGCTTCCTCAAGTCTCGTGCTTTCTTGGCAATGTCAGCGTTGCGTTTTGTCAGATGCTCATTTAAGTCGACATTTGTGCCTTTCAAGTTCTTCCTCTGTTTCAGCAAAGCAGCCCAGAATTCCCTGTTGGTGAACATGATGATGACAGGTGTGGTGTTGTTTCTGCCATACAGTGGGATGCAAGTATCAATGGTGTTGATATCGATATCCACCTCCTTTGACTGTAGGAAGCTGAAAATCTGTTGCTTTGCTGAAGGAACATCCATTCCAACTGGTTCTCCTCTGTTTTGAGCTTCCCTATCTTTTGAGCTGGATGTAATTCTGAGCCCTGTGAAGATCATATAATTCATTCGTGAATTCTGATCCATCTCATCCATTATAGTTTTCATTTGCTCAGGTATGTAATCCTTTGCTTCTTTCTCTTCCTCCAGAGTGGTGCACCAGGCGGCATTATCCTTCAATAGTGTCCTGATATCATCCTGTAGAGTATTGATGTCGTTGCGTAATGCATGATTTACTTCCTTGGGGTTTTTAACCTCCTTGAGGGCAGCACGCAGCATTGTCTTCCAATAATGTCTCCATATCATTCTGCAAAACTCTAACATCCATACATGATGCTCTATTTTCTTTCATATGGTTTTTAGCTTCCTTGAGAGCAACGTGCAAGGCAGCATTTTCTTTCAATAGTGGCTTTATATTATCCTGCAAAGCCTTGATATCAGTGCGTAGTGCTTTATTATCTGCCATAGGGTTTTTAACCTCTTTAAGAGCAGCACACAACGCAACATTTTTATCTTGCAACTTCTTGATTTCTTTTTTTAGAGCTTTAGTTTCTTTGCTCAGTGCTCTATTTTCCTCCATAAGGTTTATGACATCACCATGGACCCCTTGGATCTTTTCGATGAGACTGTCATTCTGCGATTGTACATGTTAAATCTGTGACTGCAAATGCTTGGTTGTGCTGTAGTACACTCCTGTATCTCCTGCATCTGCATCTCCATCTCCATCTGTCTTAACTTCTTAGAGACTTGCACCCATGTCACCCAGGAATTTTCCTCTTCTTCTTGTTTTTCTGATGTACTCAACTCATGGCTGTAGTCGTCCTCCTCCTCTACCACATTTGGCAACAAGACTGACGCTTGTGATTTTGAGTCCATGTATCCAGGGCCAGCATCCTTTACAATTATAATAGAGGCTCACTTTCTTTTATTTTTCCTTTTGTTAGGCATTGTTGCTAGGCAACTGCTTTAAACTTCAGTGATTAGCCGGTTAGCTTAGCTTTCGAGCAGCTTTCAGCACATGTTGATTTCAAGGAATCTGTTCCTCTCGCCAATCCAAGTTAAGTTTGAAGGAATCAGCAACCAGTTGCGAACTTGTGTTCATGAAATGTATTCAGAAAAGCACCAAAATAGTTTATAGTATCCTCAACAGAACCCTTGCCTTGTACATCCTCTCCAGTCAACAGAGGGGGAAAAAAAGGGCAAAAGGGCAAAGCATTTAATTGTTCAGCCTCTCATCCACATGGGAACGGTGTTCTGGGTGAGCTGAAACTGTATTTTTTTAAAACTCTTTCAAAGTCTGAAAATCTGACAAGCAGCATTGTCATTGCCGTGTAACCCAAGCCAAAATAATATAAAATAATAATAATAATATATACCACCCCAGTCAACTTTCTCCTCATACTTTGTAGTCCTATACTCCACAATGACTCGCAGAAGTAAAGCCACTTCTCGTAAGTCTAAACCAACCCTGAAAAGCGGAAGACGACGGACTTATGCACATGCGATCTTTGTTCTTCTATCATGGGGTTCTGTCCGTGCGTCCATTCACAGCGGCACACGCAGGTGTGATTTGTGTATTGTATTGTTTTCACTCGCTGGGCTGCACTATTTCAAAAGCACTGACGTGAGGTAATTTGTAAAGTACAGATTACATCCTTTGGTACCCTGACATACTTTGCCAATGGAAATGCACAGGTTGCAAAGTGTACCAAATTATATTGTTTGATAAAACCAGAGTTTATGATGTCCATTTTGAGATTTTCATGGGCAGGCCTAGTAATTATTCACAGGACGGTGACGATATTTGTTACTCAGTGGTGAGAATTACACTTCCTTAGAAAAGTGACACCCACAGAGCAGCCCCTCCTCACCCCTTCTTTTTTCCTTCGCCATTCCTCTATCCCACCATCACTAAGCTGTGCTTTAGTTCAATGAAGCATTTATTTCCTTTCCTGTTTGACATGGGTGATTCTACCAAGGCATTTGGCAGCAAGCGTTGTAATACAAGGCTTTCTGTTAAGATGTCAAAGAATGTTACTCTGCTGTGGTGGGGAAAAAAATTCTTGCATTTTTTTTCTCTTTTTTTCTACCCAGAAGCACTGAACAAACAAGACTTGTATCCCTGGCCCAGAAATGCTTCAAAGAGCACATGCCTGCTGGGACTGGCTGTGAAATGTAGAGCAGTGTTGGCTGCTTAGCTCTGCATTTCAGCCAGAGTAAGCTTTTAAGAAGACAGCAGAACCCAGAGCAGAGCTGTAAACCAGGGAGAGTATAGTGTGAGGACAATGCTCTCGCACAGCAGCATCTATTAATGGCGCATTTGCAACCTAAAATCGCAGTAGTTTCATAAATGGTTATTTTATACAGTTTGGTCTACATGCACACTGCTATGTTTAATAAGACAAGGAGCCTATGAGTTATAAAATGAATAAAAATTATGAATAATACAACGCTAAGGACAGAATTAATATGTTGGGGTCTCGTGTGAAAAAGATAGGCTTACAAGAAATGCAAAGCAAAGCAAACCTATTTTCTTGCAGAATGAATAGCTGTAAATGCTCTAGGGCACGGTGTAAATGTAAAGCACTGAGACGAAAGCAGCAGGACAGAGCGTAAGAAAAACCATCAGGCAATTGTGCAAAAGTCTGTGCAGCTCTATGGAGCATGGTGAATAGAGGCCTCTCACTGCAGTATAACAGCTCATAAAGCTGCAAATGGCATTTCCACTTCATTCAGTCTCAGGGCCAGGTTCCAAGGAGCGCTTCAACGCTGGAATTGAACCCATTAGCAATCGATTAAAGACCCAGCAGGCAGTCACTACTCAGCCTGTGGCGAGGGTGGGGTCTGACGGGTGTGGGAGCCCATTGGGCAGCAGAAGCTCCTGAGGGTTGAGGTTAAAATCTTTGTTTATGTAGAAATAGTGGCAAGCCTGCTAACCTTGGATCGAACCCCTGCAGAGTGGATTAATGCCACGCTAGTGCGTGCCGGTAAAACTGCATGCAGAGCATGGGACTGTTTGATTGACATGTCATGTCACTGATGCACATCTTAGAACACATGCTGCAGACAAGATGGCACCCAAAGGACACCTGCTGCGACTCATGGGTAACCAATTTGATGAGCATATTCATAATTCCAGTCGAGTCTTTCAGCCGTGGATGTTTACCCAGACCATGAGATATGAATGATGAACAATTTGACCTTTGCGAGATGATTTGAATTTCAATTGCGGAGCCACAAACCAATCCATGAAGCTATATGAAAATGTCTGAGTGGTTCCATATAATTAGCTCAGGATTACAACAATGTGCTCTGGTCATTAGCACAGGTCCGTTGGGCATATAATGAGCGCACATGTAGGGGGGACAGGAATTCATTCAAGTGTAGCAAAACAGAATTCCTCCTTCCGTTCAGTGTAATATGTGCCCCATACATAGCAGCCTGTCAGCTTTTATTCATGAAGCCGACCTTTGTCTGCACAGGCCTCATAACTGACATTTTCAATTACATTGCAAACAACTTATCAATATGCATGGATTTCCCAGCCAATATCAGAGCAAACAGAGTTGTTTGGCGAGCTGAGTCTGTCAGGGGAGAGAAATAGGGCAGACATGTCAAGGTCAGGATTTTGTTAATGAGGGACGGGCTGCTGAATAATTGAATGAACTGAGCAATATTGACTGTTGAAGCAGAAGCGTTTAAAGCAATGGCGATCGTTAAGGAAAATCCTCACAGCACTTTATGTTCCATGGCAGTAATTTATGCACGGGCATCCAAGCGGGTGCCCTATGCTTCACAGCACGGAAAGCACAAAGCAATGAGTGGATTATCCATGCACACTTTAGAAACAGCAGCCAAGCGTGTGGATATGGATGAGGTGATGGCTCTGGCACTGCAATTCTTCATCTGTGAATTTTAAATACTGTACACTAATAATAGAGAGTGAGAGAGGCACTGACTATGTGCTCTGTGCAGCACCTTGCAGAAACATGGAAAAATAGCTGAACGTGCAGAGAATGTCAACGCTGAAAGTGGTCAAGCGTCACACATTCAAAATAAGATGTGCTGCAGCACTGTCAAGCTCTTTTGGACTTAAGCCAGCCTGAGCTTGAAAAGGCCGAAAGGATTGTGGAGGACACCTTATCAACTCAACTCCAGTAGACTTTCTTTAGTTGTGTTTCACATGTCAACTATTTACAAGAACTTGTCAAGTTAGGTTGATAACCTTGGACTCAAAGAGGGATAGTATCAAATTACTACTCAGATAAACACAGTTGTATCTTAAAAGCAACGATCATTGTTACATACCAGTGGTCTCACTGGACTTCTCGTCAAATCATTTGAGTAGTAGTGGCTTTTCGTCCACTACATTTACCAATTATGTACGCTCTTACTACCTAATGCATGTCATAGGTACGTCACATAGGTATCAAACAAGTCAATAGTATTTAAATTAGAGGTTTAAAGACATGTATCATGATTGGCATAAGAACTGCCATAGTCTTTGATCAATACAATTACAGTTATATACAATACTTGACTTGACCTTGTGCTTCTTGTTCTTGTACCTAAGGAAGTCAGAACGGTATTTTACAGTTTTCCTGCTCTTCTGCAGGAACCAAAATGACAAGGCATTTTGCGTCTCTGTGCAGAACTGCAGTTTTTCCAACCTTCAAATTTGAAATTGGCTGGTTTTCTCTTGGCTTGTATTAGGACTGATGTATTTGGCATCCTTGCATCAGTGGGTCTCTCATTTGCAGAGTTAGTCTCCATGAGAAGAAATTGGATTCATTCCCAAATCAAAATTCACTTTCTTTCTTTCATTGGCAAGGTATGTTTTCCTTTTTTGACTTAGGTCACTTCAGTTGCTCCAATCCATTGAGTAAGATTGTGCGTATGGTTCACTTCTAATTTTTTTTTAGGAATCAATCTGTTGCATTCAAATATTTTCCTCAACGTTGTGTGATGTGTTGAGTATTTATTGAAACTTGTAAAGTTCTCAAAAGCAATGTCTGTTACAATGTTTGTTCCTGCATTTGACCAGTTTGGATGAATTGGTCTGTGAGTTTAAGCTTTCGTCGGCTGAAAGATTCATTTGTGCTGCAATTGTCAAATGTTTGTACTGTGACCACACATATTAAGAGCTGGTATCTTCATTTGTAGACTGCTAACTTATTGTAGGTTGCGATTGGAATACCTGTTTTGTCCTGGGAAGAAAGGAAGGGGTCCTCCAGACCAGAGTGTTTACTTATTTTTCCACTGATGGTTTGACCTTTTGAGCCATATTTCTAGAGGATGAATGATTGCATGTTTGCCTTTCATTTTTTTTGGCCCATTCTTTCACTCCAAGTCGTCAGTGCATACTCTTGTGAACAATGTTTTAACAATGTTGAAATATACCATACCTTAAAGTTTGAATCACTTCTGTCACTGGTCAGGGATTGTATTGCTTTGTAGAGGGGGTTTATACAAGCAGCTTTTCATACCCGCAATGACGGCATTCCATGGCTCGCCTGCACAGAAAATACTTCACCTTTAGTGACTGCTTAATTACCGAATAACTGCATGATGCAAGAGCCACTTCCTGTGCAGCACTACACGCTAAATATAGTCACCATGTCACTATATTGTCAATGCAGATCTTCTCAATGTATGACATGTGTTACAAAGCGAAGTTATGATTGTCACAGTATCATTATTAATGTTGATAAAGGGCGATTATCTACACGATGATCTACATCTACCTGTTTTGATCAGACATATCTTAAGTAACATTGATCAAATGTAGGATTACTACAGCTTGACCTTAATGATGACAAGCGGTAGAGAAAATGGGCGGGATTTTAGCAGCATATTTTAACCAGAATACCAGCAGTAATGGTGCAGGAAGAATGAGACTGTTTTAGTGCAACATGACACATTTAGTTTGGGTGTTTGAAAAACATTAAAGCTATTGTAAAGGAGACCTTTTATACAAATCTTTGGACCTTTGTATTGAGTTCTGGACTCCTTTAGCAGCTAAACACGATAACCTGCACAGAAAGCTTTTGTAGCTTTTTTTTCCAAGTTTTTTCAGGAAAGCAAAACAAAAATAGTTTTCCCTCACACCCAAACAAACATTTCCTGGGAGCCATTGCTCAAAGTGCTAACACGGTGAAATTCTCGACAACAGAAGGAAGCAGAGCAGGGGGAGGCCAGGCCTACAGCGTGTACCTGGGTATGCTCGTATAAGAAAGTCCGGGTTTTGTGATATCTTAATGACACCACAAACACGTGCTCTTAGAGATCTGCATCAATTTAGTAATGTGTCATCAAAGAATAAAAATGCATTTTTGTCAATTGGCAGTATAACAAAAACAGTAATATTGAAAAAATGGATGGATGCTGATGGTTGCGCATGCTATGGAGATGATATCATTAAAAATAACTGCATTTAGATTGGATAATAGTGAGTATTTGGAAATATGGGATCCATTATGTGACTTTACTTTAACTATTAAATAGACTTTAATGTAATGAAAATGTAACGTTATCATTATCATTGTTATTATTGTTAATTGTTTGGTGTGGTGTGTTTGTGTGTCTTCACCTATTGATTGTTTTGTGTTGAAATTTGTCTCTTCTAATGCTGTGGGGTTGAACTGGGATGGAGTTGGGGTTGTTGTGTGTTTCTTGTTTCTTTCTGTTGTTAATTAAACAAAATTATTATTTAAAAAAAATATATATATTTTTTTTATTTTAAATTTAAAAGTCCCCTCAGTGAATCACCACCTTATCGTGGTGGAGGGGTTTGAGTGCCCGAGTGATCCTAGGAGCTATGTTGTCGGGGGCTTAATGCCCCCGGTAGGGTCTCCCAAGGCAAACAGGTTCTAGGTGACGGGCCAGACTAAGAGTAATTCAGAAGACCCTAATGAAGAAGAGCAAGAGGAGTGACCGCACCTCGCCCGGACGTGGGATTCCGGGGCCTCACCCTGGAGCCAGACCTGGGGGAGGGGCTCACCCGTGGGGCCTTCACCCGTGGGGCCTGGCCAAAGAAGCCACATGGGAACTCCCCCCCGCAGACCCACCACCTGCAGGGCCAAGCATAAGGGTCCGGTGCATTGCGCTTTGGGCAGTGGTCGAGGGCGGGTGTCCGGGCGACCTGGTCCTCGGCGACCAAATCTGGTTCTTCGACATGGAATGTCACTTCTCTGGTGGGGAAGGAGCCCGAGCTTGTGGAAGAGGCGGAGACATTCCGACAAGATATAGTCGGACTCACCTCAACCCACAGTTTGGGCTCTGGAACCAAATTCCTGGAGAGGGGCTGGACCTTGTTCTTCTCTGGAGTTGCTGCAGGGTGATGTGGGCATATTAATAGCCCGCCGGCTTGTTGCCTCTATGCTGGAGTCATCCCCGGTAAACGAGAGGGTTATTTCCCTACGCCTTCGGGCTGGGGAAAGGGTCCTTACTGTGGTTTGTGCGTAGGCGCCAACTGGCAGTTCAGACTACCCAGCCTTCTTGGAGTCTATCAGAGGGGTTCTGGAGAGCACCCCAGCTGGTGATTCCATAGATCTACTGGGAGACTTCAACGCCCATGTGGGCAATGACAGTGTGACTTGGAGGGGGGTGGTTGGGAGGAATTGCCTCCCTGACCTGAACCTGTGTGGTGTGTTGTTGCTGGACTTCTGTGCGAATCACAGTTTGTCCATAACAAACACCATGTTCGAACATAAGGACACCCCAGGTCGCAGGTCTATGATCGACTTTGTGGTCGTATCATCAGACCTGCGTCCGCATGTCCTGCATACGCGGGTGAAGAGAGGGGCTGAGCTTTCAACTGACCACCACCTGGTGATGAGTTAGATTAGATGGCGGGGAATGATGCCGGACAGACCTGGTAGACCCAAACGCGTAGTGAGGGTGTGCTGGGAACGTCTGGCAGAGTCTCCCGTTCGCCGAGTCTTCAACTCTCATCTCCGGCAGAGCTTTGCCTGCATCTCGAGGGAGGACCGGGATATTGAGTCCGAATGGGCCATATTCGGTGCCTCCCTTGCTGAGGCAGCCAGTCGTAGTTGCGGCCGCAAGATGGTCGGTGCCAGTCGTGGTGGCAAGCCCAGCCAGGAGAAGGCCCTGGGGAAGACCTAGGACACGCTGGAGGGACTATGTCTCACAGCTGGCCTGGGACCGCCTTGGTGTCCTCCTGGTGGAGCTGGAAGAGGTCGCCGGAGACCGGGAAGTCCCTACTGAAACTGCTGCCCCCACGACCCGGACCCGGATAAGTGGAAGAAAATGGAATTTAAAAGTTTGCTTGTCTTTGCAGTGACTTCCAATCTTGCTTCGCTCTGTAAAATTCACTATTGCAACCACTGAAGATTGGTAAACAAGTCACTTTAATTTTTATGGTCTGGACTGAGACTGGTGGCTGTTCTGATGCTGGTTGCGCTAAACTTCCTTTTGCATCCAGCGTTTCCCTAGTTTTTGGAATTCAAAACTGTTTTTTTTAATAGTTCGTTTCATTGTCAGTCTTCGTAATAATTTGGACTCTGGTTTTTAGTCCTTTCATCTCACTTTGTGATATCCACATATCCCAAGCCGAAATAGCTGTCGATGTTTCAGTCACCTTTTTTTCCAAGTCAAAACAGATTTTTTTTGTAGACATCTAGAGTGACTTCAGCTGCGGATATGTTTCTACTACAGTATGTCAGTAAATTTAGTGGACAACAGAAAAGACACCATTACTCAAACGTTTATAATGAGAAGACAGTGAGCGCTATGGATGTAAAATGAGACAGAAAGGCAGAAAGACCGAGTTTCACCCTTGATGCTCCGCCCGGTTGATAGACTGTTACGTGGGACCCACAGATGTGTATACGTGTGTGTACAACGCAGCTGATGACGGGGCCACCTCTGAGCCATATCTCAGAAATGACGAGACTTCTCTTTAAGCCGCAAAAACATTCTTGCAATCTTGTCTCGGTACTGTCCA
The DNA here is from genome assembly GCA_024372805.1 of Oostethus manadensis. Taxonomy (NCBI): domain Eukaryota; kingdom Metazoa; phylum Chordata; class Actinopteri; order Syngnathiformes; family Syngnathidae; genus Oostethus; species Oostethus manadensis. The sequence continues at coordinate 1,744,672 of QODF01000038.1, forward strand.
TGGCCTTTCTCTTTTGAGTGGTACATGTATTTTGTTACATCAAGTATCTTTCTTAAACACAGCAAATCTGAATAAACAAACACTCTTGCTCTAAAAGTGTGCCGGGGCCCACTTGATCACGTGCAAGTATCACGAGATTTGGTCTTCTGCGATTTCATCATGACCATACTATGAGGGTAGGAATGTAGATTGACCAGTAAATTGAGAGTTTTGCCTTTGGGCACAGCTCCCTTTTCACCACAACAAACCAATGCAAACGCCGCAGCAATCTGGCTGTTGATATCGCGTTTCATTCTTCCATCACTAGTGAACAATACACCAAGATACTTCTTCACATGGGGAAGGATCTCATTCCTGACGTGGCGTTGACGCTTCGTCCTTTCCCGGGTGAGAACCATGGACTCTGACTTGGAGGCGCTAATTCTCATCGCAGCTGCTTCACACTCCGTTGCTCGCGCCCACCTTGGAGTCCCCAGGCACCGCTACCACATTGGAAAATGTGTCGGTGAGCTTGAAGAGGTTTTTCAAGTATTTCTTCCACCAATCTACAACATCTCAAGTCGAGGTCAGCAGCACACCATCCCCAACATACACGATATTCAAGGTGTACTGCTTCCACCTCTTGAGATGGCAGATAGTAGTCCAGAATCTCTTCAAAACAGTCTGAAAGTCGTTCTCTATGGTTTTCCTGAACTCCTCCCGCATCCGAGTTTTTGCCTCAGCGACAGCCAGAGCCACAAACCACAGGACACGACACCTTCAACTTGGCAGCATTCCTCACCGATATCCACCAACCGGTTCTAGAATTAGCACCACGACAGGCACTGACCATCTTATGGCCACAGCTCCGATCAGCTGCCTCGACAATAGAGGCATGGAACATACAAAGGTAAGTTCTAAAAAGCAGGTGATCTCGCCATAAGTATGCCACAATCCCCCCCCCCAAAAATGGCGGAGCACTGTGCTGTTGTACCATTTTACTGCATCACTGCTCCATTCAGCATCACATATAAAAAGACTATTCACATGACAAGAAGTCAAAGTGATATCCCTCACATCTGTGTGGAGGGGATTTGTTTGAACAACTGTTTTTAATGCCCCACAACACATTGTGTCCATGAAAGGAAAAATGCATAGGAAAAAGCAACAATTAAATACTTGTGTTCATGTAAAAATTGCCACAATCAGCATCAAGAACTGTTCAAGTTGTTGAAGCAACAAGCAGTTTTAGTGGCATAAACCGTCAACCCTCTCCTGTCTCTGCAGGTTGAGAGCTATTGGGAGGGGATGTGCACCTAATCCCTCTATGTAATTACTGCTCCCTGCAATGGCCAGAGCCTCTCTGTGTAAATCAGATTAGCCGGTCTAAATCGCTCTCGTTTCTCTCAAGCCCATCAAAGAATCCCTTATCTATGCCCAGAGAGCTAAACAACTCAGAGAGAGCACTCCTGCAACCTCCTGCCCCCCGAAAGACATGGCCTGTTTATTGCTAAGCACAAGAAAGCAAACACTTTCGCCATGATACACAAACAGACTGGGCTGGGTGGCCACAATGTGGATAAGAGGTGGGAGGAGGGGAGGGTTAATGGCATGCAGATAACCACCTCCATCACATCTACAACTTCTTCTCTCACATTTAAAGCAGAGGAAGTGAGGCGGACACCCTTGGCAGACAACAATGTTGCTTGGTGCGCTGTAAATAAAAGGTCAGCAGACATGATAGAGATGTATTACTCCTCCCTCTGATGCCTCCTTCCCATCCAATTTATTCCTCGGGTCATACATTTACAACTTGCAGAGGGAAGGAAGCCGGGGGAGGGGTTGGGCCAGGCTAAGGGGGGTGTTGAGAGGAAATGCAGCTCTTCAGCAGGAATAGAGACAGGCTAAAGTAAAGAGGGGGAACAAATGAGGTCTGTGATCCTGCCTGTCTCCCCCTCCTCCTCCTCCTCACCTCCTCCTCCCTCCTAAGCAAGCTCCAATCAGGCTGAAGCAGAGCTCTCAGCGTGACAGCCAAGCATTTGTTGCTGTCTGAATGGAGGTTAAATATCCCTCGAAATCAGAGCTCTTTGGCTTACTGGACTTATAGTGAGGCAGTGAGTACCTTTCACATGCTAATGTGCGTTTTTCCCCCCTTTGTAACTGCTTGGACGGTGGTATCATGCTAGAGAACGATAAATAAAGTGGGGCAAATTCGTTTTTGTTTTTCTTTGCACATCCCTCTTTTTATCACCATATCTTCCATCCAGCCCGCATTCCTTCCCCCTCCTGCCCGGGTTTTAAAACAGCGCAGATGGTCTCTCCTGACCTGCTATTCATTGTTGTGTCAAACGCTTTGTCAGAATAATGCTTCCCAACAACAAGCTGAAGGATTTTATTTGTTTCTATTGATGAGGCCCGTTAATTTCGCAGGCGTCTCATTAGGCTTAAAACCACCAATTAATTCCTTTTGTTCTCATTAAGCGGCTAATTTCAAACATGAAGCGCCATGACAATGAGTGCTGCTCAGAGCCAAAGCCAGACACGGCAGCCCTCCACAGAGCCGCTGGAGCATGGAGCTGGCAGGTAGCGGGAGAAAATTGAGGAGCAGGAGGAGGGCGGAGGCGAGTGAAAGTGCTAGAAAGGAGACCCCTGACAAAAACGTCTGTTAATTTGGAGACCGCCCTAACACTCGACAGCAACTCATTAGCTGCTGCAGATGCCCCTGCCTGGCACAAGGTTATCAGTTCTAACCCATTTTTGGGACAATTATCCCAAAAAAATGCCATATCTTCCTTAGGATGCTGGGTTGCATTTGTTGCATATTCAAGGGACAAAATAATGTATTATATCGTTTTTTTTAATGCTAATATTATTGTACTTATATAAGTATGATAATAATACAAAAAGAATATAATGCATTATTATCTGAGATAACCTATTAAGCATTTGGGTCAGTCTAATGAAAGGGGTACCAGAAAAAGTGTTGTCACTTTGACTACAGTGATTTTCAGCTATAACCAAATAGTAATATACTGTACTGCAAACACAATGAATAAATAGGGGAAACAGTGTTGAATGTTTCTCTGTGTCCGTTGTGTATGTCATTTTGTATGCAGCCATCTCGTGACACGTAATAGTGTGTCACAAAAGCGTAATAAATTAAATAAATACTGTGTATCAAACTCACCAGGAGGTCAGACTTTCACAACAAAGTATCTGAAGGTTTCCTGGAGAAGGAAACGTTGCATGTACTTCATACAAATAAAAGACAAGAAGACAAATGTTTTTCAGTTCATAAAAAAAAGAATGGTATTTCCCAAAGGAGTCATTTCCTCACCAGCTATAAACCCCACTGCACATCACTGCGTGCATTACACCCAATTTCTTGTTTCTGTCTCGTTTCAATTCATCCCAATGCGGGTTCTTGCTAATGATGTGAAGACTGTAATTGACCACAATCTGATACCAAGGTTTTCAGCAAACGTACAAGTTAAAATATCAATATTTTCACACATATGAGGAAATGTGTGAGATAAACAGCTGGAACTAATCATTCAGCTTAATAATATCGTGTTGGGAAGGCCAAATTTTCCTTCCACCTCACATTGCTCATTGACTGTGAATGTGAGTAGTAAATGAACAACTTGTGTGTGTATTTGACGTTAATCAAGGTTCCACTGTAATTACAATCTGTAACAAATGTATTGAAAGACATCCAATAATAGGGAGCATGAAAGGAAAAAAAGACTGGTCTTTAGAGGTGAATGCTGTAATCATCAATTCTTGGAAGTGGTACAACACATTTAACAAACGCTACATAGAAAAACACACGAAAATCAATCCGGTCAATATTCATTATTCAGTATTTGATGAAAGAAAAAAAAGCGACAACCAGTATAGTAATTTTTCTATTGGAAGGGTACTCTCAAAGTCTATCTGCCTCCCCTCCATTCTAGGCATACGAGTTGTCATTATGGCCAAGGATATATAGAAGACTCATAATATCCAGAGATTGGTAGTTCGCTGGACAGCACTGTACAATTTGCTACAGCCTTGAAGGATCCTTGAGCCTCTCTTGACAATTTAGGAGGGGAATTGCCGAGCGTTGCCTTTTGTCTGCTGGAGACGCGGGGCAATTATCCAGCCCCCAGTAATGTTTCCCTGACTTTAATCTCCTGGCTGAGCGCGTAAAGCACAATGGCTAGGGTTTCAGAGCGCCTCTGGGTTCTATTAACACACAACTGCTGTTTCTGTTCAAGCCAGGCAGCCGAAAGCAGAGAGTGCAATCTGACAGACAGGTCTCCCCTGGGCTTTTAAGGAGAAAACATGATTATGTCATAATATATTTTTGAAAAGAGATCCATTCCAAAGATTGCTCATCTCTCCTTTCAATCTAATGTGCTTCTGCTTTTGTAAAGCTCAGTGGGAATACTGGGAATGACAGATGCTTCAATGGACAACAACAAAAACTACTGTATATGATGTTTTACTTGTGAAAAAACAGACTAGTAGTCAAAAGAAAGAGAATATCCAGTTTTGCCAAACACTGAATTGAACGTTCTCATTGCCCTGGAGGTACATACTGGCATATGTTCCTTTTTTTATGTAGACAGGTTCATGTGACATTAACAGAAACATTAAAATGGAAATCACCCAAACACCCATCCATCCATTATCTATTCTGCTTGTCGGCATTAGAATCACAAGTAAGCTAGAACCTATCCATGCTTGTACAGAAGGGTACATCTTGGACTGGTCACCAGTCTATCACATACAGACGACCACCATTCACACCTACAGTATGGAAATGGTAAAGGTTTAATTTTATTTGAACATGCATATAAATGACATTGGAATACATAACTTGATAAAATCGACAGTTCCACATGTCCAAAAGGAGAAGGAAGAAGCAAAGCTTATTTAATCCTACCCCTGTGGGATTCCTCCTGTTTCAATACATTTGTTCACTTCCTGCATTTAGTTTAAAGTTAAAAATACAGTACATAAGTAAGGTAATGTGACAGTGTGTTAAAATAGTAGTAATGTCCTTATCATAGTAAATACATTATATGGCAATCCTAATGAATGATAATCATACTCAGTAATAATAAATAGAATAATTAAATATGACAGAACATAGTTGGATTTACACATGAATGAAGAGTTAGTGATAGTAATTAGACATAGCATTGACAATAAAACAGTCAGAAAAGAATTAAATTTACTCTCAAAGGAATTAAAAGTTATTCTTTATATTAAAAGGTGTATTAGTGATTAGACATAGCATTGGATGTACACAGTAGTTAAGGACTCTTCTTCCTTGCTTGCTTGCCTGCTTGTAATACTTCTTGAAATCACTCATTTTAGAGCATTGTTTTAGTTCCTTACTCAATCCATTCCATAGTTAAATCCACATACCAAAGTAGTAAAGGTTTTTAGCATTGTTTTAGCATATAGGTGTTTTAAGTTTAGTTTATTCCTAAGATCAGCATTCTCCTCTCTTGTTGATAAAAATTGTATGACATCTTTTTGGTAGCTGGTTATTGTTTGCGTTATGCATCATTTTAGTGGTTTGAAAATTTACCAGATCAGCAAGTTTTAATAATTGTGTTTTTGAAATAGCGGATTTGTGTGTTCGCTATACTCCACATTATGAATGATCCTGATCTTTTGTGCGGGACATTTAGTGAGTGAAGTGTACTTTTGTAGTTATTTCCCCATATCTCCACACAATCATTTAGATATGGTAACACCAGAGAACAGTAGAGAATTTAGTGTCTTCAATTAACATGCATGTTTTTGGTCTGTGGGGAGAAGCTGGAGTACCTGGAGAAACCCCAAACACGACAGTACAGACTGTAAGGCAGGCGTGCTTAACACTATAAAACTAACTAAAGGGACCGGATGCAACGGGTTACCAGGTTGCCTACAGAACACCAAACATGTGAATGTTCTGCAAGCATTATATCCCGTCTCCTCCTGCTTTGAGATTGTTCTCTTCCTTTGTTGAATACATAAAGTACACCCCATTTAACACATTCATGCACATTAGTTTTGTTCCTTTTTTTTCCAGCAATTTTGTGAATGAAATAATATTAATAAATTTAACAAGTTAACTACTCATGTTAACTAACATTGAATGTATAGCTTACTGTAACATCAACATAAATGTATGTGGACGCCTCTTTCAGACTGTTTGTGTGTGTGTGTATGTGTGTGTGTGTAGATGCTACAACATATGTGAATACCAGACAGCCATGAACGGCAGTTATTATATCCTGACTGAACAAACATGTACTACATTTAAGCAGTTTTACAGTTTCGTTGTGAAAAAATAGACTTTTATGTAAAATCTGTTCCGTTAAACAACTGTTGGTAACATACACTAGCTGGCAGTGGCGTACTTAGATTTCTTTGGGGCTGAAAACACAGCCAGTTGCATTCCATGCCTGTAAACCAAAGAACACACTACTACAACACAAAAAACATGTGTCCAACTATGAATGATGACACAGAATGTTACCTGTACATAAATATTGAACATAATATAGTATACATAAAATCAAAATTCTTGTTCTCTCATGGAGAGAAAGGTCTCTCGGAGCATGAAAGACTTACCTTCTTTCTTGCATCGGATATACATTTTACAAGTGAAAATCTAACGGGGAAAGTATATTTGTATTTCTTACTAAAATAATAGTTTTAAAATAACAGCGCTTTTGATATGTTGTCTTTTTAACAAACCTGCTGTTCACTAATAAATGCAATGATGAATAAAAATCAATACTGTAAACTTACCTCTTTACTACAACGAGCTTCACTATTATTATACTGTAATCTGTTCGTTTACTTAGCATTCAGCTATTTTACCAACGTCAGCATAACTTTTGCTTCGGTTGTATGTTTGCCATATCTAGTAGTAATATTTCTTCTTAGGATGGCTAGCTCTTTAAGGCACCCAAACGTTCACCAAAAGTTTTTAGTACAAACAGTCGTCCGTTGTTTATAGCGCTTAATTGGTTCCAGACCTGGCAGCAATAAATGAATGGCCAGAAAATAGGACTCAATGTTAATAAATAGAAAATGTTGATAGTTCCAGCATAGAAAGCCTGTTTGTGACTTTCTAAATACAATTTTTAGCAATATTAGTGCCCTTTAGACGTGAAATAACATACCTATAGTCACCTTTGCACTCCTGTTTTTCATTGTTTACACTATATTGCACAACTTTTATGCTGCAGGGTCTCGAGACGGCCTTTGAGTAAACCTTAAGTATCATTTCATTACAGTATCTCATTTTCAGCCTGGTTTTTGGCAATCAAAATATTGTCACTGTAGTAATGTACTTTATTGACAATTAAGTATCTTCACAGGAGCAAAATGAGGCCAAACAGGAAAACAGCTTGCATCTGACACTGAAGCTCTCCAGCCCATTTTCCTGTGTAATTAAATCATGTTGTTGCTTTTATACCTCCAGCTATGTCCTAATCAAAGAATGCATGTGAAAATATAATCAGCATGTTATCATAATGTACATAATAATGAAGTAGTTGGAACATCAAAGATGGTACCTTGGGTATTGAAAAATAAATTTGGAAGAGCCTTAGAACTAGCTCAGAAGAATATGGTGTGGCGTGATGAAACAAGAAGACACGAAGATTATTGAACATACTGCTAACATACAGTTGTGTGAAAATGTGTTTGCCCATGTCCTGATCTTTCATGGTTGTCACACTTAAATGTTTCAGTTTATCAAACACATTTAAATATTAGTCATTAACAACACAACTGAACACAACATTTTTAAATTAAACTCTTCATTATTAAGGGAGAAAAAAAATCCAAATCGAATGGGCATATGTAATAAAGTGATTGCCCCCTATACCTAATAACTGGTTGGGTCACCCTTAGCAGCAACAACTTTAATCAAGTGTTTACAATATCTTGAGTGTCTTACAGCTCTGTGGAGGAATTTTGGGTCCCTCATCTTTGCAGAATTGTTCTAATTCAGCCACATTGGAGGGTTTTCTAGCATGAACCACCTTTTTAAGGTCATGCCACAACATCGCAATTGGATTCAGGTCAGGACTTTGACTATGCCACTCCAAATCTTCCTTTTGTGTTTCTTTTCATTCAGAGGTGGACCTGCTGGTGTATTTTGATTTTTTTGGTAGACAGAAGAATTCATTGTTCCATTTATCATAGCAAGTCTTTCAGGTCTTAAAGCAGCAAAAGAGCCCCAGACCATCACACCACCTCCACTACATTTTACTGTTGGTATGATGTTCTTTTTCGGCGTTACTTTTACGCCAGATATAAAAGGACACACACCTTGCAAAAAGTTCAACTTTTGTCTCATCAAACCACAGACATCATCAAGATGTTTTCTGGCAAAAATGAGAAGATCCTTAGGTCCTGTCCACACTGGAACATTCTTGAAAAATTTTTTGGCAGGTTAAAAAAAAGTTGCATCCATACTGTCCCAGAATTCGGTAATAAATTGCATCCAGATGGGAATGAATAACTGAGTGAAAACAAAGTAATATACAAGGTACACTTATGTGTGGTGCTGTCAACAAACACGCGGACAGAATCAAGTGACACTCCAAAAAAAGAAGAAAAAACAAATAAGTGAATAAGACCGTCACTCTCTGCTTTTCAAGCTTGTCTAGACTTGTCTAGACAAAGTGGAATGACTTGTGCATCATTTTGGCTCTATGAGAAAAGAAAATACCACGAGAATGTTGACTTGGGTGAGTCATGACACTCTAAATATTCAGATATTGTCTTGGAGTCTGTTGGAGTGGTCAAAGCTCACTTCTGGTCATGTGTCGCCGACAGGTCTCTGACATATTGCCTGGATGGAAGAACCGGAATGCTCCTCTATATGGAAATGACTAGCTGGCGTTTTCTGATTTTCCCTCTCTTAAAGTCAGTTTCAAAAAATACAGTTTCAAGTCATTGCTGTGTGGATAAGCGGCTGAAACAAATAAATACTTTGCTGTTTCGACCTGAAAACATTACGAATAGCACCCTAAATGTTCTTTTTGTTCAGCAGTGGTTTTTGACTCTGCCATGCTGGCCGTTTTTGCCCAGTGTCTTTCTTGTGGTGGAGTCATAGACACAGAGGCAAGTGAGGCCTGCAGTTCTTTGGACAGTTCACACCACTATACATGTGGTCTGCTGTTCGACATCTTTAGCCTGGACTATCTGAAGCACCCTGTGCTGATGTCATGTGACTCCACAGACTCTAGCGCAACTACATAGAAAAAAACAGTAGTTTGACCATAGCAGCAAAAGCAATGCGACCTAATCCAAATGAATCCCAGTTTTGCAGGTTTGTTCATCCTGCTTGGAAGGTGATGGGGGCCCGCCTGTGCTGGGGCGCTTATCTGTCGCCTGTGCTTGCTGGTTGTAGACGCCTCTTCTTATCAGGGCCGGGCCTGCTCAGGGATTGGAGGCTTCATGGGAAGTAAACATAGAACCTGTCCTTTGCTTATCTACCCCAGGAGGCTGTGTGTGTGTGTATGTGTGTGTGCATGTGTGTGTGTGTGTGTATGTATGAGAATCTAAAGGCTGGTGAAAGAAAAGCCTGTTTCCATGACAACCTCTTCCTGTATCCCCACCAGGGTTCTCCTCTAGAGAACCCTGGTGGTCTTTGTGTAATGCGATTCTACTAGAATGCACTGTGGATTAGAGCTCCACTGCCTTCAGGCACTAGGCAGGGCAGTGAAGACATTATTACCCAGATCAAATGCTGTAATCACTCGGCACTGGAGGCTTTCACATCTACTGCAGATAAAACCTAGAACTGGCAATACTCAGGTGATTAAGGGATTATTATTCTGGATTTCATCATGGTGCTAGTCTCTCTGTTTTGCCCTGCTGTCAAATGAGTGTGATGGAGTGGGGGAACAATACAAAATGCCATCCAAAAAAATAACTGTAACCAAAGCTTAACAGCAGGGATGTGCGTGTGCAAGCCCGTATATGGGCATCAGAGACCCCCTTGATTTTCTAGCAGGTCTTTTCTTCAAAAATGCAAGCTTGGACTGTATTCTTATGTTTGCTGTAAAACACTGTTTCTTGCACTGACTGCAATGTAGGCCTCTTCAAAAAGGAGTAAAACCTGCTGAAAGTCTTCCATTGAGAGGTATCAGCGGAAGGCTAGACAATGACCCCTCAGTATACAGCCATTGGTACTCAGAGGTGCAACCTTTCATCTGTAGATGTTCTACCGTTTGATTAAGTGAGGAAGAAATTTGTACTTGAGCAAGAAGCTGAGGCTACAATGTTGGAGGAAGTACACACTTCAGCCATGTGGGAAAAGAAAAGACTATAGCCGCTAACAAATGGGCCCGTGAGAGCGGGGCACAACGGCTGGCTCCATGCTGAAAGCATCCGGCCCCGCTTTTATAATCTAACAACAACATCTCTGAAGAGGCAGCCGTAGAAGGGGCTCACAGCTTCACGCACAAAAGTCCTAGAGGAGCCGCGCTGTGTGGAGTGGAAGGACTGGGCCATTCAAAGGTACTCAGCTACCAAAAGCCCACCTGAGAGAATTCAAGAGCAGCATTTGCGTCATATTTCTCTAGTGTCACTGTATAAAATCTTATTTTATCACTTGAGAACAGCAATGCTGCCTCTGTATACTAAAAATTGTGGTTGCTGGCTTTGACCACATTACGTAAAAAGGAGAACCAAGTTATGCTCCTCAAATATTAATGAAAGTTAAGTCATTTCTGGGTTGAAACCCCTCCCCTCCTTTCTAACAGCACCCAGAATGCCTTCCTTTCGCATGTCTGTAGTTCTCGAAAAACACTTGTCAACTCCTTTCTGGATGCATTTACTTCCATTTTCTGACAACCTCCTATTTACACTGTCAAAAGGAAGAGACTGTGCAAAGCCTGCAAGTAGATGGCGAGCACAACAGACAAAAACAAGAGCAGCGCAGCCATCAAGATAGACACTTTTGAAAACACAATTTTGGGAAAAATGAGGTGTTATCAGAAATACACAGAATATGTAACATAAATGTTGTTAAACAAAATAATCACGATGCAGTAATCATCTTGTGAATAAAAATTGCGTCTGTGAGGAAGAATGCCATTCAAATTTAAGAATAAGAATTTGTTGTAATTAAAAGTGACCTAAAGTGACCAGATGACTATAAATCCAACATAGCCCCATTGGTATACAAAGTAAACGATCAGCAAATATATACATCTCTAATGGTGAACTGGCCTTGACTAAAAATCTATACCCACCTAATTCACACAGCAGCACCACCAGCCAGTATTTTCTTTTTTTAATATAAAAACAGTTTGAGTCATCAACAACTGCCAACTGTACAATCCTCAAGGATGACGACATGTGATTGCAACAAGTCTAATGTGTTTACGCAGAGCCCATTCTCCTCCATGAGCAGGTTGTAGTGGATTATTATGAAATACAGAGGAAAGCTAACAGAACTTTCCCATAAAGTTGTATGTGCTGATGGCTTTTACCTGCCACCATAAGACTTGCATATCAGTCACAAAAAGCATGAGCGAGAGAAAGAGAGAAAGAGGGCATTGAGACTGATGACTTTGTGGAACGAGGCAATGAAGCGTCACATCAACAGGGTGAAATCAAGTCATAGCTGCTTCTCCATAAAAGCCGTCAGTCTTTCAGTAGATAGAAATCCATCTCCATGTTATTGAAAGCAGCCAGAGGTCTTCATTAAGCTGTTGAGTCGCAGACTATAATTTTCCTTCTTCCAGTCACACAAAAAGAGATTTTTGTCAAGCATTTTTAAAATTATCCACTGCTAAAATCCACGGGTCAGCCATCTGTGTTCTGTGTTAAAAGCAAATTCCAGTGAAGAGGAAAAAGGCTGTTTTCAGGAGACGGGGGGGAAAAAAATCCAAATTAGATTTCTGAAAAGGTCATCCACCACAACCAATGTGAAAAAGCAAGGGAAAAAAGGAAATAGAATATCCGCTTACAAAGTTCTAATCTAATTTTCATTCCCAGAGGGGACAGAAAATCACTGAACAAGAAAGAACCATCACAAGTGTAATTGGACACCAAAATATAAATCTATAAAATGTCTTTTTTTAACTCCACTATGTACACTTTTCACAGGACCTCCAAGAAGAAGCTCCACAGCGAAGCACCGCTTCTATTTGTGTCATGGAACTTTATTTCCATATCAGGATGCTTAAAAAAAAAATCCAGCAGACAGAAAAAAAAACAGCAAGCCATTATATCCTTCTTAGTGCCTTTGGGGACTGCCCTTGCTATACAACTGTTAGATGGATGAGTGTGGAAGTCCAGAGTTGAAGGTAACATCCGGGGACAACATAAAGATCCACCTCAGTCTGGCACTGCCAAACTTCCTGGCCATCCATGTCGGAGCTGCAGGCAACATCCAAGCAGTCTGTGAGAGGGTGTGTCCAAGGAGGGAGGAGAAGACTACGCTGCGTTCTTAATAGATCACTTCGTACACCGTAGCTTTCTTGTCACCAGAGCCCGTCACAATGTACTTGTCATCCGTGGAGATGTCACAACTCAGGACAGACGAGGACTCCTTGGACTGTGTAGCAGGAAAGACAGAGAAACATTTCAGACTTGGAGGCAGGGCGCAGTGCAACATTTGAAGTTAAGTGATGCGGATTAGTTGACTTTAGTGCTATGACTAGATTTTGGGGGGTAAGATCTGGTTAGGTGCGCCTCCCGAACCACTTATTTGTCAATCGATAGCTCAGGTTTACTCTTCACTGATAAGAGTCCTGACAGACAGTGGTTGCACTGACTTTCCTCTAAGGCTGAATCCCAATTATACTCCATACCCCTTGTTTCACCCTTACTCCGAGGTTCTGCGCCTTCACGACAATCAAGTGGTGTCCTGATTCTCCTTAAATAAAAATCAAAGGGGTGTTTATCCCTAGAAACCAAGTGTGGTTAGGGACCAGACTTGAAACAAAGGGGTAGGAAAAATTGACTTGGCTACAACACTCCAAAAGCCGAGCGGAGACCGAAAGAAACATAAATGTCAAAGTTTATTCAGCTTTTGGAATCTAAACGGTCCCATCACACCGTCATTTGTTTCCAGCACACTATTACTACAGTCTTCTTATTATTGTTGTATTTACAATAAATGATGCATATATGTATTCCTACAGGAGATGCCGGGCCAACTGAAGTCAGCCCTCTGCTACACCACACAGCACCCACAGAACCATTCAAAAGCTGCAATCCCGGTAGGGAAAAGTCAAATGCATTTATACAGTGGTATCACTATTTTAGCATACAGTGTCCCAAGTGTTTTGTAACACGCAAGCCGTCTCTTGACTGATTTTTTATTTTTTTTGCTTTGAACTGCGAGCTAAAATTTGGTATGAGCTGTTAGTTAACACAGCTATTTAAGGGCTTATATCAATGTGACCCTAGCTGAAGAGCTTGCAGTGCTAGCATCAGCACCGCTGACTAGCCAGTCAGCGGAAAAGCTCAGCAGTAAAACAAGTAAGTAAAAAGTACATTAAAACAATCGAATTCATCTTATTATGTACTGTCCAAAACTAAGCCAGGATCAACATCAAATTACAAGCATCAGTACAAGGATTTTCAATGTTGTTGTTTTTCGAATCATTTACCAAAAGAAGATTTATATCCCTACTTATTATAGATTAAAATGTATTTCTATCTGCGACTAAGTGTGATTATCTATGAGTTAACTTTGGACAAAATGTGATTAATCATGATTAAATATTTTACTCCATTGACTGCCCTAGTTTACACATTTGTTGATGTTTGTTATATTAGTATTTCTATTGAATATGTATATTTGATACATTTTCTATTTTTATAAGTGTTGTTACAGTGCTGGTTGTAAGCTGTTATTTATTAGAGTTGTTTGTTGTTTTGCAATAAATGTCACAGTTTGTAAAAAATGTTCCTTTTATTTTTAAAAAGATTCTTTGAGGCTATATAACACTGAAATATGTAGAAATGTATGCACCCTACTTAATGGTAGGAAACATTTATTATGAACAGCTTATGTGTCTCATCTGCTTATGCCACAGCCAGCTAGCAGTGAAGGGTGATCAGTCAAGATAATCAAGTGGTGTCACTTTTCTTAGTGGCTTCTTCCCTTGGTCTTTGGCCTTAGGAGGTAGGGGGAGGGGTAAGACTAAGGGGAAGGGGCTAAGAAGTAGAATTGTGATTCAGCCAAAGTTCCAACATGTGCTTTCTTTTGGCCTGACTACAGACAGGAAATACTGAACTGCATACCTGGAATATGCTGGCTCCATAGGGAGTCCTCCAAGCATTCAACAAGTTGTCCTTCCCAGTGCTTACAAACCACTTTCCTGCAAGAAAACAAGCTTATTAACACCTTAGAAATGAAAAGCGAGCATGTGTTTAGCCTTGAGCATAGGTATGGCCATTTAACTAAATTTCCTTAATTGACTGAGGGCTACTTTATTGGTTAATGGTTATATTGAGGGTGTGCTGATTAAAAATTATCCACTTTAACATCATTAAAAAACTGACTTTATTTACAAAAGTGTTTGTTCGTACCACAGTAGGCAAACTTGAGCGAGAGGACGCAGCTCTCATGGAGGTGCAGCTGATACTTGTCGGGTTTGGAGTGGTGCAGTACTTCCACATTACTGCTCTCCATGCCCACAGCTAACCACTCGCCAGTCGGACAGTAGCCCAACGAGAAGATCTGCAAACAAGAGCAATCATTTCTGTCAAATGTCCAAAGATGTGCCATTACAGTATCGCTATATTTATTCTCTGTTTGAGGCTTGAACCTGTGAGGTGAAGTCGTGCTGCTGCAGCTGTCGACCCTCCCTTAGATCCCAGGAGCGAACCGTGTTGTCAAGCCCACCTGTCCACAGTTTAGTGCCATCATGGGATATATCAATGCAGCTTGCACCATCTGTGTGGCCCTGGAACTGCCTGCAATTAAAACAACACAATGCTGACATATATAATAGACATCTTCAAAAAAAACTAAAGAGGACCCACAATCAGTAATCTTGAAGTGGCCTACAAAGTGAGAGTGTTTTCTTCCACCTGACAAGAGTCTGGTTGTGGAGGTCCCACACGGCAATGTTTCCATCACTGCAGCAGGAGAAGCAGACTTTAGCATCGGGGCTGATGGCCAAGGCGTAGCAAGCCGGTGCTGAAGAGGTGAGCTCAGCTTTGATGCGGGGTGTCTGAGAGGCCAGATCCCAGATGGTAAGCGTGCTGGCCTCGCCTCCCACAATCAATGTGCGGCCATCAGGCAGCAGCTTACAGGAGCGAATGTAGTTATCCCTGTTCTGTTGCCCACAGGACACAAAAGCCAAATCAATTGTTGTTCAGGGTCGCACAGATCAAGAGAGATTTCAGAACAAGTCAGTGGCAAAGTGGATGAAAATCTTGCTGTCATTATAAATCAATAGAACCTTTTGTCAAAGCTGGTCTGCTCCCTTTCCAGCAGACTGATATGGCCATGTCTATATTGTTGCGTTTATATTCGTCGCAAAATGTCATGTAATAGTTATCGTTACCTTATTTTCCTTTTGTGGTTTAGAGGACGTTATTATTGAATGAACGCGTGTGCTTGTTTTTGTAACAGTGAAGCTGTCAGTGGTATGCCTGGCCTTTCCCTTGTGTTTACCAACGGATCATCCAGTTGCCAATAGAGCGAGCATTTGTTTAAACAGTTCATACCTGTCGCAACAACACAAAAAGGTGTTGTAAATGTAAACTATGGGTGAAAGGTGAATCACTCAGCACTCCTTACCAGACAGTCCAGCTGGGACACGGGGCTTTTGCTGCCAGGTTGGCTGATATCCCAGATTTTGACACAGCCTTTGCCGCCGGTGTAGACGTGGCGTGTGGGGTTGCTAATGGTTACGGCACACACCACCTCGCCGTGACTCAGCGTATTGATCTGACGAGCGTGGCGTGGGATACCAGGGCCAATCAGGGCGTCGGGTGGGAAAGGCACAGGCTGCATCTGGCCGTCTGCGCTCACGTGGAAAGAGTAAGCCCTGCAGGGAAATGTGTCATCGAGATTATGCTGTTACATTGGAAGTTTTGTACAATTGCAGCATTAAATGAAGCACAATACTTACGGTTTACCTCCCGAGATGGATGTGAGGCTTGCTGGAAGGCCAGGGGCTCTCATGTGGGTGTGAGGATCAAACCCCTGAATGATAAGGACAAAGGATGCATAGAACACACACGCTAATGAAAATGAACTACTATAAGTACAACTGTACATGTGCTGTGTACAAGCAGGAGTGTTACCATAGGGGCGCGCCCATAGGCTGCAGCAGCTGCAGCACTCATCTGAGGGGAGATGTGCAGGCCAGCATACACACCAGGACTAGTCAGGCCTCCATTAATTTCATGATGGCCCATCATTGCGAAAGGGGTGGGATAAGAGCCTGCGATGGACAGAGGTGTGCGCAGGGCTGGGGCTGCTGCAGACATACCAGCAAAATTGCATTAGAATGAGACGTAACAGCAGATTGGTTGATGAAAAAGACTAGCCGGCCAGTGTATTACATTGTCTTTAGAGAAAAGAAAATGTTACCAACCGAGAGCCTCCATGCCTGGTGGTTTGCCCAGGATGGGTCTGAGCCCAGGAGTGGAGCTGGTGCCAGGGGTGGGGGCATCGTTGCGCGGGGTGGGGGTGTTGGACTTGAGGCCAGGCGTGGAGGATTTGTCATTCTGTCGAGGGAAACGACAGTGTTCACAATCTGGGAAGCTGGGCACTGTTCAGACTGACAATTTTAGAGCAAACTGAACTTAATCCAGTCTAATTCTGACAACGCATACAGTCCTGCCGAGCCATAAACTGCTATTTATTCCAAAACCTATTACGACCACAATGGGGATAGGCGCTTTTTATCCCTTTACTGTTTTGGCTTTAATCTTTTAGTAGGGAAGGGGGGGAGGAAATCCTAGAATAGTTAAATACATTGCACTATTAACAGCAAGGACCTGACTGAATCTGATTCGGGACAATATTATCCCTGATGTTTAGTCATGCACTTAAATCACAGACAGCTATTCCCTAATCCACTGCCAAAAATGTCCTAGATTTATTGGGACATGTCCCTTTGCGCTCCCTTTTAAACCCCTTTCTGGCCTACTTTGAGCCAACTCTCCTGCTGCCTTACATGACTGAGCTCCTTGGCCTTGGAGGATGGGGTGCTTCCAGAGGATGCCACTGATGCTGGACTGTTGGGCGTGTCTTTCTTTGGGGGGCGGGGCTTATCAATGCCATTTTCAGGCGGTGAGTGTGCTGGGCTGGCTCGGGGCGTGGCAGGATCCTATAGAAATGGCACATTGAATTTTTAAACAATGTGCCACCAATTCAGTCCAAGTGGCCTCTTCAAACTGCACACTTACCTCATTAGACACATCTACCACAAGGTCATCGCTTTTCTCTCCATCACTGTCCTGTGAAGACAATAGGCTCATGAGTCATTGCAACAAACGTATTATCAATATTTAAGGCATTTTGGTCACATACATATCTGCTCATGCTATCCTTCTCCTCCACTTTGCGTTTCTTGGAGTCCAAACTGTAGTCAGAGGAGCTCCGGTGCTTCTCGCTGGCTGTGCGTAAGCTTTCTGATGGAGATATAGAGTTATTCTGAAAAGACAAAGGCAAACAAAGGATTTATTAGCATTTCATCTAGCAGTGAATCATTCATCCGTTACAAGTTGCTCACAGGGAACACCCCATGCCAAGGCAAACTCTAAATGTGTCTCATTCTCGCAATTATGGATGCCACAGACTCTTAAAATGCAGCTGTGAGCCAGCACCAAAGTGTACCCTGACACCAGCCAAGCCCAATCTCACACACACAAGGCTGTCTCTGGCGGCACAACAGAGTGGCCTATTATCTGAGCTGAAAGGAGGCTGGCTTGTTTTCTAAGCCAGGCTCCCTCCTTCTCATAGCTGGACAACAAACGGCCTCACGGGGACATGAGCAGAGTGTTGTGGCTGAACAGAGGGCCTTTTCTCTGCAGTCACTCGGGCTAAGCGTGAGAGAGCACGGGGAGGAGAGAATGTGGATGTCGTAGGCATTGATTGCTGCACTGTGCTCAGGCGCCATGTCAGCTCAGTCTTTGAGAAAGAAAGACAAGCTACATCTTGCCAGTGGGCACGGCACTGTGGGACAGACCAGTGCTTCTTCTTGGAGCCTGCCCGCCCACACAAACATAGACAAAGCTCTCTAAACGCCAACAGAATGGGAGGAACTAGGCTAGAGTCCAGCAGCTCCCCCCTGATTCTTTGCATGGAACAAAAAGCTATAATATGGACAAGTCAGCAGCATGCTGAAGAAGTGAACAATAGCTGATGGACTGGCAGCTTGGGCAACAGGCCACTCACTGTCTGTATAATGGCTGACCTTTAAAAAGGGATGCTTAGCGTGACTCATTAAACAAAGTCACCGCTCGGCTATCAGATGACCTGGGACGAGAGCGCAGAAACAAAAAAAGGCCTGCTAATCGCCCCAGGAGTTCCATTTCTTCAGACATGACTGAACCCATTGAGCTGGCCCAGCCTTCAGAAACCCAATCTCACACAGCCATCACAAGCCATCAGAGAACACAGCCATTCAAATTAAACGCTTGGGAGGGTCCACCCACACGGCTTCAGAGATGGAAGGAAATCAAAACAATTCACCATTTGTGGCGCTAAATATTCATGCCAAACAGGAGAGGGCGCAAACTGGTAAACAAGGAAGACAGAGGAAGGGATCAAATAAATCCTTTAAGACGTGGATGTCCAAGTCATTTGATAATTGTGATGAAATTACAAGGCTTCTAATCTCTTCGGCATGATACCAGTCATTTCCATCCTGAATTTACGTTGTCAACCTCATTTCACATGAATCATTACTTTTTACCTCTGTCAAAATGGTCATGCACACTGTATGTGTGTGTATGTATGTATGTACTGCATGGATATGTGTATGTGCATGTATACGTGTACGAATATGTGTATATGTATGTATGTATGTACATATACATATACACACATACATATATATACACACATACATATATATGTGTGTGTGTATATATACATGTATATATATGTGTGTGTGTATGTATGTATGTATGTATGTATATGTATATATATGTGTATGTATGTATATATGTGCATATGCATGTATATTAGTATTATCATTATTATTATTTTTTTTCTTTCCCCTGTATTATTGCTCATTTTGCTCTGTGACTGTTCTGGCTGTTGCTGAAATTGTGATTATCACGGTTGTTTATAATATGGTTGAAATATGTTTGTGAGGTTCTTCTGCACCCTTTCTTATATCCCCAACCCCACCCCCCACCCGTCCCTTTTCAGGTCAGGTCCGGCATCGAAATGTGGTGCAACAAAATTCATAATAAACGCAGTCAAATGTCAAGGGAGACTCATTTGGATTATGAAGTCTCCCTTGGCAAAGAAATTTTGCTCAGCATTTAAAGGCAGCTTGACTCCCATTCAGCTGTTATGATGCTGGACAAGACAAAAAAATAAAAGGGTCATGTTTTCATTTGTTGTCATTTGACCTACTTATGCACAAACTTCCATCCAGCCCAAGCAGGAAAGCTCAGACTTTCCTGTCTTTGGAGACTAGGGACGGGCGATGGGGGCTAAAATTTATATTGTGCTATATAGTGGCAAATATATACACAATATTATACACTACCGATCAAAAGTTTTAGAGCACTCCAATTTCTCTGGAGGAAAACCGTACATTTTAAAATATTAAGATGGTCTGTCTTCCATTGTTAATCCCCATTTTTCTACTTTCTCCAGAACCTAGACACTTGTAGGATTTAGTTGCACCAATTGCCAAGGCTTGATCCACCTCCATTTTTGCAGAACAACTTTAAATTTTTGACCCATTGTATAGTACCCGAAATAGGCATTTTTGTATAATTCAGAAATATACATCATTTTTCAGTTATGGGTAACCTTATCCTTTTTTTTTTTTTTACCTCTCGCACTTCACCAGTTACTGTTGTACAATGCCAAGCTATTTATTTGACTTGAACGTCTTGAATTTCAATAAATAAGTGGAAAAATTGGGGTTTTCTAAAACATATATATATTCATTGTTATATAAAATAAAACAATTTCTAAACAATTTACAGACTACAAATGCACTCCTTTGGTTGATGACGTACAATAGAACATAACGCATCATTTCCACTTTTCAGATGTGTGTGTGTTCACAATGTAGTTGCACTATGAAGATATATTTTTCAAATTGTTACAATTTTTAAATCACATTACAGTTTTCAAATTAATCATGATTAATCCCCTTTTGCAACTATGTATGAAATATGGCCATAAAAAATTTTTTTTAATTTTTTTTTTTTTTTTAACAGAAACATAAATGACAGGGCAGAATTATACACTCCCAAGAAATTTTGAGACTAGTTGAAAAATTGCAAGAATTTACATTTTGCACTTAAGGCGGTTCCAGGTAGAGCTTCAAAATACAAAAAGAAGACATGGGAGTAATACAAGAGAGTCACTTCTATGTGACAAGAGTCACTGACAGGATTTATTAACTTTGCCTAAATACACTGCCTGGCCAAAAAAAAAGTTGCTACCTGGGGTTCCTGCAGTTGGTCTGGTCTAGGTTCAGCAACACTATGTGCTCAAAGAATAACGTCATAAGGTCAGCTGACTACCTGAATATACTGAATGAGCAGGTTATTCCATCAATGGATTTTTTTCTTCCCTGATGACACAGGCATATTCCAAGATGACAATGCCAGGATTCATCGGGCTCAAATTGTGAAAGAGTGGTTCTGGAAGGATGATACATCATTTTCACACATGGAGTCCAGACCTCAACCCCATTGAGAATCTTTGGGATGTGCTGGAGAAGGCTTTGCGCAGCGGTCAGACTGTACCATCATCAATGCAAGATCTTGGTGAAAAATGAATGCAACACTGGATAAAAATAAATCTTGTGACATTGCAGAAGCTTATTGAAACAATGCCACAGCCAATCAAAGCTAAAGGCAGTCCAACAAAATATTACAGAGTATGCCCCTTTTTTTGGTGGAGACTTTTTTTTGGCCAGGCAGTGTATTTTATATGTTGTCTGTAACTATGTCCTTTATTGTTTGTTTTTTTTAAAGCGGACAGCAAAAATGACATTCATAGTTCATGGCGGCAGCCATGACAAACTCGTTGCACCAAGTGTCATTTCCGGAAGTGACAACAGAGGAGTAACAAATATCAGCTAAAGCAGAGTAAACAAATGCTTCTTGAGGTAGCATGTCGACTTGGTTCAGTCATGCCGAAACATTGTGTTGCTGCTGGATATTTATACTATCTGAGTTATACTGCAAGGTAGGTTTGTTTACCTAAAGATAAAGGAATAAGACAAAAATGGGTGAAGCACGTGCGGTTAACAAGAGACAGATGGAAGCCCACCTCAAGGTTTACTTTGCAGAAAGCACTAGGCCAGAAGTAGGGTATACACGCATTTTGAAAAATATCTTTTTATTTTTACCGGCCATTACGCAGGAAAAAAATGACCACTGTTTTGAAAGTTGCCACAGAACAGAGTACATGAATACTTTATTCAGCTTCCAGAGAATTTTAGGTTTCAAGCAGCTCTCCAAAAATGCCATAATAAACTTATTCACTTAATCACAGATAAGAGCAAGATGTGAAAGATAAGAGAAAAATATGAAAATTGAAAAAGAACAAATAAAGAGTATGTAACTGCTCACTTTCATGTAAGTCATGTCTTTTCTACATAATTTATACTAAACACTATTCCACTAGAGAGATAAGGCTACAAAGCATTATACATGTTAAACCTCTTCATAGTAATACGTTGACGGTGGGGGGCAGAAGTGGGGTGCAGACAAAATATTAAATAAATCAGGCTACAAAGACCTCTCCATGAATCACCACCTTATCGTGGTGGAGGGGTTCGAGTGCCCGAGTGATCCTAGGAGCTATGTTGTCTGGGGCTTTATGCCCCTGGTAGGGTCTCCCAAGGTAAACAGGTTCTAGGTGACGGGCAAGACTAAGAGTAATTCAGAAGACCCAAATGAAGAACAACAAGAGGAGTGACCACACCTCGCCCGGACGTGGGACACCGGGGCCTCACCCTGGAGCCAGGCCTGGGGGAGTGGCTCGTGGGCGAGCGCCTGGTGGCCGGGCCTAGCCCAAATCAGGAACACGGGAAGTCCCCCCGGGAGACCCAACACCTGCAAGGGCAAGCATAAGCGTCCGGTGCAATGCGATTTGGGCAGTGGTCGAGGGAGGGTGTCCGGGCCACCTGGTCTTTGGCAGCCAAATCTGGTTCTTGGGACATGGAATGTCACTTCTCTGGTGGGGAAGGAGCTCGAGCTTGTGGAAGAGGCGGTGACATTCCGACTAGATATAGTCAGACTCACCTCAACCCACAGTTTGGGCTCTGGAACCAAATTCCTTGAGAGGGGGTGGACCTTGTTCTTCTCTGAAATTGGTGCAGGGAAGAGGCAGCGAGTTGGTGTGGTCTTATTAATAGCACCCCGGCTTGGTGCCTCTATGCTGGAGTCTTCCCCAGTGAACAAGAGGGTTATTTCCATACGCCTTAGGGCTGGGGATAGGGTCCTGACTGTGGTTTGTGCGTACGCGCCAAACGGCAGTTCAGAGTACCCAGTCATCTTGGAGTCTATCAGAGGGGTTCTGGAGAGCACCCCAGCTGGTGACTCCATAGTTCTACTGGGAGACTTCAACGCCCA